>JBBDGP010002483.1:0-487500 GCA_037952835.1 Lithobates septentrionalis
CATGGGTAGAGCCTGGTGCCAACATGTGCCTGCTTTGTTAAGAGACAGATCTGATGCTCCCTGCAGGCGGAGGATTAACATCCTTGCACAGACACAAACTGCTCTATATTTATCAAATAATACTGAGGGTGTCATTAGGATGCCTAGTTACTGAGCACGGCTGAGATGCAATTTATCAGGATCGTTGTTTTCTAAAACTCCTTTATTCTGTGGCTTAGCGTCTTGCTGAAGTGGGACGCAGTTACTCCCCATTGTTTTGCCGTTGGATTGTTATTTCTTCTGAGCATTTATGCTGCCATCAGACATGTCTAGATGTCTTTAAAGTAAATCGATCTAAGTTTTTTTAGGGGCTCGTTCACACTAGCAGTTGGGGAAGGGGGTAAAAATTCTGCGGTTGAGACAAACTTCTACCACCCGCAGCCAATACCCCCTTTTAGCTGCAGAGGCAGCAGCTGAGCGTTTACACATTCTGTGGTTGTGAAGAAAGCGGATGTCAGACCCCCTGCCACCCCTTCACCAACTCATGACAAAGGACTGGCCAATCTCACACCCAGATGTCACTTACGTAGCAACACTGCCCCCAGCTGCGCCCTGCACAAAGATTTTTCAGCTCGCGGGACCACAATCTAGGTCCTTGCAGCCTGAGAGTGATTGGTACTGGGTTAAGTTAACCACTTCAGCCCCGGAAGGATTTGCCCCCTTCCTGACCAGAGCACTTTTTGCGATTAGGCACTGCATTGCTTTAATTGATAAATTGCGCGGTTGTGCGACGTTGTACTAAAACAAAATTGGCGTCCTTTTTTTTCCTACAAATAGAGCTTTCTTTTGGTGGTATTTGATCAACTCTGGGGTTTTTATTTTTTGCACTATAAACAACATTTTTTACTTTTTGCTATAATAAATATCCCCCAAAAATATATAAAAAAAATTATTTTTTTTTTCCTCAGTTTAGGCCGATATGTATTCTTCTACATATTTTTGGGGGAAAAAAAAATCGCAATAAGCTTATATTGATTAGCCTGCACAAAATTTATAGCGTCTACAAAATAGGGGATAGTTTTATGGCATTTTTATTATTAATTTTTTTTACTAGTAATGGCGGCGATCTGCGATTTTTATCATGACTGCGACATTATGGCGGACACACCGGACACTTTTGACACTATTTTGGGACCATTGTCATTTACACAGCGATCAGTGCTATAAAAATGCACTAATTACTGTGTAAATGACACTCGCAGTGAAGGGGTTAACCACTAGGGGGCGATGAAGGGGTTAAGTGTGTCCTAGGGAGTGATTCTAACTGTGGGGGGGCTGGGCTTCAACACACATGACAGCGATCACTGCTCCCGATGACAGGGAGCAGTGATCTCTGTCATGTCACAAGACAGAACGGGGAAGTGCATTATTTACAAAGGCATCTCCCCGTTCTTCCTCTCCGTAACACGATCGCGGGCACCCAGCAAACATCGAGTCTGCGGGATCCGTGGTCTCGGTCACGGAGATTGCGGCGGCATGCGCCCACAGCACCACTTCCTAAGGGGGATGTACCTGTACGCCCTTTTGCCCACCCGTGCCATTCTGCCAATGTATATTGTCATGCAGCGGTTAAAGTGTTACTAAACCCGCACTGAACCTGCATTCACTATATCTGGTCTCCCACAGTACACAGAACACGGAAATACAGTTATTTTAGTAAATATAAACTGCTAAATCCCTTTTCTCATCAGCAGTATATAGCAGTCTTGTGACTTCTATCAGTGTCTGGTTAAAGTAGAACTATAGGCAATTTTTTTTTTCATTTTGGACAGAGTAAGGGAGGGTTATAGCCCCTGTCAGATTTATTTTTCGCCATCTGTGTCCCATTGCAGAGATTTCCCTTCACTTCCTGTCCCATAATCAATCAGGAAGTGAGAGGAAATCCCTGCGAATTAAGGGAATTCTTTGTGGACCCCCAGATCACCAGAATTAGTATCCCCATTGGAAGATTTCCCCTTTATTACTTTTCTGGGGACAACTTAACATTTGGGATTTTTCTTTTACTTTCACCTTCAATGATAATTGTAAACAAGACAAATAGAGAGGGTGAATCTTCTTAACGGGGCACAGACAGCAATAAAAACTGACAGCTGTTCTAATCTGTCTCTACTGTATCTAGGGTTGCCACCTTTTCTTCAAGCCAAACCCGAACGCTTTGGGTGCCCCAAGGAGAGTAATAATGTGGTGCACATAGCGTGCTGCAGCAAAATGTGGGTGTGGCCAAATTGCTTTTGCTGACATCGTCACCCCGCCCCCCCAGTGATGCCGAATCTGCTCCCAGACAGCTGCCCGTAGCTCCTGGATAGCAACAGATTTGTATGTGACCATCTTGGTTACATGGGGAGCCACAGCCTGGTCCGGGTTTCAGTCTGCCTGAAACCCGGACACATGATTCAAAACCCGGACTGTCCGGGTGAATCCTGGACAGGTGGCAACCCTAACTGTATCCAAAACTAAATAAAAAGTTTTGCCTTAAAGAGGAACTGCAGTCTGTTCACATAATTTGTAATAAAAACATTTTTGCCATTCTGAAGCGTCCCTCCAACTGCTTTGCATATTATTTTATATATACTGTGATTCTGTGCTTGCCAAATATGCTGCAGTAATCCCCCCCTCCACTGAGTCTGGCTGCAGCCATTTTAACTGTGGGCAGCTGAAGCTGCTGCCTGTTCACTTCCTGGATTTATACAGACACACAGAGACACACTTCCAGCTCTGCAGCTCTCATTTGCCCTCTTATGACTCATCCCCCCTCCCTTCCTTCCTTCCTTCCTTCCCGGCAAACTCTCACAAGAGTGAGAGAGAGAGCTGTGTATGATGTCATAAGCCTAGGCTAATGACCAGACAAGAAACAGGAAGTGGACTGTATAAGGTATTTACTGGCAGAAAAAAATGTTTTACTATCCAAAGCTTGACAGATATTCCTCGGTTGATGGTACATGAGAGCTGCCAAACTGTCCTGGCATTTCTTTAGGATCAAAGGGGTGTTGACAGATCTGACCAATTAAGCGCCTGAGGAGTGGCCATCATGTTTATGACTTGCATCACGGCCCTCCCTTACAAACAGTTTTATATTAATATATCTTCCAATGTGCAGGTTGCATTTTAGAAACTAGTAGGTTATTGTTCAGCGTTCAATTTTTTTTGTTCAGTGATACCAAAGTATACCACAGAGTATTTCGGATGGGCCTGCCACCCAGGAGGTATCTGACTGCTATCTCACCCTCATTATGTGCTAGCTTATTCATGGATGACCTTGATTGGTTTGGTAAGATATTCCCATTCAAATATATACCTAATATTAATGTGTTGTGTTCCTGTCCGATTTTATGAATTGTGTGTGGATTTTGTTAAGTTGTGAATTGGGCAGAGGTCTCCGAGAGGTTGCCCCGTGCCCGACTGCTTTCTAAGTAGACATTTTATGGCACACTATGTATTCCTAGTGCTTTAATCGCCGTACACACCATGGGTGACAGAACTGAAGGAGTTTGCTATATTTTTACGATAGGTCAGAGCAGTGGCGGCTGGTGCTGGGGGGGGGGGGGGGGTGTATTAGTGCAGCTTCCTAAATGGCCGGGAGGAGAAGCAGGAAGACATTAGTGAAAATTAACTTGCTAATGTCCTACAAGTGGGTGGGCTCAGGGCGCAGTGCTCTGCGCTCCGAGCCCACCCTTTTTTGAAGCCAATTAGAGCCTCATGTTCTAATCATGTGCTTCCAAAAAAAAAAAAAAACAATTGAAATCCATGTGTCTGGTGCCCTGCATGTAGATTAGGGGCTTGGCACATAGATTAGGGGGGCGGTGCCCCTGCTACCCTTATGGACGGGCCACCACTGGGTGTGTCCCCTCCCTCCAATCAGCTCTCAGAATTCTCCTCACTAAGCTCTGCAGTGTGTAACTTCAGCTCCCCACCTCCTACTTTCTGACAGCTCAGACAAGCTTTATAGATCCTGGACTTTGAATGAATGTAGAGAAGAAAAGAGTGCAGATAAACTTCTTATGTAGGGGGATTTGTTTCATCTCTCTGTATCACCTGAGGCCATTCACCTAAAGCGGAGTTCCAGCCATTTTTGTGTTTATTAAAAGTCAGCAGCTACAAAAAGTGTAATTAACACACATTCATCTGTCCCACAGTCCAGCGATGCGACTGCCCAAACCCCTGACTCTCCCTCTCGTCTGTCCCCGGCAATGCAAGTATGGGTACCCGGCTGTGACAGCTTGAAGCTTCACAGCCCGGTGCGCGCTGCGCATGAACGAGTCACGCAGTGCCTCCCTTTTGGGCAATCTTTTGGGACCTGTGACGTATCCCAGAAGATTGCAGGGAGGGAGGGGGAGGGGAGAACTTCTGCTCCAGCCGCCTAGGAGGCCCAAGCGAAAGTGGGAGCAGGTACCTGTCAAAACTAGGTACCTGCCCCCCCCCCCCCCCCAAAAAAAAAAAAATGACATGCCAAATTTAAGTACATATATATTATAGTATATATAAGGGTGTAGAACCAATTTAATGCCCAGCCGCTGCACATCCACCACAATCTGACATGGTCTCTGACAGTTCTTGGGCATGGCTTCACATCAGGAGCCGACGGGATGAGCTTCCGATCCTGTGCCCGCTGTGGGAGCCACATACAGCGGCCATGTGATTGGGAAGCCGCTCCACATCCTGGCATTAAGGGCTGCCAGGAGCAAGCATGAAGGGGTTAAGGGCCCTTGCACATGGACTGTCTGAACCTGTACAGCAAAATTGCAGCTGTGGCAGTGCTATTGTAAACATGAGTACAGCATAGGGATATATGCAAAAAAAAATTGAAAATGTAGGTAATTATCACATGAAATATGAACTTTTTCCAATTGGTGCAGCAGTTACTTTACCAGCCTAAAAAGCCATTAATAATAATGAAAACTATGATTTACAAACTGCTTTACCAGTCTACCAAAAAAAGCTGAGAAAGGTGGAGTCATCCTTTAAGGCAGCTCACAATTCTCCAGGAGTGTTTTACCCTCATGCCCGCGGGGCACAGAGAAGCCTTTTTCTGCTTTTTAAGAGATTTGAAGGCAGCGAGCGGGGCGGATATCCACATTTTACCGGTCGGCTGAGCCATTCATCGCTATAACATCTGTTTCCCAAACCTTCCTTCTGCTCCAGTTATTAATGTCATTCTTAAGCACGATTCTCTTCCATAATTTAAATAAAAGGCCCAGTCAGGTGTATCTTCATCCTGAAATCATTGCAGATGCCTCATCGGGTCACAGTAACTGCTTCAGCGCCACACCGCATATAGGGAGGGGCCACAGGGACTGGGAAAGGTATAGCAGCTCCATCCTTTACACCATTCTCTGTCATATCACCTGGAAGATCTGGAAAAATCATACATATACACACATATATATATATATATATATATATATATATATATATATATATAATATAGAAAATTTGATGACTTTCCTCCATTTACCAACCTTGCACAGTGTAAAATTTTAGTGCCCGGCATCCCTGATACTGTGTACAGCCGCCCATAGACATGGATGGTGAAGGTCACTGTATGCAGCTTTGCGCCGCTACTTTTGTAAAATGTTTTACTTGCGTAAGATGGTGCATGCGCACAAACGTAATGTCCAGGACACAGACTACCTGCGTTCAGGACATTACCTCTGTGCACACGCCACTTTTTGTAAGTATCAGTGCATAACTGCATACAGCCATTCACCCATTCATGTCTGTTGGTGTATGCATCACCAGGTGCTTCCAAGTGTTAAAACATGCCCATTTGTTTACACTGTATGGGAGAATGTGCATGAGCAGTCCTGCTGGGAGCTGGCTGCAGACCTGTGGGTCCTGCTGGGAGCGGACAATAGCCTATGGGTCCTGCTGGCCACTAACCCGTGGGCCCTGCTGGGAGCGGACAATAGCCTATGGGTCCTGCTGGCCGTTGGCCTGTGGGTCCTGCTGGGAGCTAGCCATGGCCTATGGGTGCTGCTGGCCTGTGGGCCCTTCTGGGAGCGGACAATAGCCTATGGGTCCTGCTGGCTATTGGCCTGTGGGTCTTGCTGGGAGCTAGCCATGGCCTATGGGTGCTGCTGGCCTGTGCGTCCTGCTGGCTGCTGGCTGCTCCCGCTGCTGTCAATCACAGCCAGTGAGCCAATAAGGAGAGAGAGGGGGCGGGGCCAAGCCACAGCTCTGTGTGTGAATGGACACATAGAGCCGCGGCTCAGGAGCACACCTGCTTGGGTGCCCACAGAGTAAGCTGCTTGCTGTAGGGGCACCCAGCAGGAGGGAGGAGCTAGGAGCGCCAGCGTGGCACCCGAGAAAAGGAGGATTCAGGCTGCTCTGTGCAGAACCACTACACAGAGGAGGTAAGTATAACATGTTTTGTTATTTTAATGTACAAAAAACCAAGGGTATGGTAACACTTAAAAGTGGTGGGCCAGCTAAAAAAAATTTTTTTAAAAAAAAGTCAGCAGCTACAAACACTGTAGCTGCTGACTTTTAATAAGCACACTTACCTGTCCAGGGTGCCCGCGATGTCGGCCGACCCGTCCCTCGGCTCTCGGGTCCCGGCGCCGCCATTCGAACTAAGGGAAACAGGCAGTGGAGCCTTGCGGCTTCACTGCCCGTTTCCTACTGCGCAAGCGAGAACTGTGCGGCACTTTGTGAATGGGGCGCGCTGTGTTCTGGGAACTGTGTGTGTCCCAGAACACAGTGCGCCCCATTCCCCAGAAGATAACGCGAGGAGGAGAAGACTGAAGATCACCGCGGTGTAGGAAGTGGCAGATTAGGACGATCTGCCTAGCAACAGCCATTTCTGGTAAGTTAAAAAAATATTTTTTTCATATTTTTTTTCATATTTTTAGGAACAGTTTGATGTTTTTTGTTCTTTTTTTAAGGTGGCCCTCCACTTTAAGAATATGTAATACTTTAAAGTCAATAGACATGTGCACTTTTTAATATCACAAAAAGTTCCCAATCCAGCTTGGCCACTGAGTCTGGAAATGAGCCATGTAAATACAGCCTAACCAAGAACACCCACTCCTCCACCCATCAAGGCATTTTAATATTTCAATAACCCTCTTTGGAGGAGTTATGCAGAGAAATATTGAGGCAGGGTGCTGTGATGTTTTTTAATGTACTGTTGGACCCTCCCGCCAGCTATAATCTCCCTCCATTTCATAGAGAAGCTCAGAGTAACAGTGATGACATCACTGGGTCAAAAACAAGAAATGCATTTACTGCTTGTGGGCGGCTCTCACCAGACACGCCCGTACGTTACGCGTGTCGTACTGAGCGTCTCCCTGGGGCACACAGCGGCACGCTCTGCAGCTGCCGTATCCAGCGGACACAGCGGATTGCAGTGCTTGGTATCAGGCCGTAGTGAGAAGCTGTCTTCTTGTGTTCACAGTGCAGCAGGGCAGCCGCTCAGCACGGGACTCGGAAGTGGAGATCACTGGAGTAGAGGGACTTACTACAGCGATTTCCAGCTTCTAGAGGGATCCCACCAGGTATGGTTTAACCACTTGCGCTCCGAAAGATTTTATCCCCTTTATGACCAGGTCATTTTTAGCTATTCTGCACTGAGCTACTTTAGCTGGCAGTTGCGCGGTCATGCAACGCTGTACGCAAATTAAATTTATATAATTTTTTTCACACAAATAGAGCTTTGTTTTGGTGGTATTTGATCACTACTGGGTTGTTTTTTTATTATATAATTTAAAAAACCCAATATTTTTTACTTTCTGCTATAAAACATATCCAATATATTTTTTTTTAAATCAAACATCTTCATATATTTTGGGCAAATTCTGCTACGTTTTTGATTTTAAAAAAAAATCCCGATAAGTGTATTGATTGGTTTACGTGAAATTTTGTGAAATTATAGCGTCTATAAACTATGGGATATATACTGGAATTTTTTTTTTTTTAAACTACTAATGGTGGCGATCAGCGACTTATAACAATAGTGCGGCGGGCAATCTGACGCTGGAGGGGGAACTGACTAACTACCACTGACATCACCAGTGACACTAATACAGTGATTAGTGATAATACTATACACTATCACTGTACTAATGGCACTGTCTGGGAAGGGGTTAAAGTGGTTGTAAACCCACTTTTTGGACTTCTACCGATAGGTAAGCCTAGAATAAGGCTTACCTATAGGTAGTGGAAATATCTCCTAAACGTGCGCCGTTTAGGAGATATTTCACTTGTAGTTCGCTGAAAATTCCAACGGCGCATGCGCGGGGAAGAAACTAAACTAAGTGCCATTTGTTCCCTAGCCTGTTATTAATATTATTATTATTATTATATTATTATACAGGATTTATATAGCGCCAACAGTTTACGCAGCGCTTTACAATATATAAGGGAAACAATACAGTTATAATACAATAAAAATACAAGAGGATTAAGAGGGCCCTGCTCAGAAGAGCTTACAATCTAATAGGCCTGTGCCGTTAATTGCGGCTCCCGTGCGCATGCGCGGGAGTGACGTCACGCGGCTCCGGCGAATCACAGATCCGGAAGAGTGGCCAGAAGATGGACGCTGCTTACACAGGGGACATCGCTGGATTCTTTTGCAGGCAAGTGGCACATAATGGGCTAGTATGCGTTGCATACTAGCCCATTATGCTTTTCATTTGCAGGCTTTGCAGCGAGCAAAAGGGGAAGTAAAACCCATCAGGGTTTACTTTCTCTTTAACATCTAGGGCGATCACTGGGTTAAAAGTGTGCCTAACTATGTGCAAATGAGTGCACAGTGTACTGCTTTTTACTAATGATCTCTCAGTTTCTCATCTCTGCTTTGCAGGGGTGAGAAACTAACAGATCGCTCCCTCTGTACAGAGCTCTGTGTTGTTTACCAAGACAAGAGCTTTGGGCTGTGACGATCAGCAGGTCCCGGCCGTGAATCATTGCCCGGGACTTACTGACAAGCCCCCGCTGTGTACAATTATAGTGGGAGCCAGGTGGTGGTGGTGGTGGTGGTGGGGGGGGGGAAGGCAAGCGCGCGCCCAAAAACCTGGAAGTAGGCGGCGACTTACGGGTACGCCTACAGCGGCCACTCACCTACAGTACATTGCAGGTGGGTGGGTGGCAAGCAGATATACAGGGTTACATTGGTCCAGCTTGGACCATTGTAACTACTGTATGTAAAATATTCATACCTGGAATTCTTCTTTAGTCTTCTTGCTAATCTTAGTTGTGACCGTTTCTCTTTAATGAGATGCCGTGCAGATCCATTTAATTGTACAAATCACAGGCATTCCCTGAAGCTTCGTGCCATTTAATGTCTGTATTTTGAGGCGAAGGAGGGAATGTTTGTATTGCCAGCGTCTGCTTTGTATTGTCAAGACGCCGTGTTTACTTCCACTTCGCCATCCCCGAGCGCAGCTGCCTGCAGGTAAAAATAGCGTAGTCAAATATTGATAGGTTGCCCTTAGCATTGGAGACACAAAGTAAACTGCCTTAACTTCTGCTGGAGGGCAAATAAAGGTCATTTAGAAGGACACTTTTTCTTTCTATTTTTTTTTTTTGGCAGAAATTGAAACTTAAAATAAATGTAAACCCTTACATATACCCAGTGAAGGGACTATACATAGGTGATACACAGATGAAACAAAACTTCCTACATAAGTTTCACCTGTTTATCTGCAGTCTTCTCTTCTCTGCTGCCCTTCAAAGTCCAGGATATATAAAGCATGTCTGAGAGTTCAGAAAAAAAAAGGGGGCAGAGAGGTGAAGTTACACTCTGCAGAGCTCAGTGAGGAGAGCTCTGAGAGCTGATTGGAGGGAAGAGACACCCCCACCCCCCATTTCACACAGCTCACAGGATCAGAGCGAGGCTGTTAAGCTGGAGGTCCCTCCCTGTCACCTTTTTTTTCTTTTGGTGTCAGGAAAACTTGTCAGAAGTGATTTGTGCTGATACTATAAAACTATAAAGGGATATGCTTTGTTCATATTCAGGGGCGGACTGATAACTCATTGGGCCCCGGGCAATAGGAGATTATGGGGCCCCCAGGCAATCAGAGATTATGGGGCCACACAGTATACACACACACACAGTATACAATCACACAGTATATACATACATGTACACACACTATACACAGACAGATGTAAAAAAAAACACAGATTTATACATACTGTCCCTGGTTTTACTGAGGCTGGCAACCCTGATGGGGCCCCCTAGTGGCCCAGGGCCCTCGGGCAGTGCCTGAGTGGCTCAATGGTCAGTCCGCCCCTGTTCATATTTCATGTCTGAGGTTTACAACCACTTAAATCAAGTTATGGAATATATTTTAAGTATATGCAATATCAGGATAAAATAAACCTGAGCTAAGAACAAATACACTATATTACCAAAAGAATTAGGACGCCCTGCCCAGGTCTCTCCTGTGGGACTTTATGCTATGAAATAGGAAGTCTGAGATCCCATATACCTGATGACACTATTGTTGTCCCCTATATACACTATATATATTGCCAAAAGCAGGGCTTTTTTTCTCAAACAATAGGTGCTGGAACTTAACCACGGCCCCACAAAACCCCTCCCCCTACACACACCCTCCAAATCATATCAAATAGTGGGTGTGGTCAGTCAAATTTCACGAAAACAGTAGGAGGATCTTAAAGGGGCATTAAATACCAGGATTGCATTACACACAGAGTCCAGAGCTGTCACTTATAAACACAGAAACCGGACTTCCTGTGTTTACAAGTGATTGTGGTGAGCAGGCACCAAAGGGTCTGAGCCAGAGGTGGTGGAACTGAGTTCCACCAAGTTCCCCCTGAAAAAAAGCCCTGGCCAAAAGTATTGGGACGCCTGCCTTTACACACACATGAACTTTATTGGCATCCCAGTCTTAGCCCGTAGGGTTCAATATTGAGTTGGTTCACCCTTTGCAGCTATAACAGCTTCAACTCTTCTGGGAAGGCTGTCCACAAGGTTTAGGAGTGTGTCTATGGGAATGATTGACCATTCTTCCAGAAGCGCACACTAATGTTGGAAAAGAAGGCTCAGGTCTCAGTCTCCGCTCAAATTCATCCCAAAAGGTGTTCTATCAGGATGAGGTCAGGACTCTGTGAAGGCCAGTCAAGTTCCCACATCCCAAACTCACTCATCAATGTCTTTATGGATCTTGCTGTGTGCACTGGTCCATTTGGTGGAGGGGGGATTATGGTGTAGGGTTTTTTTTTTTTCAGGGGTTGGGCTTGGCCCCTTAGTTCCAGTGAAGGGAACTCTTAAGGTGTCAGCATACCAAGACATTTTGGATAAATTTTATGCTCCCAATTTTCTGGGAACAGTTTGGGGATGTCCCCTTCCTGTTCCAACATGACTGAGCATCAGTGCACAAAGCAAGGTCCATAAAGACATGGATGAGCGAGTTTGGGGTGGAGGAACTTGACTAGCCTGAGTCCTGACCTCCAATTCTGTAAGAACGGTCAAACATTCCCATAGACACACTCCTAAACCTTGTGGACAGCCTTCCCAGAAGAGTTGAAGCTGTTATAGCTGCCAAGGGTGGGCCAACTCAATATTGAACCCTACAGACTAAGACTGGGATGCCATTAAAGTTCATGTGTGTGTAAAGGCAGGCGTCCCAATACTTCAATACTTTTGGAAATATAGCAGCTGCGGCGGCCCATCCATAGGGAGCACATGGGCGCCACCCCCCCCCCCCCCAAATCTAGTCATAAAAAATAAAATAATAAAATGGTCCTTTAAGTGCACTGTGTATGGGCGCCGGACACAGCTGTCTATAGGCAATGTGATATCTATGCAATTACGTGATTGCAGGTGAGACGCTTCATTTGCTTGCTTTGGGGAGTCCTTGCCGCGCAAAGCAATGCGCCCAACACACTCCCGCTCTAAAATTATTCCCCCTGTTGTGGGGTTTGTGATTGGCACCGCCGTAGGACACGGGCGGTGCTTTTCAGCGGAGCCATGGCGTCACTTCTGGTTTCTGTGCCTGTGGGAAACCGGAAGTGATGCTGCGGCTCCGTGTATGGAATGCACGGCCTGAGCGGCGCCTTCTCTCCGAGTCTCTGCCGGATTGGTAGGTTGGGAGGAGAGCTGCATCATCTTAAAACAAGCTGTACAATCTGCATCACTCTATATAGAGCTGTGCTGAGTAAGCTCTGATCATCCCATATAGAAATAAAAATCCCATATACTGTATAGTGTGTATTACTGATCACCCCATATAGATATGCACAATGTAGATTCCTGCTCACTCCTTATAGGTGTACAATGTACATGTCTGGTCATCCCATACAGATCCCATACTGTACACTATATGATCCTGATCATCCTATACAAAGCTGAATAGTGCACTCCTGATCACCCTGTAAAGAGCTGCACAAAATAAAATCTTGATCACCCCAGAAAGGGCTGTACAGTGTGACACATCAGATTACCCAATACAGAACTGTACAATATACAATTTTGATCATCCCATACAGAGCTGTATAACATAAAATCACGATCGTCGTATACAGAGCTGTACAATAACATCACACTAATCCCATATAGAGCTGCACAAAAAATGTTGATCGGTGCTATATACCCTGATCTGTGAGGCAGTCTTTTCTCTACAGCCGTTCAAAGTGCATAATTTACAAAGCTTGTCTGAGATGTCAGAAAAACGGGGCGGACAGCTGAAGTTGTACTCTGCAGAGCTCATTGAGGAGAGTTCTGAGAGCTGATTGGAGGGAAGGGACCCCCCCCCCGCCTCTGGCCGCATGCAGTATTGCATCCCATTGAAGTTAGTCAATGCGGAACAAATTATTTTCATTTCCATTGACTTCAATATGAAAACTCGCTTTGATATGTGAGTACTTTGGATTACGAGCATACTCCTGGAAAGGATTATACTCGTAATCCGAGGTTCCACTGTATTTGTAGGACTTTGCAGAGGGACTAGGAGAAAACCATAAGAGCAGATGTAAGTAAAATGAAGTGCCGCAGCACATTATATATTTTTTTCTTTAAAGGGAGGCCATAGTTCCACTATAGGGGGAAAATGTTACATATAAAAATTGTTAAAGATGGGTGCTCATCTACGTTAACTGATTTCTGGGCATAGGGTACAAAAAAGCTATTTTGATTGGGTATGATTAACCACTTCCGGACTGCCGCACCCCGATATACGTCCTAACTTTGAAGAGGGATATCTTTGTTATGGTGGCAGCTAGCTGCTATAACCCCGGTACCATATTCTTCGGCGGGCGGTCAGGTTTCCGATAATAGTGGTCTCTGTGGTGGAATCGCCGCAAGATCACTTTTATTGGTGGCAGGAGAGGAGCCCCCCTGCCGCGCTCCGGTGCCCTCCGCCGCTTACTGGAGCCGTCGGTAGCGGCGGAGGCGATCGGATGCTTGTCCTTCCTGGGTATGGAGAGGAGTGAGGGGAAGATGGCCCCCACTTGTCCCCATACCATTGCAGGACGGAAGTGACGTCAAAACATTACTTCCGCCCATAGCTCTTAAAGGGCCATTTTATTTTTTTATCGCATTTTAGTGTAAATATGAGATCTGAGGTCTTTTTGACCCCAGATCTCATATTTAAGAGGTCCTGTCATGCTTTTTTTCTATTACAAGGGATGTTTACATTCCTTGTAATAGGAATAAAAGTGACACAATTTTTTTTTAAAAGAACAGTGTAAAAATAAAAAATGAAAGGTAAAATAAATAAGGAAAAAAAAATGTTTAAACGCGCCCCATCCAGCTGAGCTCGTGTGCAGAAGCGAACGCATACGTGAGTAGCGCCCGCATATGAAAACGGTGTTCAAACCACACATGTGAGGTGTCGCCACGATTGGTAGAGCGAGAGAAAATTCTAGCCCTCCTCTGTAACTCAAAACATGCAACCTGTAGAATTTTTTAAATGTTGCCTATGGAGATTTTTAAGGGTAAAAGTTTGTCGCCATTCCACGAGCGGGCGCAATTTTGAAGCGTAACATGTTGGGTATCAATTTACTCGGCGTCACATTATCTTTCACAATATAAAAAAAATTGGGCTACATTTACTGTTGTCTTATTTTTTAATGTATTTTTTCCAAAAAAAGTGCGCTTGAAAGACCGCTGCGCAAATACGGTGTGACAGAAAGTATTGCAACGACCGCCATTTTATTCTCTAGAGTGTTAGAAAAAATATGTATAATGTTTGGGGGTTCTAAGTAATTTTCTAGTGAAAAAAACTTTAACTTGTAAACAACAAATCTCAGAAATAGGCTTGGTCCTTAAGTGGTTAAGAGGGCTTGATTTTGCCCAGAGATGGAGATGGACTCGGAGATCGATTGTACTTGCAGACACCACAGGATGACAGTAGTTGCAGCTGCCTCATCTGCTGCCTGTTGGAGGATATGAGACCCGGTATGAACCGATGGCATGTCATGTACTGACAGCTGCTGTATGTGAAAGTAATTTGCTGCGGGCAGCTGTTAAAATTCAAAGTGCAATTAAATACGCAGCTTAGCGTCCACAGCTGTCAATCAGGATGTCGCCTGTCAAAAGCAACCTGCAGTTCCCCCCATGGGTCTGTGAACCGTTATCCTTGGTCAGAGTGTCAAAATCATATCTTGCTATTACATACTACTGGGTACAAGTCTTATAGTAAATGTGACGAAATGTGGCAAAACATCAGACCTTGTTCCTGAAATGTGGACGTGGCCAGTGGTGGACAGTTTTTAAATACCCCCACCCTCCCTCCTTTTAACTTCTGCCCAGGTTCTAACACTGGGGATGAAAGGAGCAGTAGATGATTGGATAGATGGATGGATGTAAGTATGAAAGGATGGATGGGTAGATTGATGGAGGATGAAAAGAGCAAAGGATGATTGCATAGATAGATACATAGAAGGATGGGTACATGGATGAAAGGAAGGATGGATGGGTGGATGGACATATGAAAGGATGGATGGATGGATGTATGAAAGGATGGATGGGTGGATGGACGTATGAAAGGATGGATGGGTGGATGGATGGATGTATGAAAGGATGGATGGGTGGATGGACGTATGAAAGGATGGATGGGTGGATGGATGGACGTATGAAAGGATGGATGGGTGGATGGATGGACGTATGAAAGGATGGATGGGTGGATGGACGTATGGAAGGATGGATGGGTGGATGGATGGACGTATGAAAGGATAGATGGGTGGATGGACGTATGGAAGGATGGATGGGTGGATGGATGGACGTATGAAAGGATAGATGGGTGGATGGACGTATGGAAGGATGGATGGGTGGATGGACGTATGAAAGGATGGATGGGTGGATGGACGTATGGAAGGATGGATGGGTGGATGGACGTATGAAAGGATGGATGGGTGGATGGACGTATGGAAGGATGGATGGGTGGATGGACGTATGAAAGGATGGATGGGTGGATGGATGGACGTATGAAAGGATGGATGGGTGGATGGATGGACGTATGAAAGGATGGATGGGTGGATGGATGGACGTATGAAAGGATGGATGGGTGGATGGATGGACGTACGAAAGGATGGATGGGTGGATGGACGTATGTAAGGATGGATGGGTGGATGGATGGACGTATGAAAGGATGGATGGGTGGATGGACGTATGTAAGGATGGATGGGTGGATGGATGGACGTATGAAAGGATGGATGGATGGATGGATGGATGGACGTACGAAAGGATGGATGGGTGGATGGATGGACGTATGAAAGGATGGATGGGTGGATGGATGGACGTATGAAAGGATGGATGGGTGGGTGGATGGACGTATGAAAGGATGGATGGGTGGATGGACGTATGAAAGGATGGATGGACGTATGAAAGGATGGATGGATGGACGTATGAAAGGATGGATGGGTGGGTGGATGGACGTATGAAAGGATGGATGGGTGGATGGACGTATGAAAGGATGGATGGATGGATGGACGTATGAAAGGATGGATGGGTGGATGGACGTATGTAAGGATGGATGGGTGGATGGACGTATGAAAGGATGGATGGATGGATGGATGGACGTACGAAAGGATGGATGGGTGGATGGATGGACGTATGAAAGGATGGATGGGTGGATGGATGGACGTATGAAAGGATGGATGGGTGGGTGGATGGACGTATGAAAGGATGGATGGATGGACGTATGAAAGGATGGATGGATGGATGGACGTATGAAAGGATGGATGGGTGGATGGATGGACGTATGAAAGGATGGATGGGTGGATGGATGGACGTATGAAAGGATGGATGGGTGGATGGATGGACGTATGAAAGGATGGATGGGTGGGTGGACGTATGAAAGGATGGATGGATGGATGGACGTATGAAAGGATGGATGGGTGGATGGACGTATGAAAGGATGGATGGATGGATGGACGTATGAAAGGATGGATGGGTGGATGGACGTATGAAAGGATGGATGGGTGGATGGACGTATGGAAGGATGGATGGGTGGATGGATGGACGTATGAAAGGATGGATGGATGGATGGATGGACGTATGAAAGGATGGATGGGTGGATGGATGGACGTATGAAAGGATGGATAGGTGGATGGACGTATGAAAGGATGGATGGATGGATGGACGTATGAAAGGATGGATGGGTGGATGGACGTATGGAAGGATGGATGGGTGGATGGATGGACGTATGAAAGGATGGATGGGTGGATGGACGTATGAAAGGATGGATGGGTGGGTGGATGGACGTATGGAAGGATGGATGGGTGGATGGATGGACGTATGAAAGGATGGATGGGTGGATGGACGTATGAAAGGATGGATGGGTGGATGGACGTATGGAAGGATGGATGGGTGGATGGATGGACGTATGAAAGGATGGATGGATGGATGGATGGACGTATGAAAGGATGGATGGGTGGATGGATGGACGTATGAAAGGATGGATGGGTGGATGGACGTATGAAAGGATGGATGGATGGATGGACGTATGGAAGGATGGATGGGTGGATGGATGGACGTATGAAAGGATGGATGGGTGGATGGACGTATGAAAGGATGGATGGGTGGATGGACATATGGAAGGATGGATGGGTGGATGGATGGACGTATGAAAGGATGGATGGATGGACGTATGAAAGGATGGATGGGTGGATGGATGGACGTATGAAAGGATGGATGGGTGGATGGACGTATGAAAGGATGGATGGATGGATGGACGTATGAAAGGATGGATGGATGGATGGACGTATGAAAGGATGGATGGGTGGATGGACGTATGAAAGGATGGATGGGTGGATGGACGTATGAAAGGATGGATGGGTGGATGGACGTATGGAAGGATGGATGGGTGGATGGATGGACGTATGAAAGGATGGATGGGTGGATGGACGTATGAAAGGATGGATGGGTGGATGGACGTATGGAAGGATGGATGGGTGGATGGATGGACGTATGAAAGGATGGATGGATGGATGGATGGACGTATGAAAGGATGGATGGGTGGATGGATGGACGTATGAAAGGATGGATGGGTGGATGGATGGACGTATGAAAGGATGGATGGGTGGATGGATGGACGTATGAAAGGATGGATGGGTGAGTGGATGGACGTATGAAAGGATGGATGGGTGGATGGACGTATGAAAGGATGGATGGATGGATGGACGTATGAAAGGATGGATGGATGGATGGACGTATGAAAGGATGGATGGATGGATGGACGTATGAAAGGATGGATGGGTGGGTGGATGGACGTATGAAAGGATGGATGGGTGGGTGGATGGACGTATGAAAGGATGGATGGATGGATGGAGGTATGAAAGGATGGATGGGTGGATGGATGGACGTATGAAAGGATGGATGGGTGGATGGACGTATGAAAGGATGGATGGGTGGATGGATGGACGTATGAAAGGATGGATGGGTGGATGGACGTATGAAAGGATGGATGGGTGGATGGATGGACGTATGAAAGGATGGATGGGTGGATGGACGTATGGATGGATGGATGGACGTATGAAAGGATGGATGGGTGGATGGATGGACGTATGAAAGGATGGATGGGTGGATGGATGGACGTATGAAAGGATGGATGGATGGATGGACGTATGAAAGGATGGATGGGTGGATGGATGGAAGTATTGAAGGATGGATGGGTGGATGGATGGAAGTATTGAAGGATGGATGGGTGGATGGACGTATGAAAGGATGGATGGGTGGATGGATGGATGGACGTATGAAAGGATGGATGGGTGGATGGACGTATGAAAGGATGGATGGGTGGATGGATGGACGTATAAAAGGATGGATGGGTGGATGGAAGGATGAATGGAGGATAAAAGAGCAATGGATAATAGCATAGATACATAGAAGGATGGGTGGATGGATGGAGGAAAGGAAGGATAGATGATTGGATGGATTGATGAGTAGATGGTTGGAGGGATGGATGGAGATAAGGTTGTCTTTTTATGGGGACAAATGCCAACCTTATGAACTCTTGCTCATAATTATTGACCACAAATCCCCCCAGCCAGGCAGCAACCCTAGATGCATACGAAGAGAAGCCTTTTTCTATATCCTGAACTCTTATGATTCACAATAGGGGTCAAATAGCAAACACCTCCTTCCACTGGAAATAGGGTTGCCACCTTTTCTTCAAACCCGAACACTTTAGTGGCGCACGGCAATTTTTTTTTTTTTTAATAGTATAAACTACAGTGGAACCTCGGATTACGAGCATAATCCGTTCCAGGAGTATGCTCGTAATCCAATGTACTCGCATATCAAAGCGAGTTTTCCCATTGAAGTCAATGAAAACGAGAATAATTTGTTCCGCATTGACTTCAATGGGATGCAATACTGCATGCGGCCAGAGGCTGGGGGGTGCGGGAGAGCCTCAGAAACGGCCGAAAAGGCCCGAGGGACACTTCAGCTGACCTCGGCAAACCTCGGAAAGACTCCATTCACGATCCTTTCCGAGGTCAGCCGAACTGTCCTCAGGCCTTTCCGTGCATTTCTGAACGGTGCCGATCGGCGACTTTCGGCTCTGCTCGGCTCCGACGCCCCCCCCACCTCAGGCCAAAAGCGGTACTGCACACCGCTTTTGGCCTGAATCCTGCTCGTTTTGCGAGACAACACTCGCAAACCGAGTTCGGATTTTTAGAAATACAGTGCTCGGTTTGCAAAACGCTTATTAACCGCGTTACTCGCAAACCGAGGTTCCACTGTATACATATATTTTGCTATTAAAGAGGAAGTAAACCCTGGTTGTGTCACTATGATACTAATTGTGTCTCTGCGGACATGTTACTGGTTGTGTCATTATGATAATGCTTGTGTCTTTGTGGACTAGTTTCTGGTTGTGCCAGCATGGTACTGATCGCATCTTTCCATACGTTTGTGTATATTTGTCCAATTTTTAGGGCACACCTGGTTTTGATCGCACAAGTTAGCTGGCCTAGGGGGGGGGGGGAGTTTAAATCCAGCCCTGCAGGGCTGGTGCAAGGATTTTTGACACCCTAGGCGAAACCTCATTTTGCCACCCCCCATTGTCTCCATCCTTGACCTGCCCATGTATACCCCACCTTTTTAATGAAGCATCCATCAAATGCAGCCCACCAGCACCCATCAATGCAGCCCCACCAGCGCCCATTAAATGCAACCTCACCAGCGCCCCTCAAATGCAGTCTCACCAGCGCCCATCAATGCAGCCCCACCAGCGCCCATCAAATGCAGCCTCACCAGCGCCCTTTAAATGCAGCCTACAAGCGCCCATGAATGCAGCCTACCAGTGCCCATCAATGAATCTTTGCTAGCTTCCATTCATTCGGGAGTCGGGACACAGACACAGTCCTCCGCCGCCGCTGTGCCCCTGACATTATGTGCGAACAGAGCGGCAGCTGCCTGCTGATGCTGAGACTTGCTTGCTTGCTGCAGAGAGAGGAGAGAAGGAACACCAATGGCCGGGCTCTCTAGGCAGCAGGGGGCCCTAGGCGGCTGCCTAGTTTGCCTAGCGGTAGCACCGGCTCTGCAGCCCTGAGTCTATGTGCTTGAATTTGAATTGGTATTACTCTCTTGCAGTCCCTGTACAGCAGAGCTCAGACTGGAAGAGGGAGCCAGTCAGTAGTGCTGCAGTGGTCATGTGTTAAGAAGGAATATGTTGATAGGATGAGAGAGCAGAGTGACAAAGTGATAAGCTCCTTGGTGCACTGCTTTTATTTTCACTCTCCAATCACAAGCTGCAGGAGGGGCAACACCTGTGAGTGTTGCTTTAATGCAGCAAAGAAAAAAAAAAAAAAACAGGTCTCCTGCCCTACAAGACTTGGCTGTGCTGCATGGCAGAGCTTTGTAAATCTCAGGACTGGAAGGACAGACATAGAAATCCTTTGGTAACAATAACTGTCAGCGCAGGGGTACAGTGTAATATAAAATAAAATAATAGTAATAAAAAATCACTATTGTTAGGTCTGTATTAAAAGGGGGATCATTCGTCCATAAGTACAAAAGTGGTAGTCCAAGGATACAGATAATGATGGAGTAATGAGGGCGGCTGTTGTCCCCAGAGAGCTGGCTCTGTACACAGAAAAAAAGGGGAGAGAACAAAGGAAGCGCCACCTAAGTGCAGTATTAGAAGCTGATTTTTAACCACTTAACGACCAGCCTCGTTTTGGAATTTAGGTGTTTACATGTTTAAAACAGGTTTTTTTTTGCTAGAAAATTACTTAGAACCCCCTTAGAATTACTTAGAACCCCCAAACATTATATATTGTTTTTTTCTGAAACCCTAGAGAATGAAATGGTGGTGATTGCAATACTTTTTTTTACAAGCGCACTTTTTTTGGAAAAAAAAATCACTTTTTTGATTAAAAAAATAAGACAACAGTAAAGTTAGACCAATTTTTTTTATATTGTGAAAGATAATTTTACGCAGAGTAAATTGATACCCAACATGTCACGCTTCAAAATTGCGCCCGCTTGTAGAATGGCGTCAAACTTTTACCCTCAAAAATCTCCATAGGCGACGTTTAAAAAATTCTACAGGTTGCATGTTTTGTGTTACAGAGGAGGTCTAGGGCTAGAATTATTGCTCTCGCTCTATCGATCGCGGCGATACCTCACGTGTGTGGTTTGACCACCGTTTTCATATGCGGCGCTACTCGCGTATGCGTTCGCTTCTGCGCGCGCGCTCGTCGGGAGGGGGCATTTTAAAAAAAAAAAATTTTTTTCTTATTTATTTTATTTTATTTATTTTTACACTGTTTTTTTTTTTTTTTAAATATTTGGGTCACCTTTATTCCTATTACAAGGAATGTAAACATTCCTTGTAATAGAAAAAAGCATGACAGGTCCTCTTAAATATGAGATCTGGGGTCAAAAAGTCCTCAGATCTTATATTTGGACTTACATGCAATTAAAAAAAAAAAAAAGACATTGAAAAAATGTGGCTTTAAGAGTTATGGACGGAAGTGACATTATGACGTCGCTTCCGCCCTGCAGTGCCATGGAGACGGGTGGGGGCCATCTTCCCCTCACTCGTCTCCATGCACAACAAGTGAGAGGACGTGATCGCCTCCGCCGCTGCCAACGGCTCTGGTAAGCGGCGGAGGGCACCGGATCGCGGCGGGGGGGGGCACCGATAAAAGTGATCTTGCGGCGAATCCGCCGCAGAGACCACTTTTATCTTGTATCCGACCGAAAACGGGGATACCGGGGTTATGGCAGCTATCTTCTGCCATAACGACGATATCTGTCCCCAAAAAAGGGATGTACATCGGCATGCGGCGGTCGGCAAGTGGTTAATGGCAAGGTATACATAAACACTCACAAGAAGTAGGTAGGGTACAGGCTCATCTGTATGTATAGGCTCATCTGTATACACACAGATGAGCCTGTACCCTACCTACTTCTTGTGAGTGTTTATGTATACCTTGCCATTAAAAAATCAGCTTCTAATACTGCACTTAGGTGGCGCTTCCTTTGTTCTCTTCCCCTTTTTATAGAAATCCTTTGGCAGGTAAAACCACACCCGTACATTATTTTATTTGTGTGTTTAGTTGTTTGCCTGGATTTAAGGTGCACTTTAAGGTTGCAAAGCAAAACAAATAGTTGTTTTCTCCTGCCACCCCATTCTATGGGGTATACCTGCATTGTAAGCGATTTGATGCATAATGCAAAAAGGTCAAACAGCTTGAGGTAAAGAAAGAATCATCTGTGACCGTTTCCCCGTCTGGGCTGAGGCCCCAGCCAGAGCGAGAGATAGAGACCCGCACAGCTTATCAGCAAAAACATCTAAATGAATCCAAAGCGGACAAGAAAGTGCAGTGAACCGAGCGGCAGCATTTCCCAGGACACACAGGAAAATGACATCAGTATCACGCTGAAATCTATCAAGAGCTATTGGAGTGAACAGAGCAAGAAAAGGCCACCAGTGATGCTTTAACGAGAAACTTCAGTCTCCCGGGAGCAGCAGCTGAATACCTGAAAAGAGCCAATCTCCAAAGTGTCTGGAACTGTTTTCCACTTTGCAAGCGGACTACAGGGGTGACGGCGAGCAGGCTAGCCAATATGGGCCATTACAAGGAAATGCCACCTTTGCACCCTAGAAAAGAAAAACATTCCAGGTGCCTTCTATGAAGTTCCAGGACAAGATCCTTTAGGCCAGGGGTGTCCAAACTTTTTTCAAAGAGGGCCAGATTTGATGAAGTGAACATGCGTGAGGGCCGACCATTTTGCCTGACATTCTTTGAACCATTAAAATTCAGTCTAATGCCCCGTACACACGGTCGGACTTTGTTCGGACATTCCGACAACAAAATCCTAGGATTTTTTCCGACGGATGTTGGCTCAAATTTGTCTTGCATACACACGGTCACACAAAGTTGTCGGAAAATCCGATCGTTCTAAACGCGGTGACGTAAAACACGTACGTCGGGACTATAAACGGGGCAGTGGCCAATAATAGCTTTCATCTCTTTATTTATTCTGAGCATGCGTGGCACTTTGTCCATCGGATTTGTGTACACACGATCGGAATTTCCGACAACGGATTTTGTTGTCGGAAAATTTTATATCCTGCTCTCCAACTTTGTGTGTCGGAAAATCCGATGGAAAATGTCCAATGGAGCCCACACACGGTCGGAATTTCCGACAACACGCTCCGATCAGACATTTTCCATCGGAAAATCCGACCGTGTGTACGGGGCATAAGTGTGTTCGTCCGAGCACTAATACTCTTGACTTTGTGGCTGTGTGTAGTGAAGAGATGATCTCGGGCGTGTTATTTGGATATATCGCATTTATCGGCTTATAAGACGCACCTTCACTTTAAGAGGGAATTTTCAGGAAAAAATCTTAAATTTTAAATAAAGAACTGTGAAGCAAAATAAGGGTCAGTGCCCATCTGCAGCCTCACAAGTGTCCTGAATGCAGCACCCCCCATTCTCCTGAATGCAGCACTCCCGTTGACCTGAATGCAGCACCCCCCATTGTCCTGAATGCAGCACCCCCCATTGTCCTGAATGCAGCACCCCCATTGTCCTGAATGCAGCACCCCCGTTGACCTGAATGCAGCACCCCCCATTATCCTGAATGCAGAATCCCCCATTGTCCTGAATGCAGCACCCCCCTTTGTCCTGAATGCAGCACCCCCCATTGTCCTGAATGCAGCACACACATTGTCCTGAATGCAGCACCCCCTATTGTCCTGAATGCAGCACCCCCCATTGTCCTGAATACAGCACCCACATTGTCCAGAATGCAGCACCCCCCATTGTCCTGAATGCAGCACCCACATTGTCCAGAATGCAGCACCCCCCATTGTCCTGAATTCAGCACCCCCCATTGTCCTGAATTCAGCACCCCCTATTGTCCTAAATTCAGCACCCCCCATTGTCCTGAATGCAGCACCCACATTGTCCTGAATGCAGCACCCCCCATTGTCCTGAATGCAGCACCCCCATTGTCCTGAATGCAGCACCCCCCATTGTCCTGAATGCAGCACCCCCGTTGCCCTGAATGCAGCACCCCCTATTGTCCTGAATGCAGCACCCCCCATTGTCCTGAATGCAGCACCCACATTGTCCTGAATGCAGCACCCACATTGTCCAGAATGCAGCACCCCCCATTTTCCTGAATTCAGCACCCCCCATTGTCCTGAATGCAGCACCCACATTGTCCTGAATGCAGCACCCGCCATTGTCCTGAATGCAGCACCCCCCATTGTCCTGAATGCAGCACCCCCTATTGTCCTGAATGCAGCACCCCCTATTGTCCTGAATGCAGCACCCACATTGTCCTGAATGCAGCACCCGCTATTGTCCTGAATGCAGCACCCACATTGTCCTGAATGCAGCACCCCCTTATTGTCCTGAATGTAGATCAGTGCAGCCTGATTCATGCAAGACCGCGCAATTGTCATTTAAACAGCGACAGCGTTGAAAAGCTGAAAATTGGCTTGGGCAGGAAGGGGGTGCAAGTGCCCGGTGTTGAGGTGGTTAAAAAAACGCTTCTAAACAAAAGCACGGCTAAACGCCAGTACCGCATTTAGCCGCTTTTAGACGCGTTTGGCGTCTGAAGCATCGGAAACTTTGGCGTCTTTTTTTTTGCCTTCAAAGAAAAGCGTCTAAACGCAACTGCCTAAAAACAGCATTAAATGAACCTGTGTAC
Organism: Lithobates septentrionalis; assembly: GCA_037952835.1. Taxonomy (NCBI): domain Eukaryota; kingdom Metazoa; phylum Chordata; class Amphibia; order Anura; family Ranidae; genus Lithobates; species Lithobates septentrionalis. The sequence goes on from JBBDGP010002483.1 coordinate 24,626, forward strand.
ATGTAGACATAAGATAACATTGGATGAGTTCAGGGGCAGCTGAAAAAAGCATCCAACTGCCTCTGAACATCCGTTTACCAGCAGCCGTGTGCATGAGGCCTAAATGCCCCCTTAATGAGATGTGAATAGCAGCAAAGGTCGCAGGTCCTGCCCTTTCTGCGCCCCATCCCACTGAGGTGCCCAAAGCCCCTACTTCTGCCTACCCCTTGGTCCAGCCCTGCCTACAAGTGCTGACACAGTTTACCTAGATGTGTACTATACCTTCTTTTAAAGCTGAACTCCGGGCCGATCATTAGTAGATCATTAAACCAGCTAATGCCTCTTGTTCCAATATTGGAACAGTAGTGATGTGGGAGTTATTTTTACTCTACTGCTCTAGGTAACAGGAATTTTATACGCAAATTAACCGCATGCACATTTACTGCAGCAGGGCAGCCATCAGCGCGAAATCAGCCGCCCTGCTGCAGTGAATGTACATGCGGTTAATTTGCGCATAAAATTCCTGTTACCTAGAGCAGTAGAATATAAATAACTCCCACATCACTACTGTTCCAATATTGGAACAAGAGGTGTCACTGGTCCCCAAAAAGTGTCAGTGTCAGATTTGTCCGCCGCAGTGTTGCAGTCCCGCTAAAAATCGCCGCCATTACTAGTAAAAAGAATTTAAAAAAATAAAAATTCAATAAATATATTCCATAGTTTGTAGACGCTATAGCTTTTGCGTAAACCAATCAAAATACGCTTATTGGGATTTTTTTTTTTACCAAAAATATGTACAGTGACAGAGAGATGAGCTCACCAGTCTGCTGCTTCTCCCTTCACTGTCCAGTCACAGGCTGGGGATGGGACAAGACTTATAAGTGTTACTGATCATCCAGCAGAGAAAAAAAAACTGGTTTCCTCCCCTGCAGACAGGACAGTACTGTTGGCAGAGCTTTGTAAATCGTGGGACTGGATGGACAGAAAATAAATACAAATCTTTTTGGAAGGTAAAACAGCTTTCCTTTATGTATTTTATCCGTGTATCCTAAATATAAGTTCCCATTTTAGCTTTAAAAGCTTCAATACTGTAATTTTATATCCTTGCTTAGTGGGTCGCTATGTCAGGACATGCAGCCAATGAGTTCATCACTAACTAGTGGAATTATAAGGATGACCGTTCTAAAGCTTGGAACAACTTAAAACCCTGCATTATCCTCCCCTCCCTGCAACTTTTAATAACTTAAAGCATGCATACCTTTATTCTGAGTGTCTTGCATGCAATCACATGCCAAGCACTGTCCCTCTTACTCTTCTTCAGCGTTGGGTGGTCGCCAGGCTTCCATGCTGCAGAAAACAATGCGTTGTTGTAATGTGAGTGCTGATTTTTTTCCAGAGTGAGTCCTGGATGCATGATGACACTGAATCCAGCTCTGCACAGCCTACCTGTTCATTAATAAACTGAAGCATATTAAACACAGCTTACTATGCATCAGTTATGCATGGACACAGTGAGTGATCGGTACCGGTGTTTATTCAGAAAAGGAAAGGGCCAGTAAATTACATATTTACGATCCCCTTCCCTGCTTTCCATCCTGAAGATCCATAGTAGAAAAAAAATAGCGCATAGTAAATATGTGTGTAATCAAAATACAAAGAATATTCCTCAATTGTACTTCAATCCAAAAAAGTGTTGGTGAATCATCAACCAAATAACATGTAATAAACACAAAGTCAATAAATAAGTGGATGGGTGAGGAATGTAATGTCCCACTGCATGGAATTATAGATATAATCCAGAAGAAGATGATATTCCAACAGTTGGCAGAAGGTGAAATCCGCAGAGAAAAGACACATCGACCAGATGAAGAAATCATGGGAAGGGTGGTGTGTAAAAAACTCTTACCAGATCCTATGGACTCCCTTGTCAGCGACAGGGAATCAGGTGAGCATTGTGCCGCCCAGGGCATAGGGAAGGATGTCCCAACACTCGAACCGTCTGAGCTGGACTCTGCGTGGATCTCCGGGGGCCGCTAGGTAGGTCCTCGTAGTAGGTAACCAGGATACGGATCAGAAAGGCAAAGACATCTCTCGTAAAACTGGAGTGAACACTTGATCTCATTTGGATGGTATGTGGAAAGAAAAAATAAGCCTCCACATGGTGCAGATAAAAAGGGGGATGTTTTTTATTGCTAAAAAAAAAAACTTTACAATAAAAGCGTGATCACAATAAGATAAAAAGGAAAAGTGGGCAACATGGAGGATGATGAATTGGCCCGACGCGTTTCGACCTAAGGGTCTTCTACTGCCCCAGGACAAGGGAGTCCATAGGATCTGGTAAGAGTTTTTTACACACCACCCTTCCCATGATTTCTTCATCTGGTCGATGTGTCTTTTCTCTGCGGATTTAACCTTCTGCCAACTGTTGGAATACCATCTTCTTCTGGATTATATCTATATTTCCATGCAGTCGGACATTACATTCCTCACCCATCCACTTATTTATTGACTTTGTGTTTATTACATGTTATTTAGTTGATGATTCACCAACACTTTTTTGGATTGAAGTACAATTGAGGAATACTCTTTGGATTTTGATTACACACATATTTACTATGCGCTACATTTTTTCTACTGTGTATTTATTGTCTTTGTCATACTGTATGTAGCTGCTCCCCTTTTTTCATTTGTTAGCGCAGTGTTTTTCCACACACCTCATCCTGAAGATCCCCCTATGTGTGTCTGCTGCAGCCAGCAAGAGAGGAGAAGAGAGAAGCCAGCAGTGCTGCGAGGGGGGCGGGCACTAATGCTAATGCACACAAGGTGATTTGTATGTGCGCCCAGGCACACCCAGCACACCCTGTGCACAAGCCTTCAAGCTTTTGCAAATAGTGGTCGCAGACTGCACTGCATGGGTTGTCAAAAGGGAAAACTGGGACTGATTTTTAAACATAAAGCCTTGGAATTCACAGGTAATCAATATGCAGGTTTAACTTCTTTTTGGGGGGGGGGGGGGGGGGGGGGGGGCTGCGGATTAGTTTTAAAAATGTTTTCTACTGCTGGTATTTTGCGGGCTGGATTAAGCATGAAAAAAGGAATGGTAATTTTCCAGCACTATAGTTCTCAGCGTTGAGCATTAGGTGCCAAAAAACACATAAAAGCAGAAAGTGTACAGTATGTAACTACAAACTGTGAGGTATTCCTAAATCAGCCTTTCTCAACAATTTTAAACCAGCAGAATGCATAAAATCATTTTCAGGTTTTAAGGAACTCCTGAAAAAATGTATTGAGTGAAAAGATTACCCCTTACATTTGTGGTCAGTGGAAATAATGCCCCTTACATTGGTAGTCAGTGGGAAGAATGTTCCTTACATTAGTAGTCAGTGGGAAGAATGACCCTTACATTGATGGTCAGTGGAAATAATGCCCCTTACTTTGATGGTCAGTGGGAAGAATGTTCCTTACACTGGTAGTCCGTGGGAAGAATGCCCCTTACATTAGTAGTCAGTGGGAAGAATGCTTCTTACATTGATGGTCATTGGGAAGAATGTTCCTTACATTGGTAATCAGTGGGAAGAATGACCCTTACATTGGTAGTCAGTGGGAAGAATGCTTCTTACATTGATGGTCAGTGGAAATAATGCCCCTTACATTGATGGTCAGTGGGAAGAATGCCCCTTACATTGGTAGTCAGTGGGAAGAATGCCCCTTACATTGATGGTCAGTGGGAAGAATGCCCCTTACATTGGTAGTCAGTGGGAAGAATGCCCCTTACATTGATGGTCAGTGGGAAGAATGCCCCTTACATTGATGGTCAGTGGGAAGAATGCCCCTTACATTGGTAGTCAGTGGGAAGAATGCCCCTTACATTGATGGTCAGTGGGAAGAATGCCCCTTACATTGGTAGTCAGTGGGAAGAATGCCCCTTACATTGGTAGTCAGTGGGAAGAATGTCCCTTACATTGATGGTCAGTGATAAGGATGCCCCTATATTGATGGTCAGTGGGAAGAATGCTTCTTACATTGGTAGTCAGTGGGAAGAATGTTCCTACATTAGAGGCCAGTGAAAAGAACGCCCCCTTACAGTGGTATTTAGAATGCCACCCTTACAAACAGCTAAAAAGATAATTGGCGTCTCGCGGCTCTTTCTGCTTAGTGGTGTTGGACCCGGAATTATGCAGGCATCATCAGATGGGAGGTCAATCAGCAACAGCTCAAAGAAACCTTAGCAACCTTTGGAGGAACCCGAAGGATCTATAGAACCTTGGTTGAGAATGGCTGGCCTAAACAACTAGTGCTCCCCTTTCAAAACCACTTTCCCAACCCCTAAAATGACCCTGAGAAAGATTTACATTTGCCCTTCTTATTAAACTTACTTTGTCTGAGACTTTTAGGCTTGGGATCTTGGTGGTTAAAAGGTCACCTGAGAAATCTTTCATAAGGTAGCCTGCAGAATTAAAATTTTAGAATGATTAATCAGGTTCCCTATTAAGCCCGGCCTTTACTGCTTCTCATCAGATTGATTAGAACTACCAAACATGAATAATCTAGCCAATGCGAATAAGTAGTGCATACCAGGAGGTTTTTGTTACATTAAAAAAGTAAAAAATAATTATACCAGGGGCCCACATACATTCCTCCAACCCAACCTGAGATCACGATAAGTCTACTCATTCATCTGATGCGTGACCACACAATAGAGTCTCTGCTGAAGTTCTGCTTCTTTGGTCACAGTTTCTCCCCCAGCCAGCAGGAGAACTCTGATTGGCTGAGAGTTCTGCCCCTGTCTTTTCCTATTTTAGAGCTGCTGCGCAGAAGATTACAGATGCTGATGGCAACACAGATTGAGGTATTTATTCTAGCTATATGTAAAAAATATTAATGATTATGTAAAGATTACATAACTGGATTAAATTGTGTTTTTCCGTATTTGCCTGGAGTTTAGCTTCAGGCCCCATCTCAAGTGACAAATGAAAGAGAATTCCAAGTACCAGAGGATATAATGAGGAAGGATAAGATGTTTGCAAATTAAGCATGTTCTAATGAAATGTCAGCCCACGTGATGCACTTTTTCAGTTTTGTTTTTCATTTTCTGAAGTGCAAAGGTAAAAACATGATTTAACCACTTGCCTACAGGGCACTTACAGTGGCTTGCGAAAGTATTCGGCCCCCTTGAACTTTTCAACCTTTTGCCACATTTCAGGCTTCAAACATAAAGATATAAAATTGTATTTTTTTGTGAAGAATCACCAACAAGTGGGACACAATTGTGAAGTGGAACGAAATCTATTGGATATTTTAAACTTTTTTAGCAATTAAAAAACTGAAAAGTGGTGCGTGCAAAATTATTCGGTCCCTTTACTTTCAGTGCAGAAAACTCACTCCAGAAGTTCAGCGAGGATCTCTGAATGATCCAATGTTGTCCTAAATGACTGATGGTGATAAATAGAATCCACCTGTGTGTAATCAAGTCTCTGTATAAATGCACCTGCTCTGTGATAGTCTCAGGGTTCTGTTGAAAGCGCAGAAAGATTTCCCAAGCTTTAAACATCCCAAGGAGCACTGTGCAAGCGATCATTTTGAAATGGAAGGAGTATCAGACCACTGCAAATCTACCAAGACCTGGCTGTCCCTCTAAACTTTCAGCTCAGACAAGGAGAAGACTGATCAGAGATGCAGCCAAGAGGCCCATGATCACTCTGGATGAACTGCAGAGAACTACAGCTGAGGTGGGAGAGTCTGTCCATAGGACAACAATCAGTCGTACACTGCACAAATCTGGCCTTTATGGAAGAGTGGCAAGAAGAAAGCCATTTCTCAAAGATATCCATAAAAAGTCTCGTCTAAAGTTTGCCACAAGCCACCTGGGAGACACACCAAACATGTGGAAGAAGGTGCTCTGGTCCGATGAAACCAAAATCGAACTTTTTGGCCACAATGCAAAACGATATGTTTGGCGTAAAAGCAACACAGCTCATCACACTCAACACACCATCCCCACCGTGAAACATGGTGGTGGCAGCATCATGGTTTGGGCCTGCTTTTCTTCAGCAGGGACAGGGAAGATGGTTAAAATTGAGGGGAAGATGGATGCAGCCAAATACAGGACCATTCTGGATAAAAAACTTTTGGAGTCTGCAAAAGACCTGAAACTGGGACGGAGATTTATCTTCCAACAAGACAATGATCCCAAACATACAGCAAAATCTACAAAGGAATGGTTCACAAATAAACGTATCCAGGTGTTAGAATGGCCAAGTCAAAGTCCAGACCTGAATCCAATCGAGAATCTGTGGAAAGAGCTGAAAACTGCTGTTCACAAACGCTCTCCATCCAACCTCACTGAGCTCGAGCTGTTTTGCAAGGAAGAATGGGCAAGAATTTCAGTCTCTCGATGTGCAAAACTGATAGAAGACATACCCCAAGCGACTTGCAGCTGTAATCGCAGCAAAAGGTGGCTCTACAAAGTATTAACGCAAGGGGGCCGAATAATTTTGCATGCCCCACTTTTCATTTTTTTATTAGTTAAAAAAGTTTCAAAAATCCAAAAGATTTTGTTCCACTTCACAATTGTGTCCCACTTGTTGGTGATTCTTCACAAAAAATAAAAATTTTATATCTTTATGTTTGAAGCCTGAAATGTGGCAAAAGGTTGAAAAGTTCAAGGGGGCCAAATACTTTCGCAAGCCACTGTGTACCCCCTTCCTGCCCAGGCCAATTTGCAGCTTTCAGCGCTGTCACACTTTGAATGACAATTACGCGGTCATGCAGCACTGTAACCATATGATATTTTTATAATTTTCTTCACACAAATACAGCTTTCTTTTGGTGGTATTTATTAATCTCTGGGTTTTTCATTTTTTGCTAAACAAACAAAAAAAGACCGAAAAAGCTGAAAAAAAAAAAATCATAGTAAAATTTTGCAAACAGGTACATTTTCTACTTCATTGATGTGTACTGATGGGCACTGATAGGCACTGATAAGGCGGCACTGATGGGGCTGCTCTGATAGGTGGCACTGATGGGCACTGATAGGTGGCACTGATAGGCGGCACTGATATCCACTGATAGGTGGCACTGATAGGCACTGGTATGTGACTGTGATAGGCAGCACTGATAGGTGACACTGATGATGAGGCACTAATGGGCACTGATTGGCAGCACTGATAGGTGGCACTGGTGGGCACTGAGTAGCAGTACTGATGGGCAACCATAGGTGGCACTGGTGGGCACTGATTAGCAGTACTGATGGGCACTGGTAGGTGGCACTGATTAGCAGCACTGGTGGGCAAACTTCATCCCAATACAAAACTTAAAGTGGTTGTAAACCCTGGAAAAAAAAACAAAAAAAACAAAAAACCTGCAAGACAAAGGCATAATGAGCTAGTATGCATAGCATACTAGCTCATTATGAGTTACTTACCTGAGATCAAAGCCCCTGCAGCCGTCCTCATACCCTGCTCCGGTGGCCGACATCACTCCCTGAGTTACTTCCGGGTATCGCGGGCTCCGGCCCTGAGATGGGCCGGATTCGTGATGAGATCACTCCCACGCATGCGCGTGAGAGCCGCCAGTAACGGCACAGTCTAACTGAAGCAACGGCACATAGGTGCCGTTTCTTCAGTGCACATGTGCCGATGACGTCGGCACATGCAAATACAGGGGATATCTCCTAAACCGTGCAGGTTTAGGAGATATCCAGTGTTGCTACAGGTAAGCCTAATTATAGGCTTACCTGTAGCAAAAAGTGGTTGTAAAGGGTTTACAACCACTTTAAGCACAAATAAAGGATTTCTTATACCAGCCAAATGATTTGTAAATGTGCATACTCCCCCTTTCCTGATGAGCTATATGACTGATGACCATAAGGGAGATGGTTCTACAAGGCTTGCAATTCTGCTGTCTTCATGCTATCACCTCTGCCTGTTCTTGATCTACTAATAAATCTTACGTTCTTAGTGACAGCACCTCAGGCGCTGGATGTCCTTTAAACCCACCTATTCCATTTATCAGAATAGGCACTCCTACTGCTAGTCTGATTTTAACTTTCATCTCATGCATAGCAGCTCAGTAATAAATTACATTTCAGGTAATTACATTAGCTGAATTGCAAAAAAAACATAATTTCATGACTTTCAAAGTACATGGGGCAAACCCTGAATGACACGTAATTTGCTAAAGAACTCATGAACAATTGCATTCTTCTTTTAATTAAATACTTTCAGGCTTTTTTCATCCTTTGCTGCATTTTAACATAGCCAATCATCTACAGCCTCTTCCTGCCTACATAAAATCCAGCGATGGCCGTGTGGCATTTCTTAGGGCAACAATCTTCATGGTGATAGCAGTGGACCACGCCCAGGGGTGGACTGACCATTCGGGCACCCGAGCACTGCCCGGGGGGCCCCATGCCATGATGGGGATTTTTTTCAGCCAATTAATACTTTCACAGATTGAGGATTAAGGGAAGTAGAGGCTGCTTTTGGTCTCCACTTCTAAAATGGGGGTGGGGGGACTCTGATATATGGGGGGATTCTCATGGGAAACCTGATGTAGGGTGGCCTCTTATGGGGACCCTGATGTAAGCGAGGACTCTGATGGAGAACCTGATGTAAGGGGGGACTTGGATGGGAAACCTGATATAAGGGGGCACTCTGATGGGGACCCTGATGTAAGCGAGGACTCTGATGGAGAACCTGATGTAAGGGGGGACTTGGATGGGAAACCTGATATAAGGGGGCACTCTGATGGGGACCCTGATGTAAGAGGGGACTTGGATGGAGAACCTAACATAAAGGAGGGCTCTGATGGGGATTTTTTTTCAGCCAACTAATATTTGCACAGATTGAGGATTAAGGGCAGTAGAGGCTGCCTTTGGTCTGCACTTCTGATGTTGTGGGGAGAGGGGGGGTGGGGGGCTCTGAAGGGGACCTTGAAGTAAGGAGGGGACTCTGATGGGGACCCTGGTATATGGGGGGATTCCTATGGAAAACCTGATGTAAGGGGGGACTTTGATGGGGAGCCTGATGTAAGGGAGGACTCTGATGGGGACCCGGATGTAAGAGGTGACTTGAATGGAGAACCTTATGAAAGGGTGGTCTCTGATGGGGACCTTGATATAAGAGTGGTCTCTGATGGGGACCTTGATATAAGGGTGGTCTCTGATGGAGACCCTGATGTCAGGGGAAACTCGGAAGGGGACCCTGATGTAAGGGTGGTCTCTAATGGGGACCCTGATGTAAGGGTGGTCTCTGATGGGACCCTGATGTAATGGTGGTCTCTGATGGGGACCTTGATTTAAGGGTGGATTCTGATGGGAACCCTGATGTAAGGGTGGTCTCTGATGGGGACCTTGATATAAGGGTGGTCTCTGATGGGGACCCTGATGTAAGGGTGGTCTCTGATGGGGACCTTGATATAAGGGTGGTCTCTGATGGGGACCTTGATATAAGGGTAGTCTCTGATGGGGACCCTGATGTAAGGGTGGTCTCTGATGGGGACCTTGATATAAGGGTGGTCTCTGATGGGGATCCTGATGTAAGGGTGGTCTCTGATGGAGACCCTGATGTAAGGGTGGTCTCTGATGGAAACCCTGATGTAAGGGTGGTCTCTGATGGGGACCCTGATGTAAGGGTGGTCTCTGATGGGGACCCTGATGTAAGGGTGGTCTCTGATGGGGATCCTGATGTAAGGGTGGTCTCTGATGGAGACCCTGATGTAAGGGTGGTCTCTGATGGGGAACCTGATGTGAGAGGTCTCTGATAGAAGCCCTGATGTAAGGGTGGTCTCTGATGGGGACCCTGATGTAAGGGTGGTCTCTGATGGGGACCCTGATGTAAGGGTGGTCTCTGATGGGGATCCTGATGTAAGGGTGGTCTCTGATGGAGACCCTGATGTAAGGGTGGTCTCTGATGGGGAACCTGATGTGAGAGGTCTCTGATAGAAGCCCTGATGTAAGGGTGGTCTCTGATGGGGACCCTGATGTAAGGGTGGTCTCTGATGGGGACCTTGATGTAAGAGTGGTCCCTGATGAGGACCCTGATGTAAGGGTGGTCTCTGATGGGGACCATGATGTCAGGGGGAACCTGATGTAAGGGGTCTCTGATAGAAGCCCTGATGTAAGGGGGGGGGGGGGGCTGTAATGAGGATTTTCTTTTTGGTCCGCAAATATTTGTAAAATATACTATGTATTTTTTTTTTGTTTTTGTTTTTTTTCACTTATTAGTTCAGACTGGAGTAAGGAATCCAAGGCTTTGTCATAGGCAACCCATAGAAATTATATCTGTCTTCTTTAAGACCTTTCAACATTGGATGGCTCTTTTGGCCACGGGAATTTAAACTTTTTATACGGGGAAACAAATAAAGAAACCCTTCGGCTGCAACACCATCAGTGTGACGAAAATGAATTTATTATGACATAATCCTTTCATAGGGGTGTCTCAGCACCCATATATTTATTTCCCAGCACACACAACTTTGCCATAAGGATATAAAGACGTTATGAAGCTCTCCGGCATTCTCTGTATGCTTCTACTAGTTATCCTGCCAGCCACAAGCTGCTATTTAGCCGGAGCCGCTCTCCAAGGTGCTGAAAGGGAGCGCAGCCCACAGCGCAGTATGGAACCCATAAATACTGACACATATACAGTGCTGGTCTAAGGGAGATCTCTGTGAATTTTCTCTCCTACTGTGCTGCCATACTAATGGATTCATCAACTGCATCCTCTCTGACAAATTAGATGGAAATTACAGATTAGCAATTATGTGTTTTTTTTCCTGCGCTTCTCCATAGAGATGGGGAAGAATAGAGACTGCTGCTCCTCCTGTAATGCGCTGCACATATCAAAATATACAATATTCAGTGTAATTACACCGGGATAGCTCGCCTTTTCTCATGACGTAACAGGGATGAGTGTAATATGGAACCAATATACCTTTATTTATAATAATATAAAAATATTTCTAATGGTAGATTTATAAGAAGGGAAGCGGCTGATGCTGGACCAAAAAAAATAAAAAAAATAGCAGGGAAGGTGGTGCTGGTGCTTTTAGCATCTAGAAATATTTCTTAACCACTTCATGTCCAGGGGCAATTTTTTAAATTTTCACACGTTAAAATTTGCATTTTTTTCCCCCCGCAAATTACTTTAAACTACCAAACAAGTATATGTGAAAGCAGATGCCTTGAAAAAACAATTGTCGGCAGTTGCGATTTCTTATGTTGTACAATAAAAAAAAGAGAAAAAAGAACTAATGCGCAAAACCTATATTCGCTCAAGTAGACAAAATAAGGGTGTGAGAAGCTGCCAACATATGAAAGTGTTCCCACACAGAAAAAATAAATGAATACAAAGGTATGTGGCACTAACTAAAAGTGATAAATAATAAAAATTGTGAACAAAAATAAATATGATAAACACACTTAATGAATAACTTGCCAAAGCTAATAAGCTGGGTAATCAAGTGCAAGTAATCTTCAGTATAGTAAAACGATGATGAACATTCATTAAAACCGTGCTAAAGCCGATGTGCTGGATAATCAGGTGCAAGAAATCTTCAGCATAATATAACGATAATGACATAATATCAAGAATTTCTAATAAAGTGCAGACAAAGCAATAAGGTGCCAAAATACGGCAAAAGTGCTGGTAGTGCAACCAAAGTCCAATAAAAAGGAAAAAAAAATCCAAGTTACAGTTCATATAAAAAGAAAAAAGTGCATGTGCGCAGGGGCATAACTAGAAATAGCAGGGCCCCCTGCAAACAGCCCCCCCCCCCCACACACACACAGCTGCCCTAGTGTCAATGCAGTGTGACCTGTGCCACATATAGCGTGACCTGTGCCCAATGCAGCGTGACCTGTGCCCCGTGCAGCATGACGTGTGCCCAATGCAGCGTGACCTGTGCCCAATGCAGCGTGACCTGTGCCCCATACAGCCTGACCTGTGCCCCATACAGCGTGACCTGTGCCACATATAGCGTGACCTGTGCACAATGCAGCGTGACCTGTGCCCCGTACAGCATGACGTGTGCCCAATGCAGCGTGACCTGTGCCCAATGCAGCGTGACCTGTGCCCCATACAGCCTGACCTGTGCCCCATACAGCGTGACCTGTGCCACATATAGCGTGACCTGTGCACAATGCAGCGTGACCTGTGCCCCGTACAGCATGACCTGTGCCCAATGCAGCGTGACCTGTGCCCAATGCAGCGTGACCTGTGCCCCATACAGCCTGACCTGTGCCCCATACAGCGTGACCTGTGCCCCATGCAGCGTGACCTGTGCCCCATGCAGCGTGACCTGTGCCTCATACAGCGTGGCCTGTGCCCCATACAGCATGACCTGTGCCCAATACAGCGTGACCTGTGCCCCATACAGCGCGACCTGTGCCCAATGCAGCGTGACCTGTGCCCAATGTAGCGTGACCTGTGCCCCATACAGCGCGACCTGTGCCCAATGCAGCGTGACCTGTGCCCAATGTAGCGTGACCTGTGCCCCATACAGCGTGACCTGTGCCCCATACAGTGTGACCTGTGCCCAATGCAGCGTGACCTGTGCCCAATGCAGCGTGACCTGTGCCCATTGCAGCATGACCTGTAACCCATACAGCGTGACCTGTGCCCAATGCAGCGTGACCTGTGCCCCATACAACGTGACCTGTGACCAATGCAGCGTGACCTGTGCCCAATGCAGCGTGACCTGTGCCCCATACAGCGTGACCTGTGCCCCATACAGCGTGACCTGTGCCCAATGCAGCGTGACCTGTGCCCAATACAGCATTGCTTGTGCCCAATACAGCCTGGTCTGCCTGTGCCCAATACAGCCTCACCTGTGCAGAGGAAGAGGCAAGCCACCCGGATCAGCAGAGAGCGGGATTGCCCGCTGTAATAGCTTACATTTGAATTCCCCATCTTCCCGGGGCTCATCGTCACATAGCCCCACCTCTTGGCCTGACGCCTTTGATGACGTCACATGCCCCGCATTGGATTGGCGTTCTGTCTATCAAAGGCGCCGGGCCAAGAGGTGGAGCTATGTGACGTGAGCCCCGGAAACACTGGAAACTCTAATGAAAGCTATTACATCGGGCAATTCAGCTCTCTGCTGATACGGACAGCTTGCCTCTTCCTCTCCTCTCTCTTCCCCTGGCTGGGAGACTGTGACAGCGGTGCTCTCAGCCTCACCGGGCCCCACTCGGCTGCGGGCCCCATAGCGCCCGCATGGGTCGCTATGGTGGTAGTTCCGCCCCTGCATGTGCGGTATGACCGAACAAATTCCACTTCATCCAATCCAATTACTATCACCATCCGTGGTGCGCCACTCATTTCCCTGAGCCCCTCACCTCATGTTGAGACCCCTACAGGTCAAGTCAAGCCTTGGTATGAATAAAACCAGGATCCTCCACAATCGATCGATTCCCACAGATATCCACAGTAGTACCGGTACCAGGATGGACTTCAGTCTCATCCAATGTAGTAAGGTCATGCAATAAAGAGTGGGGGGTCCATAGTGCAGTAATTCAATCAAATTTATTAAAACAACAAGTAGTAACTTTTTAGAAATCCTAAGTACAGCTATGTAGCTATGCTCGCTAACACGCCGGTGATGTCATCACGGACAACGCTGCGTTCCAGCCTGTGTTCCAGCTTGCACCTGTAACTTCTCTCTTTTCAACTCAATATTGAACCCTACAGACTAATGCCCTGTACACACGATCGGACATTCCGACAACAAAACCGTGGATTTTTTTTCTGACGGATGTTGGCTCAAACTTGTCTTGCCTACACCGCACAAATGTTGTCGGAAATTCCGATCGCCAAGAACGCGGTGATGTACAACACGTACGACGAGCCGAGAAAAATGAAGTTCAATAGCCAGTGCGGCTCTTCTGCTTGATTCCGAGCATGCGTGGAATTTTTGTGCGTCGGACTTGTGTGCACACGATCGGAATTTCCGACAACAAAGTTTGTTCTCGGAAATTTTGAGAACCAGCTCTCAAACATTTGTTGTCAGAAATTCCAACAGCAAATGTTCTATGGAGCATACACATGGTCGGAATTTCCGACAACAAGCTGACATCCAACATTTGTTGTGGGAAATTCCGACCATGTGTACGCACCATTATGCCCTGTACACACGGTTGGACATTGATCGGACATTCCGACAACAAAATCCATAGGATTTTTTCAGACGGATTTTGGGCCAAACTTGTCTTTCATACACACGGCCGCACACATTTAGTATGGCAAAATCCGATCATTCTGAACGCGGTGACGTAAAACACGTACGTCGGGACTCTAAACGGGGCAGTAGCCAATATCTTTCGTCTCTTAATTTATTCTGAGCATGCGTGGCACTTTGTGCGTCGGATTTGTGTACACACGATCGGAATTTAACAGATCGGATTTTGTTGTTGGAAAATTTTTTATCCTGCTCTCAAACTTTGTGTGTCGGAAATTCCGACGGAAAAAGTCAGATGAAGCCCACACACGATCGGAATTTCCGACAACACAATCCGATCGCACTTTTTCCGGCGGAAAATCCGACTGTGTGTACAGGGCATAAGACTGAGATGCCATTTAAAAGTCATGTGCGTGTAACGGCAGGCGTCCCAATACTTTTGGTAATATAGGGTATATTTTTCACCAAAAATGTAACTAATAACTTAAACCATTATAAACCATCATACTTATGTACAATATGCAACATAAAATATTCTTTGCTTTTTTTATCTGTCTTTTTTGCTAATTTTTACCTTCTTCCATTTAGACACCACATGTTGGCATTGCCTTTTCCCAAGCTAAAGATTTATTAAAAAAAACAAAAAAAAAACAACAAATAAATAAATAAAAAATAATAATAATAATAATAATAAATAAATAAATAAAAATAATATAAATAAACCCCGTGCCGGGTGTATGTTGTTTGTTATTTGTGATGTTTTTGTATGAAAAAGTAATAATAAAGAATGATTTGATTAAAAAAAAAAAAGATTTATATTCAGCCAGATAAATGCATCAGACTGAGAAGCTGATATTTTGCCATTCTTTGTAGATGGGGCCCCTTAGCGTACTCTAGATAGCTTTGCTGATGTAAAACAGGGAAAAGCTGTCTTATTTCTATCTGTAACAATTTCATCTGTATACAGTCATTATAACGGCAGGGCCCCCCCTGATGGCTTCATTTGTATATAAAATGTCAAAAATCAAAGTAGGAACTTTCAATTAAACATTTCTTAGGCCTGGGAATAACATTGTTTTGTTTGTTGAGGATTGATCAAACAGCCATAGAGCCAAAGAGAAGGAGCAGTTTTTGCTATAGTATGATTTTGAAGATGCATTGTGGGAATATTGTAAGTACATTTGCTGTCACATTGTGGCTGCAGGATCAAAGGCATTTAAACCTCATCGTCTTTATTTTTTATGGTATAATGCAAATATGCGAGTGCGGGGGAGGTTTTAACAACTTTCATTTACTTATTTATTTCAGGTACTTATATAGCGCCCTCAATTTACACAGCGCTTTACGTATACAGTGTAACCTTGGTTTACGAGTAACGCGGTTAACGAGCGTTTTGAAAGACAAGCAACTTTTTTTTTTTAATTCTGACTCTGTTTGCGAGTGTTGTCTCGCAAAACGAGCAGAATTCAAGCTAATGGGCGGTGCAGTACCGCATTTGGCCAGAGGTACGGGGGCGCAGGGGACAATCGGAGGGGTTCGGAGCCGCTCCGAAATATACGGAATGACTCGGAAATACTCCATTCCCAAGTGTTTCCGAGGCTTTCCGAGCTGTCCCCGAGTATTTCCGAGGCTCTCCGGCGCCCCCCCCCCCACCTCTGGCCACATGCGGTATTGCATGTAATAGAAGTCAATGCGGAATGAATTATCTTCATTTCCATTTACTTCTATGGGGAAACTCACTTTGATATGCGAGTGCTTTGGATTACAAGCATTCTCCTGGAACGGATTATGCTCGTAATCCAAGGTTCCACTGTACGTTGTACATTCACATCGGTCCCTGCCCTCAAGGAGCTTACAATCTAATGTCCCTAACTCATATTAGGGACGAGCACACCAGCTAGAGCTGGTGTGCTCGTCCCCGGGGAGAAAAAGACCGGGTTCAGGTAAGTAAAACGGGGGCCAGAACCATTCACACTGCTGCACAATAAAGCTGACCTCAAGAATAAGCAAGCAAGACTCCTGTGTATTCTTCCTTGAATCTTGGTGTGATTTGGGTGTTTCTTCCAGATCTGTGTGATACTTTGGCCTCCTGTAATAAAGACCGCTCACTGCTGCTCTCTCTTCTTGTGCAGGGTGACTGGTCTTGTCTCCGCCCCCTCCTGTCATTTTCTGCAGGCAGCCTGTAGTGGGTGGGAACCTATCAGGGCCCCTCCCATAGCTCTGCTCTCTGCACAGATTACATACAGCACAACAATTATGTCACTGCTACTTTTACAAAGTAATCTGTAGGTTTACAAAAGCATTTGTGCACACAAAGTGGATTTATATCCTGTGTAGCTACTGAGGACATATATTTAAACTAACATGTTTGTGATCTGAGATCCGCTTTAAACATATCTATAGCTATTTTTTGTTATTTTTCTATTTTTTTATAGCATAGGGCAGATTTTTATTTATTTATTTATTTATTTATTTATTGCTGTTTATGTCCCCTTGGTGAGATATAAAGAGATCAACACAACAGGGAGTAATAGGAAAGCTCCCCAAAGTGAGGGGAATGCCCTATTGGACAGTGGTCATTAGAAAAAGGGGTCACCATTAGAAAATTCCTCTCCATTACCTGTTCAGGTGACAACTGTGAAATTTTGGATTTCAGTTGTCCTCGCTGATAATGGTCACCAAGACAAAAAGGAAGAGTGAATCCTCCCAAACTAAACTATAAAAAATGTTAAACTTTAAATATTTTTTAAGTGTTTTTTATTCATTTCTATGTGATATCGGTGTGATTTGACGGACTACAAAACTAGTTTTCAAAAGTTTTTTTGTTATTATTATTATTATTTAAATGAATTTATGATTTAAAAAAATCCAAAGTGCGTGTCCTAGAAATGACACAACATTCTAAGATATTTATATGCTTATTTTTTTTGACACTGGTGTGTCGGGAATAGGATAAAACATCTGGGCTTGTTGGAGCAGCTGCTTCTCTGCTGGATCTCTTCTTCTCTTCCTGAAGAAAGCGGCTGGCACAGCGGCTGCATCCTGCACCCACGCGTGGTTTGCCAAAACTTCCAGCAATTTATTGGGCACGGGTGCCTTCTCGGGGTCCCCCACTGACAATTTATTAACAAGTCCTCTTGGTGTTTTGTCAAAAGCCACATGGTATTTATTTGTTTTACTTCTTTCATATATTAGGCTCTAGACCACACTTGATTTTTTGGAATTTCTCATTTACTTATGAATTGTAATTTTTTTTTCTTGCTGGTAGAAATGACCAAACTGTTTAAATGTCTGTCCCATCTCTGTATTTTATTGCTATTTGTCTAAAACCATCAAATAACAAAAAATACACTAAAAAATAATTTTAAAAAATTGAATATTCTTGCGCAGTTTCCTGTAATGTTTCTAGCTTTGATTTTCATGCCTTTTTTCTTCCTATTGTCGAAGTCTAAAAAATGCCTCAAATGACACAAAAATGCAACAAATTAAGCATAAAACACATAATATACAAAGAATATTCAGAAACCATTAAAAGCACATTGCAGCCTAAAAAAACACTTTCTACCTTAATTTCATCCTCCTCATTGACTTCAATTCATTTTAACAAAGTGGCAAAAATTCTCGTGCTGCAAAATCAACCAGTTTTGCTCATGCCTAGTTCATTTCTGTACTATCCACATCATCTCACATCAAAAAAGGCTGGGAGATTATGCAAACAAATAGAAATGTGCCATTTATATGACAGAGAACAGAATTGTGGGATGGGATTCCTGAAGTGTCTGTATGTCAACTAATTGTAATTGCTTAGGTTATAGTTGCACATTGTGAAACAAGTATATATTGTATATATACACACACATACTTTTTTCCAATGGTCTTCTGGCCTTCTGGCCTGGTCTTCTATGTTCATGACAGCCTGAGCTCTGAGTAAGTGGGTTGATTGACCAAGGTTGTCAATAAAACCCAGAAGACTAAGGACATCTTGTGGTGGAAAGAAGTACTGTGGTCATCTAGGGCTTAGGTTGATGTGTGCTGGGAATACACAGAATTTGACACTACCCATTGTTATCCAGCTGTCTATAGATATAGAGTAAATGTCTTTTTAATTATGGAGTGTTGGGGGAGCAACAATTAGTCTTGCATAAAGGCCCCTTCATGCTGACACTTTTTTCAATCAGTAAGTCACTGTCAAAAACCCAAGAGAAGTTGTCTAGTCCCTTTTTACCCTACAAGTCTGTGTCATATGATATGTCAATATGATACAAAGCTGCAAGTCAAGCCAAGGATATCCTGCAGTCTGTAGTGGTATATGCAATCTGCTCTACTGCTAGTGACATCACTGCCCAGGAGCTGCACTAGGGTTACCACCTTTCCAGGATTCACCCGGACAGTCTGGGTTTTGAATCAAGTGTCCGGGTTTCAAACTCATAGCATGCCACAGCTCCCCTCCCCAAACTTATGTAGTATGTCACAGCCCAGCTCCCCAAACTCATGTAGCATGTCACAGCCCCTTCCCCAAACTCATGTAGCATGTCGCAGCCCCTTCCCCAAACTCATATAGCATGTCACAGCCCCCTTCCCCAAACTCGTGCAGCATGTCACAGCCCCCTTTCCCAAACTCATGTAGCATGTCGCAGCCCCCTTCCCCAAACCTCATATAGCATGTCACAGCCCCCTTCCCCAAACTCATGCAGCATGTCACAGCCCCCTTTCCCAAACTCATGCAGCATGTCGCAGCCCCCTTCCCCAAACTCATGCAGCATGTCGCAGCCCCCTTCCCCAAACTCATGTAGCATGTCGCAGCCCCCTTCCCCAAAACTCATATAGCATGTCACAGCCCCCTTCCCCAAAGTTATGTAGCATGTCACAGCCCCTTCCCCAAACTCATGTAGCATGTCGCAGCCCTTTCCCCAAACTCATATAGCATATCACAGCCCCCTTCCCCAAACTCATGTAGCATGTCACAGCCCCCCTCCCCAAAGTTATGTAGCATGTCGCAGCCTCCTTCCCCAAACTCATGTAGCATGTCACAGCCCCCTTCCCCAAACTCATGTAGCATGTCACAGCCCCCCGCTAACTCATGTAGCATGTCACAGCCCCCCTCCCCAAACTCATGTAGCATGTCACAGCCCCCCTCCCCAAACTCATGTAGCATGTCACAGCCCCCTTCCCCAAAACTCATGTAGCATGTCACAGCCCCTTCCCCAAACTCATGCAGCATGTCACAGCCCCCCTCCCCAAACTCATGCAGCATGTCACAGACCCCTTCCCCAAACTCATGTTGAATGTCGCAGCCCCTTCCCCCAAACTCATGTAGCATGTCGCAGCCCTTCCACCAAACTCATGTAGCATGTCGCAGCCCTATTCCCCAAACTCATATAGCATGTCGCAGCCCTATTCCCCAAGCTCATATAGCATGTCACAGCCCTATTCCCCAAACTCATATAGCATGTCGCAGCCCTATTCCCCAAACTCATATAGCATGTCACAGCCCCCTTCCCCAAACTCATGTTGCATGTCGCAGCCCCTTCCCCCAAACTCATGTAGCATGTCACAGCCCTTCCCCCAAACTCATGTAGCATGTCGCAGCCCTATTCCCCAAACTCATATAGCATGTCGCAGCCCTATTCCCCAAACTCATATAGCATGTCGCAGCCCTATTCCCCAAACTCATATAGCATGTCGCAGCCCTATTCCCCAAACTCATATAGCATGTCGCAGCCCCCTTCCCCAAACTCATGTTGCATGTCGCAGCCCCTTCCCCCAAACTCATGTAGCATGTCGCAGCCCTTCTCCCAAACTCATGTAGCATGTCTCAGCCCTATTCCCCAAATTCATATAGCATGTCGCAGCCCTATTCCCCAAACTCATATAGCATGTCGCAGCCCTATTCCCCAAACTCATATAGCATGTCACAACCCCCTTCCCCAAACTCATGTTGCATGTCGCAGCCCCTTCCCCCAAACTCATGTAGCATGTCGCAGCCCTATTCCCCAAACTCATATAGCATGTCGCAGCCCTATTCCCAAACTCATATAGCATGTCGCAGCCCTATTCCCCAAACTCATATAGCATGTCGCAGCCCTATTCCCCAAACTCATATAGCATGTCGCAGCCCTATTCCCCAAACTCATATAGCATGTCACAGCCCCCTTCCCCAAACTCATGTAGCATGTCGCAGCCCTATTCCCCAAACTCATATAGCATGTCGCAGCCCTATTCCCAAACTCATATAGCATGTCGCAGCCCTATTCCCCAAACTCATATAGCATGTCGCAGCCCCCTTCCCCAAACTCATGTAGCATGTCGCAGCCCTATTCCCCAAACTCATGTAGCATGTCACAGCCCCCTTCCCCCAAACTCATGTAGCATGTCACAGCCCCCTTCCCCCAAACTCATGTAGCATGTCACAGCCCTCTTCCCCCAAACTTATAGGCCTACTCTCCAACAAGGTGACTCGTTCTCTTTAAATGTCTATAAAACATTTTAAAATATTTGTTAATCAAGTCAGAAATTTGCAGCTTTGCAGGCAGGGAATGGAATGTCCTTTGGTAAGGCAAGCTTGTATTCGCTCCTTGACAGGATATCTCTTCCTGTCATCTTAGGAAAATTGTTCATTAGCCGATGGGGCTTGTGAAATGCCACTTTTTGCCGGCTCCGGTTTATTTATTTATTTTTATCTCCTGTGTTAATGACCTGTCAGTGATTTTTTTTTCATTTGCCACCACAATTTGTAGCCGCTCGTGCAAGCAGGACACCCGCCCTAATGAGCTGCTAATTTGGATGGAGCGAGCTAATCCGCGTGATTTGTGCAGGGAGATGAACTGTTCTGTTTGCTCCAATTCTGGACAACTGTCTCATTAATGAGCTTTTTTTTCTTACATAAGGCTTGTGTCTGCCTTGGGGCACTGCGCTCACAGATCTCCATAGATTATATATGTCACTTATCATCTTAAAGTGAACCTGTGACTTGTCAATGTAGGGCATAGCAACAGAATTGTTTTAAAGCCCAAATGCGCATTTCTATTTAAATGAAAACCTCGAAAAAAGAAAAAAAAAAGAAACCATAAATTGGTCCCTTCCAGACTTTACAGATTCCTAATGAGACAATTACTCCAATATATACTGTTAAAAGCATACATTATATTGTCAAAAGTATTGGGACATCTGCCTTTACACACACATGACCTTTAATGGCATCCCAGTCTAAAGCTGGCCATACACCATACAATTTTCTTATTCAATTTTCTTTAGATTTACCTTCAACTATGTAGTGCAAGGGTCTGCCTGATTGCATACACATTGAAAGGGTTTAGGTTTCACCTCATATTATATGGTTTTGGTAAATCTAAAGGAAAGTTGAACAGGAAAATTGAATAGTGTATGGCCAGTCTTAGTCCGTAATGTTCAATATGGATTTGGCCCACCCTTAACAGCTTCAACTCTTCTGGGAAGGCTGTCCACAAGGTTTAGGAGTGTGTCTATGGGAATGTTTGACCATTCCTCTAGAAGCGCATTTGCGAGGTGAGGCAAAGGTGTTCGGGTTGAGGTCAGGACTCTGTACAGGCCAGTCAAGTTCCTCCACCCCAAACTCTCTCATCTGTGTCTTTATGGACCTTGCTTTGTGCACTGGTCCAAATCATTTGGTGGAGGGGGATTATGGTGTGGGGGTTGTTTTTCCAGGGGTTGGGCTTGGCCCCTTAGTTCCAGTGAAGGGAACTCTCATGCCGCGTACACACGATCGGACTTTCCGCCAACAAAACCGTGGATTTTTGTTCGAAGGTTGTTGGCTCAAACTTGTCTTGCATACACACGGTCACACAAATGTTGGCCAACAATTACGAACGTGGGAACGCGGTGACGTACAAGACGTACGACGAGCCGAGAAAAAGGAAGTTCAATAGCCAGTGCGGCTCCTTCTGCTTGATTCCGAGCATGCGTGAACTTTTGTGCGACGGACTTGTGTACACACGATCGGACTTTCCGACAACAAAGTTTTGTTGGCGGAAAATGTGAGAACCTGCTGTCAAACATTTGTTGGCGGAAAGTCCGACAGCGAATGTTCAATGGAGCCCACACACGGTCGGAATTTCCGCCAACAAGCTCACATCCAACATTTCCTGTCGGAAAATCCGACCGTGTGTACGCGGCATTAAGGGGATGGCCCCTTCCTGTTCCAACATGACTGCACAACGGTGCACAAAGCAAGGTCCATAAAGACCTTTCAAGCAAAAAATTTTTTAAAAAATTAAAAGTTTAAGTCGCCATAAAGCCCCTTTCATTTTTAAAAGCGACAGACATTCTTAAAAGCACCTCTGCCTAGTAAAAAACATCAACCCTCATGCCCTGTACACACGACCGGTTTTGCCGTGGAAATAAACTCTGAAGGTTTTTCCGACGGAATTCCGATGGAATTCCGCTCAAGCGGTCTTGCCTACACACGGTCACACCAAATTCCGACTGTCCAGAACGCGGTGACGTACAGCACGTACGACGGGACTAGAAAACAGAAGTTCAATAGCCAGTAGCCAATAGGTTCCGTCTCGTACTTGCTTCAGAGCATGCGTCGTTTTTGGTCCGTCGGAACAGCATACAGACGAGCGGTTTTCCCGATAGGAATTGGTTCCGTTGGAAAAATTTAGAACATGTTCTCTTTCTAGGTCCATCAGAATTTTCGACTTAAAAAGTCTGATGGGGCATACACACGATCGGAATATACGATGAAAAAGCTCCCATCTGACTTTTTCTGTCGGACATTCCGCTCGTGTGTACGCGGCATAAGTATTCTTCATTCTGGGGAAAAAAAATATTTTTTTTATCAGGACAAGTAGATTGTCATGAGGGACAAGTATATTTGAACCCCGTTTTAGTCCCTTGGATAAGTGGTTTTTAATTTCCACAACCCTGTACAGTATATATACATAGTTACATTGATCAAAGCTACAGTATCTCACAAAAGTGAGTACACCCCTCACATTTTTGTAAATATTTTATTATCTTTTCATATGACAACACTGAAGAAATGACACTTTGCTACAATGTAAAGTAGTGAGTGTACAGCTTGTATAACTGTAAATTTACTGTCCCCTCAAAGTAACTTAACACACAGCCATTAATGTCTAAACCTCTGGCAACAAAAGTGAGTACACCCCTAAGTGAAAATGTCCAAATTGGGCCCAATTAGCCATTTTCCCTCCCCGGTGTCATGTGACTCGTTAGTGTTACAAGGTCTCAGGTGTGAATGGGGAGCAGATGTGTTAAATTTGGTGTTATCGCTCTCACTCTCTCATACTGGTCACTGGAAGTTCCATGGCACCTCATGACAAAGAACTCTCTGAGGATCTTAAAAAAAGAATTATTGCTCTACATAAAGCTGGCCTAGGCTATAAGAAGATTGGCAAGACCCTGAAACGGAGCTGCAGCATGGTGGTCAAGACCATACAGCGGTTTAACAGGACAGATTCCACTCAGAACAGGCCTCACCATGGTCGACCAAAGAAGTTGAGTGCACGTGCTCATCGTCATATCCAGAGGTTGTCTTTGGGAGATTGATGTATGAGTGCTGCCAGCATTGCTGCAGAGGTTGAAGGGGTGGGGGGTCAGTCAGTCAGTACTCAGACCATACGCCGCACACTGCATCAAATTGGTCTGCATGGCTGTCATCCCAGAAGGAAGCCTCTTCTAAGGATAATGCACAAGAAAGCCCACAAACAGTTTGCTGAAGACAAGCAGACTAAGGACATGGATTACTGGAACCATGCTCTGTGGTCTGATGAGACCAAAAAAAACGTATTTGGTTCAAATGGTGTCAAGCGTGTGTGGCGGCAACCAGGTGAGGAGTACAAAGACAAGTGTGTCTTGCCTACAGTCAAGCATGGTGGTGGGAGTGTCATGGTCTGGGGCTGTGTGAGTGCTGCTGGCACTGGGGAGCTACAGTTCATTGAGGGAACCATGAATGCCAACATGTACTGTGACATACTGAAGCAGAGCATGATCCCCTCCCTTTGGAGATTGGACCGCAGGGCAGTATTCCAACATGATAATGACCCCAAACACACCTCCAAGACAACCACTGCCTTGCTAAAGAAGCTGAGGGTAAAGGTGATGGACTGGCCAAGCATGTCTCCAGACCTAAACCCTATTGAGCATCTGTGGGGCATCCTCAAACAGAAGGTGGAGGAACGCATAGTCTCCAACATCCACCAGCTCCGTGATGTCTTCATGGAGGAGTGGAAGAGGACCCCAGTGGCAACCTGTGAAGCTCTGGTGAACTCCATGCTCAAGAGGGTTAAGGCAGTGCTGGAAAATAATGGTGGCCACACAAAATATTAACACTTTGGGCCCAATTTGGACATTTTCACTTAGGGGTGTACTCACTTTTGTTGCCAGCGGTTTAGACATTAATGGCTGTGTGTTGAGTTAATTTGAGGGGACAGCAAATTTACACTGTTATACAAGCTGTACACTCACTACTTTACATTGTAGCAAAGTGTTGTTTGTTCAGTGTTGTCACATGAAAAGATAGAATAAAATATTTTAAAAAATGTGAGGGGTGTACTCACTTTTGTGAGATACTGTATGTATAAGATATCCATACCTGGAAGTTTTCCTTAACAACCTTCAGCTGAACATTTTTGGAGGAATTTCCTGCTCACTTCCTCCTCCTTTCCCCCCTGCATTTACATGAAGAGGAACAAATGGTCTGCTGAGGGCATGCATGTCCAACCGTCCTCTGATGTCTTTGACCAGCCTTAGGCCTCGCACACACAGATGTCGGATAAGAGGAAACTAAAAATGCTCTATTAACACCCGCCAAGTGCCTCCAACACCAGCCCTGTATCAGATATGCCTGGCAGAGTCCATTCAGGAGCAGGCGTTGAATGTGTGAGCCCCTAATGATCTGAAAAGCTCCTCGTTTTAAAGCAATATCCTTTATTTCAATTAGGCCGATATCCCGGGAACTCGCTGGTCATGTTCGGCAGCTTGCCTCTGTGTTTCACACTAATATATAATTTGGGAAACGTTTAATGGTTGGCAAGACGGGATTGGGTTCAGTTTGTAGCTAATGGTAGAATATTTCCTGCTACAGACATTTTTTTTTTTCCGTCAGACCACGGGAGGAAATTGGTTTTCTTGGGGGATCGAGGAGACATTTGTATCTATTTCATTTGAAGCTGCGGGAAAACAGTTTCAGGCATCACCTGACGGTGGAAATTAAATGTATTGTCTTGACAGTGCAATCTATATGTGCTTCAGCGTCCTAATAGGATGCTGGATGGATTCTTCCGATCGTTTGGCAGCGCTTTTTGTTACAAAAAAGTCACAGGTTGTGTAGCATGTAACCAATTTCTGTCTTTTATATCTCAAGATAAAATAAATGGTCACTTTTATTGGAAACCTGTTCTTTACCCGGACAAGAGTCTGCTATTTCTTTGTGCTCTGTTTAGTGCCTTGAGCCTAAGGAAATACCCAGTACTTCCAGGTATGGAGGAGCATGTGACTCATTCCATGTGACAGTGCCGGACCAATCAGCACTGTCACACAGAGCGTTCATAGCCCTATAGGAGCTGACAGTCCAGTGAATCATGGCTTACATAGAGATTTTCTTCCACTTCCAGCACATAAGAGGAGCAGCAGGTAGAGAACCAAGTACTTAGAAAGATGCAATGATCAATTTATTTACCAATTCACCTTTTCCGATAGGTATAATCAATCTATAGTCAACAGCCCATTCGATCCATATGCCACACACAAGGAACTGGATTTCCATCGATAGTAAGGATATGGCCATAATTTACTCTACTACCGATTGCATCTCTGTTTGCACCATGTAATCTCATATTCTGATCTACACTATATTACCAAAAGTATTGGAACGCGGCCTTTACACGCACATGAACTTTAATGGCATCCCAGTCTTATGCCCCGTACACACGGTCGGATTTTCCGATGGAAAATGTCCGATCGGAGCGTGTTGTCGGAAATTCCGACCGTGTGTGGGCTCCATCGCACATTTTCCATCGGATTTTCCGACACACAAAGTTTGAGAGCAGGATATAATATTTTCCGACAACAAAATCCGTTGTTGGAATTTCGTGTGTACGCAAATCCGACGCACAAAGAGCCACGCATGCTCAGAATAAATAAAGAGATGAAGGCTATTGGCTACTGCCCCGTTTATAGTCCCGACGTACGTGTTTTACGTCACCGCGTTCAGAATGATCGGATTTTTCGACAACTTTGTGTGACCATGTGTATGCAAGACAAGTTTGAGCCAACATCCGTCAGAAAAAATCCTAGGATTTTGTTGTCGGAATGTCTGATCAATGTCCGACCGTGTTTACGGGGCATTAGTCTGTAGGTCAGGACTCTAT
Source organism: Lithobates septentrionalis (assembly GCA_037952835.1). Taxonomy (NCBI): domain Eukaryota; kingdom Metazoa; phylum Chordata; class Amphibia; order Anura; family Ranidae; genus Lithobates; species Lithobates septentrionalis. The sequence continues at coordinate 51,157 of JBBDGP010002483.1, forward strand.
GCAGACCAGTCAAGTTCCTCCACCCCAAACTCACTCATCCATGTCTTTATGGACCTTGCTTTGTGCACTGGTGCGCAGTCATGTTGGAACAGAAAGGGGCCATCCCCAAACTGTTCCCACAAAGTTGGGAGCATCAAATTGTCCAAAATGTCTTGGTATGCTGACGCCTTAAGAGTTCCCTTCACTGGAACTAAGAGGCCAAGCCCAACGCCTGAAAAACAACCCCCACACCATAATCTCCCCTCCACCAAATGAGTTGACTTCAACCCGATTAATTCATCCCAAAGGTATTCTGAGCGGAGACTGCGAGCCAGGCCTTCTTGTCCAACATCAATGCCTGACCTCACAAATGCGCTTCTGGAAGAATGGTCAAACATTCCCATAGACACTCCTAATCCTTGTGGACAGCCTTCCCAGAAGAGTTGAAGCTGTTATAGCTGCAAAGGGTGGGCCAACTCAATATTGAACCCTACAGACTAAGACTGGGATGCCATTATAGTTCATGTGCGTGTAAAGGCAGGTGTCCCAATACTTTTGGCAATAAAGTGTATCAAAATACGATCGTATTCATGAGGAAAGTATCTTGATGCTGCAGATTGATCCAAAATGATCTATAATATTCCACCCTCCCTGATTTATTTTGTTTCATCAAATCTGATCGAATTTGAGTCTAAATTGATTAGAATTGAAGTTATGTCTACTCGCTTGTTTGCATATTCAATTGTTTTAATCAAACACATATTGATTGGATAAAAAAATTGACCCATGTGTGACCACCATTAAAGGGTACCTCCTGAGACGAGAGTCTCTCTCTGCTCCAAAGTCTTTAAAGTCCTCACCCAGTTCTCCCAAATGTAAGATCATTGAATACGAGTGCTTCGTACAAGGTATGAGGCTGCTATTAGGCCTAGAATCTCCAATGTATATTTTTAGATTTAAACTTTCTTTCACCCCTTTTAATACAGCAAAGCGACACACAGGAATACCACAGACATGAGCATACGTTTTAGTTTGCAAGCAAAGATTGTCCAATTGGGACTAGGAAAAAAATATTGGAAGGATAACAACGTAACTGTTTACATGTATTCTTAAAGCTGAACTCCAGGCAAACAGCTAAAATGACATACATTTGTCCATCCAGTCCTGAGATATACACAGCCCAGCCAGGATGGTGACCTAACAGTTTCCAGCTGCAGTTAAGCAATACAGCTTGGTCATCAGCCTACCCCCAACCTGTGATTGGAAAGTGAGGGAGCAGCGGTAGATTGCGTCATCCTCCTGCACAAGCTGACACCAAATCAAATTGAGATGCAGATGCTTATACTAGTAGCTTTCAAAAACACACTTGATGATTTTTTTTTAATAGATACATAAAAGCAATAAAGTGGAACCGGCACTCATCATTTTGGTGGAGGATATATGGTGTTTAGTGCATTTGGGCTAAATACACCGGCTTTTACACTGGGCTTGAGTTATTGCACTATATATATATATATATATATATATACATATATATATGCATTATATAGCGGAATGTTGGAGAGAGCCATATAGCTAAGTCCATGAAGGTAAAGCAAAACCAACTTCTTAACATAACTGAAGAAAAACTGTAAAAAACAAAAAACTGTAAAAAAAAGGAGGAGTTGTGAACAACTCCTGTGTACTATTATGTTAGTACTTGCAGTTGGGGGAAAAGTAAATCTTTGGGATACAATTATAACGAGTTCCCTGAAGAAATGATATACCTGAGGACATAACGGTAATGTACTCCATATTGGCTATGAAGTTAGTCAGGTTAGGAGTAGGGATGAGCCGAACACCCCCCGGTTCGGTTCGCACCAGAACCTGCGAACGGACCGAAAGTTCGCACGAACGTTAGAACCCCATTGACGTCTATGGGACTCGAACGTTCAAAATCAAAAGTGCTCATTTTAAAGGCTAATTTGCATGGTATTGTCCTAAAAAGGGTTTGGGGACCCGGGTCCTACCCCAGGGGACATGTATCAATGCAAAAAAAACTTTTAAAAACGGCAGTTTTTTCAGGAGCAGTGATTTTAATGATGCTTAAAGTAAAAAAAAAAGTGAAATATTCCTTTAAATATCGTACCTGGGGGGTGTCTATAGTATGCCTGTAAAGTGGCGCGTGTTTCCCGTGTTTAGAACAGTCACTGCACCAAATGTCATTTTTAAAGGAAAAAATCTCATTTAAAACTGCTTGCGGGTTTAATGTAATGTCGGGTCCTGGCAATATGGATGAAAATCAGTGAGACAAACACCACGGGTACCCCCCAGTCCATTACCAGGCCCTTTGGGTCTTGTATGGATATTAAGGGGAACCCCGCACCCAAATTAAAATAAGGAAAGGCCCTATATACTCTGAACAGCAGTATACAGGCGGTGCAAACAAGACAGGGACTGTAGGTTTGTTGTTAAGTAGAATCTCTTTGTAATTTTGAACGGGTACATTTTTAACGTGTTTAGCTCCAGCCAAAAAATCTTTTTTAAGCTTTTTGGAAAACATAGGGAAGGGTTATCACCCCTGTGACATTTGTTTTGCTGTCTTTCCTCCTCTTCAGAAGATTTCACCTCACTTTTTGTCCCAATGAAAAATGTTTTTTGAAAATTTGGGTTTTTTTGTGGAACAAGGATTGGAAAGCATCAGTGGAAAGGAGAAATTGTTTTCCCATATTAACTCTTACAGGAGAGAATTTCCCTTCCTAGGGGTAGATTTCATCTCACTTCCTGTTGTCTCCTTCCGTTTGCAAGTAGGAGTCGTTTGTAAGTTAGATGTTTGAAAGTAGGGTCCTGCCCTATATACTCAGCAGAAATTTGGGCCTTAGGTGTTGCTGTGGCCACAACACTGTAAGCCCTCACAGGGCCCTGCTGTGAAATATTAGATCAAGAATTGTAATTACATGCCCCTGTTGAACAGGAGCTGAAAAATTAGGCCTTAGGCACTGGTGCTGGTGCCACAACACTGCAACCCCTCACAGACACTCTAGTTGGAACGCAGGAACGAGCCCTGCTGCAAAGTACTGCATCAAAAATTGTAATTACACGCCCCTGTTAGACAGGGGCAGAAAAATTGGGCCTTAGGCACTGGTGCTGGTGCCACAACACTGCAACCCCTCACAGACACTCTAGTTGGAATGCAGGAACGAGCCCTGCTGCAAAGTATTGCATCAAAAATTGTAATTACACGCCCCTGTTAGACAGGGGCAGAAAAATTGGGCCTTAGGCACTGGTGCTGGTGCCACAACACTGCAACCCCTCACAGACACTCTAGTTGGAATGCAGGAACGAGCCCTGCTGCAAAGTATTACATCAAAAATTGTAATTACACGCCCCTGTTAAACAGGGGCTGAAAAATTGTGCCTTAGGCACTAGTGGTGGCGCCCAGAACCAAAAATGTTCTTACAAGCTATCAGCGTTATGATTGAGGAGGAAGAGGATAATTACTCAGGGATAGTCACTCAGCATCAGCATAGGCAGTCTTTGAAGGGATCTGAGATTTCAAAAAAAATTATTCGGTTACATCAGCATCAGGTGCTTGGTAGCTGGTGGTGATCCAAGACTGATTCATTTTTATGAAGGTCAGCCGATCGACCGAGTCGGTGGACAGACGCACCCTGTGATCGGTTACCATGCCTCCAGCAGCACTGAATGTGCGTCCTGAAAGAACGCTGGATGCAGGACAGGCCAGTAGCTCAATTGCATACTGTGCAAGCTCTGGCCAGTGATCCATTCTCAAGACCCAGTAACCCAGAGGATTTTCGGTGGGAAAGGTGTCCAAGTCTGATCTTGCCCCTAGGTATTCCTGCACCATGTAAAACAGACGCTGGCGATGGTTGCTGGAACCGATCATACCTTGGGGCTGCGGACCAAAAAATTGTCTGAACGCATCGGTCAGACGGCTACCTTCTCCACCGCTCCTTCTTTGACTGACCGAAGCCTCAGCAACACGTTGTCCAGAAACAGGAGTTTGTAACCTCCCAGTCTCTGGGAACGCGTTGCACAGACCTTTCTGCAAGGCCTCCCGAAGATGTTTCATCCTCTGCTCCCTCTGCGATGGCAAGATAAGGTCCGCAACCTTACCCTTGTAACGTGGATCAAGGAGGGTTGCCAGCCAGTATTGGTCCTTCTCCTTGATACCACGAATACGAGGATCCTTACGCAGGCTTTGCAGGATCAGGGAGGCCATGCAGCGTAGATTTGCTGAGGCATTCGGTCCGGAGTCCTCTGTGTCACTAAGGACGACAACATCCGCAGCCACCTCCTCCCAGCCACGTACAAGTCCATGTGTTTCTTGGGACTGATCCCTTAAAGACTGCTGCTGATGCTGAGTGCCAGGCTCCACCTCCATACTGACACAATCTTCCTCCTCCTCCTCCTCCTCCTCGTCCTCTTCCTGTGTGATCGGCGGGCACGCAGGAACACTGTCTGGATAAAGGGGGCCTTGAGAGCTAAGGAAGTCCTCCTCTTCCTGCCTCTGTTCTGCCTCAAGTGCCCTGTCCATTATTCCACGCAGCGTGTGCTCCAACAGGTGGACAAGGGGGACAGTGTCACTGATGTATGCACTGTCACTGCTCACCATCCTCGTGGCCTCCTCGAATGGTGACAGGACAGTGCATGCATCCCTGATCATGGCCCACTGGCGTGGGGAAAAAAAACCAAGCTCCCCTGACCCTGTCCTGGTGCCATAGTCGCACAGGTACTCATTGATGGCCCTCTGCTGCGTGTGCAGCCGCTGCAGCATGGCCAACGTTGAGTTCCACCTGGTGGGCATGTCACAGATTAGGCGGTTCTTGGGCAGGTTAAACTCCTTTTGGAGGTCCGTCAGCCGAGCACTGGCATTATATGACCGGCGGAAATGCACACAAACTTTCCTGGCCTGCCTCAGGACATCCTGTAAGCCCGGGTACCTGCCCAAGAACCGCTGCACCACCAATTTAAGGATGTGAGCCAAACAGGGCACATGGGTCATTTGTCCCTGTCGGAGGGCAGAGAGGAGGTTGGTGCCATTGTCGCAAACCACCATTCCTGCCTTAAGTTGGCGTGGCGTCAACCACCTCTGAACCTGCCCCTGCAGAGCTGACAGAACCTCTGCCCCAGTGTGGCTCCTGTCCCCCAAGCACACCAGCTCAAGCACCGCATGGCATCTTTTGGCCTGCGTACTTGCGTAGCCCCTTGAACGACTACGGAGCACCACTGGTTCCGAGGAAGAGGCCATGGAGGAAGAAGAAGAGGAGGGGGTGGAGGAGAGAGGTGTGTCACAATCATTAGCATTTTGGAGGCGTGGTGGCGGAACAACCTCCAACACTACTGCACCTTGTCCTGCATCCTTCCCAGCTGCCAGCAGAGTCACCCAATGCGCCGTGAAACTTAGGTAACGTCCCTGTCCATGCCTGCTGGACCATGAGTCAGCGGTAATATGCACCTTACCGCTGACCGCCCTGTCCAGCGAGGCATAGACATTGCCTTCCACATGCCGGTAGAGAGCCGGAATCGCCTTCCGTGAGAAAAAGTGGCGTTTGGGTACCTGCCACTGAGGAACCGCACATTCCACAAACTCACGGAAGGGGGCAGAGTCTACCAACTGAAAAGGCAGCAGTTGAAGTGCTAGCAATTTTGCCAAGCTAGCATTCAACCGCTGGGCATGTGGATGGCTGGGAGCAAACTTTTTTCGGCGGTGCAGCAGCTGGGGCAGGGAAATTTGCCTGGTACAATCTGACGTCGGTGTACCAAAAGCAGATTGCCCACAAGTACTTGGCTGTGACACACCTAATTCTACACCTTCATTCCTCTCACTGCAGGTCTCAGAGAAGACTGGAGGTCTAGTGGGTTTGGAAATCTCAGCTGATGAGGAGCAAGGAGAGATCCTCTTTGTTCTTTGGTGTGGGTCTTTTAGATACGCTTGCCAACGAACTGCATGGCAGGTCAACATATGTCTGGTCAAGCATGTGGTACCCAAGCGGGAGATGTTTTGGCCACGTGAGATACGCTTGAGACATATGTTGCAAATAGCAGCGGTGCGATCTGATGCACTCGTCTCAAAAAAGGCCCACACCAAAGAACTTTTTGAATAACGCGCAGAGACTGCAGCGCCCTGCACATGTGGAGCTTTGGGGTGTGATGCAGTCAATGTGCTGCCCTTAGGCTGGCCCCTGGAGGGCATCCTGCCTCGTTGGTGATGTGCCGCCTCCTCCTCCTCCTCCTCCTCCTCCTCTCTCCTATCAGGCACCCACGTTGAGTCAGTGACCTCATCATCCCCTCCCTCCTCATCACTGGAGCAAACCTGGCAGTATGCTGCAGCAGGGGGAGCATGACTGCCAGATTGCTGTCCTTCTTGGGCACCCCCTCTGTCCGTGCTCATGTTACTGCCTTCATCGAGCTCAGTATCATCATCAGAGCCTTCCAAACGCTGGGCATCCTCCTGGAGCATGTACCCAACACTGTGGTCAAACAGTTCGAGGGACTCCTCAGGAGGACATGGTGGAGCTAGGGAAGGAGTCACTGATGACATTGAGCTGAGGGAAGAGGCCGCTGCTTTGCCAGACAAAGCACCCTGGGCATGGGTGAGAGAGGATGAGGAGGATGAGGACGGCTTGGTCATCCACTCGACCAAGTCTTCCGCATGTTGTGGCTCAACACGGCCAGCTGCCGAAAAAAAAGCCAAGCGTGTCCCATGGCCACGTGCTGATGAGGATGCACCGTCTCCACGACCAGCACTAGACACAGAGCCTGCTTGCCCTCTCTTATTGGCTTGTGACTGTCTGCCTCTCCTTCTTGGCCTTCCAGACATACTAATGGCCTGTAACTGCACTAAGCTGGGATATATATATCTATATATATATATATATATATATATATATATAGATATATATATATATGTACTGATACTGCAGCTAGCAAAATCAACTGCTTGCCTGTAGTATGAGAACACCACCAACCTTCTACAGGTAGCTTTAGCTGAACACTGTGAGGTGGACGCACCCCACTAACTTGTAGGTTTAGCTGAACACTGTGAGCAGGACGCACTGCACTAACTGTAAATAGTCTAGCTGCCTGACCGTGGTACTAATAGGATCAAAAGAACACCAGTAATTTTCTTCAGGTAGGTTTATATACTGTAACCAGACAAGCCTGCCTGTCAGTAGGAAGATAACAGGAATGGATCTAGCTGAACACTGTGAGCAGGACGCACTGTACTAAATGTAAATAGTCTAGCTGCCTGACCGTGGTACTAATAGGATCAAAAGAACACCAGTAATTTTCTTCAGGTAGCTTTATATACTGTAACCAGACAAGCCTGCCTGTCAGTAGGAAGATAACAGGAACGGATCTAGCTGAACACTGTGAGCAGGACGCACTGTACTAAATGTAAATAGTCTAGCTGCCTGACCGTGGTACTAATAGGATCAAAAGAACACCAGTAAGTTTCTTCAGGTAGCTTTATATACTGTAACCAGACAAGCCTGCCTGTCAGTAGGAAGATAACAGGAACGGATCTAGCTGAACACTGTGAGCAGGACGCACTGCACTAAATGTAAATAGTCTAGAAGATAACAGGAACGGATCTAGCTGAACACTGTGAGCAGGACGCACTGCACTAAATGTAAATAGTCTAGAAGATAACAGGAACGGATCTAGCTGAACACTGTGAGCAGGACGCACTGCACTAAATGTAAATAGTCTAGAAGATAACAGGAACGGATCTAGCTAAACTGAATACAGTGTATATATATATATATGCAACACCTGGGATGCATATATATACACAATACACTGTAAGTGCAGCTAACTGACTGACTGTTCTGCCTAATCTATCTAACTCAAATCAAATGACACTGTCTGTCTCTCTCTCTCTCTCTCTCTATCTATGAACGCCGGAACACACACTACACAGGGCCGCCGTGCAGGCGGCCTTATATAGTGTGGGGCGTGTACTAAATCCCCTGAGCCATAATTGGCCAAAGCCTCCTTGGCTTTGGCCAATTACGGCTCTCTGTTCAGGCGGTGCTGTGATTGGCCAAGCATGCGGGTCATAGTGCATGCTTGGCCAATCATCAGCAAGCAATGCACTGCGATGCCGCAGTGAATTATGGGCCGTGACGCGCCACACGAATTTGGCGCGAACGGCCCATATCGTTCGCAATTCGGCGAACGACCGAACAGCCGATGTTCGAGTCGAACATGGGTTCGACTCGAACACGAAGCTCATCCCTAGTTAGGAGCAGGAGAGAATGCCAGTATAGGTGCCCTTTATCCATGGCTAGTTTGCCATTGTGGTGCTATTTTCCCCAGAGGGGGTTTCTCAAAATTAAGATCACCTTCTTTTGGTAATAATCCCCATGATTTGAGGTACTTCAGCCCGTCTTCTAGCGTGTAAATAGAGTAGGAGATGCTATCCCTCTCTATGAGCAGTTTAGTGGGAAACCCAGATCTGGAGGATGAAATTAAACATCTAAAGTTGAAGGTTTCGGATTTAGAGGACAGATCCAGACGGAACAATATAAAATTTAGAGGAATCCCTGAAAATATAAAAAATTCAGATTTGAAACAATTTTTATGCCGAATGATGTCTGATCTGATACCTACAATATCTCCTCAAGAGCTGGTAATAGATAGAGCGCACAGGCTGCCTAAGCCCTCTCACATACCAGAAAAGTTGCCCAGGGATGTAATTGCGAAAATACATTTTTACCATGTGAAAGACCATTTAATGCAACTTGCGAGACAACGTTCTCCACTACCAGATCCTTATGCGGGCATTCAGCTATACTCAGATTTGTCACAAGCAACCATTTTGGCCCGAAAAAATTTGAATCCAATAACCAAAATCCTCCGCAACCATAACATTGTGTATATACATATATATATATGGGATCATTTTATATATGTGTTATGGACATTACTTTTTGGACACTTTTTTCACATTTTCATGAATATGTTTTTTAGTTGTGATATTTCACATCTTATATACACATTTAATTGTGCTACTGTGAATTGTGCAGATTGATATTGCATTGTATTTCACCTATTTGAGTATCTCCTGTAGTAGGTCTGCAGTCTCTGACCATCTTGTGTATGTCTCCGGTCTCTGACCATCTCTTGTAGTATGTCTGCAGCCTCTGACCATCCCTTGTATCATGTCTGAAACCTCTGACCATCTCTTGTAGTATGTCTGCAGTCTCTGACCATCTCTTGTATCAAGTCTGAAGCCTCTGACCATCTGGTGTATCATGTCTGCAGTCTCTGACCATCTGGTGTATCATGTCTGCAGTCTCTGACCATCTGGTGTTTCATGTCTGCAGTCTCTGACCATCTCTTGTATCATGTCTGCAGTTTCTGACCATCCCTTGTATCATGTCTGCAGTCTCTGACCATCTCTTGTATCATGTCTGCAGTTTCTGACCATCTCTTGTATCATGTCTGCAGTTTCTGACCATCTCTTGTATCATGTCTGCAGTTTCTGACCATCTCTTTTATCATGTCTGCAGCCTGTGACCATCTCTTGTATCATGTCTGCAGCCTCTAACCATCTCTTGTATCATGTATGCAGCCTCTGACCATCTATTGTATCATGTCTGCAGCCTCTGACCATCTATTGTATCATGTCTGCAGCCTCTGACCATCTATTGTATCATGTCTGCAGCCTCTGACCATCTATTGTATCATGTCTGCAGCCTCTGACCATCTCTTGTATCATGTCTGCAGACTCTGACCATTTCTTTTAATTATTCTGGAGCCTCTGATCATCTCATATAGTAGGTCTGCAGTCTCTGACCATCTCTTGTATCATGTCTGCAGTCTCTGACCATCTCTTGTATCATGTCTGCAGTCTCTGACCATCTCTTGTATCATATCTGCAGCCTCTGACCATCTCTTGTTTCATGTGTGCAGTCTCTGACCATCTCTTGTATCATGTCTGCAGTCTCTGACCATCTCTTGTATCATGTCTGCAGTCTCTGACCATCTCTTGTATCATGTCTGCAGCCTCTGACCATTTCTTGTATCACGTCTGCAGTCTCTGACCATCTCTTGTATCACGTCTGCAATCTCTGACCATCTGTGGTAGTATGTCTGCAGCCTCTGACCATCTCTTATAGTAGGTCTGCAGCCTCTGACCATCTCTTATAGTAGGTCTGCAGTCTCTGACCATCTCTTGGTCAGCGACGGTGACCACCAACCAAAGGTCATTTTTATTTCAGAAAATGATGAATACCATTGCAGACGGATGGAGGACTCTTTGGTGTTTTTTTTTTAATTTTTTTAAGACCTCCACCGAGCTCCTTGGGAATAGCCCCCAGCACAGTATTTATGTTTCAGGCAGATTGAAAGTAAAAGGTCACAAATAAAGATTTATTCTGGAGCGAACGAGGGAAATCTTTTCACCCACTTCAAGGAAAGGGACTAAATGAAGAGAGATGAAGGCGCGCAGTGCGGGGTGGTAAAATGGCGGAACGCATTCCTGCCGCCCGAGTCTGGCGGGATTGCCGAAATTACTTTCTATCTCCACCAGTGTGTTTGTCATTTGCGCCTAACAAGCTTTAAAGGGGCAGCAGTAAACCTTTGAGGCGAAAGATAGACAGACAGTAATTGCATGTCTGCCGCAGCACAATGGCCTCAGACCTCAATCTGTCATCCGCTCTGGGTCTCTATGAGCAGAACCAATCAGGTGTCTGTGTTGATAAATGGTTGTGTTTCTGTCTATCCTTTTATCTTTTTACTTATGTTTTTTTACTTTCCTCACCCAGGGGGATTCCGGGGAAGAAATGCGGGACGATCATCTTATCAGCGGAGGAGCTCAGCAATTGTCGGGTCTGTATACAATGAAACGGTTTTATATAAAGGCTGAACGATTGTTTGAATGGCTGCTGGAATGGCTCTGATTATTTTTAACATGTAACTTGTAACACTTAAATCAAAGGAACGAACGTCTACAGAGCGTCTACAGAGCTCACTGGGGCTCATTGACTCGGGAGTTTTGAAGTGCAATTGAAGTCTTGCGCCTTTTTATCTCTTTATAGTCCTGTACCGCCACATGGCATGATTTGTGACTAGTAGGGAAGGCTTTAAAGTCCATTTTTCACCCCATGAAAATGCTTCCTGCACTCACACAACAGTGCTCTGTGCTAGCAGAGCTGATTAACGGCCACACCTCTCATCCCCAGGGGGCGTGTCTGATCAGTTCTTTGTGATTTACTAAGTGCAGTTAGGCTGGCCATACATGGCTTGAATTTCGAAAGAATTTTCTTTTGAAAATCAGAAAATTTGTGCGTTTTGTGATCCCATGGCGCCACCATTGATTTCGAAATTCGGCCAACCAACCCTTCAATTTCACCTCATGTTGCTACAGAAAAGAATCTTTGTGGCTGGGAATCTTCTTTTCTTTCCGGGAATTTTCTTTTCTTGCACATGCGCGTTCCTTTTTCGATTACAATTCTCGCACGATTCTCCCATCATTGATTAGAAAATCGTTTGTTTTTCAAAAAACTCCCAACATGTCCGATTACTCAAATTCGATGGCCGCACAAAAATCGGCTGTTGCTGCAGCCCACTAATGGTGCGAAATACGAACAAAAATTCTTAGATAGGATTTTCGAATGAAAATTCTTTCGAAATTCGACCCATGTATGGCCTGCCTAAGTCTAATGCCCTGTACACACGGTCGGACTTTGTTCGGACATTCCGACAACAAAATCCTAGGATTTTTTCCGACGGATGTTGGCTCAAACTTGTCTTGCATACACACGGTCACACAAAGTTGTCGGAAAATCCGATCGTTCTGAACGCGGTGACGTAAAACATGTACGTCGGGAGTATAAACGGGGCAGTGGCCAATAGCTTTCATCTCTTTATTTATTCTGAGCATGCGTGGCACTTTGTGCGTCGGATTTGTGTACACACAATCGTAATTTCTGACAACGGATTTTGTTGTCGGAAAATTTTATAGCCTGCTCTCAAACTTTGTGTGTCGGAAAATCCGATGGAAAATGTGTGATGGAGCCTACACAGGGTCGGAATTTCCGACAACAAGGTCCTATTACACATTTTCCGTCGGAAAATCCGACCGTGTGTACAGGGCATTAGACAGGCCATGCAATTTTCTTTCCTTTAACCGCTTCAATACTGGGCACTTTTTATTTTTTGCTAAAAAAAGACCGAAAATTTAGAAGAAAAAAAAAAAGCTTCTTAGTTTCTGTCAGAAAATTTTGTAAATAAGTAATTTTTCTCCTTCACTGATGGGCACTGATAAGGTGGTACTGGTGAGAAGGCACTATTATGCTGCACTGATGTGGCACTAATTAACACTGATAGGTGGTACAGATAAACGGCACTGATGAGCGGCACTGATGAGCAGGCACTGATGGGCACTGAAAGGCAGCACTGACTGGCATTACTAATGAGCACAGATCGGCATCACTGATGGGCACAGATTGGCATCACAGATGGTCACTGACTGGCATCACTGCTGGGCCCTGTTGGGGCTGCACTGATGATCAGGGAACTGATTATCTGTACAGGTCTCCCCTGTGAGGAGATGCCACTGATCGGCTCTCCTCTCCTCTCACTCTGCTGACAGTGTGAGGAGAGGAGAGCCGATTACCGGCACTTTTGTGTTTACCTGTGACCGGTTGTGATTGGACACAGCCGATCACATCGGTAAAGAGCTGCGTCATCGGCTCTTTACTGTGATCTGGGTCGTGCCGTGTCCCAGGGACATGGTGCACCCGCAATCGTCGCGCTGTGTACCCTTTGGGCGCGTGAGAACAGTGAGACTGGGGCCCCAGAACGAGAGGGATTCCAGCCTGCCGTCGTTTGACTATGCAGTGGGCGGGAGGTGGTTAAAGCGTTAGTAAACCGCTGCCCATTTTATTTATTTTTTCTAACCTGAAGGATAATGTCATAATGTGCTAGTATGCATTGCATACTAGCACATTATGTTAAACTTACCTGAAAATGAAGCCTTCCAGCGTTGAGCTGTCACTGCTGCAGGTGCTTCCATATTAACCCGGTCTTCCTTCCGGGTCCGCAGACTCTGGCTCTGTGACTGGCTGGAGCTGTGATGATGTCACTGGGTGGCCGTTCCTTCCGAGCTCATGCGCCAGGGATGTCGCTGGCTCCATGTACAGAAAATATTTTCTAAACCGGGCGCGTTTAGCAAATATCTACAGTACCTATAGGTACGTAAGACTTATTATAGGCTTACCTATAGGTAAAAGTCAGAGATGGGAGTTTACTCCCACTTTAATCGGGGGTTGTAAATCCTCAAGGTTTTTCACCCTAATACATTCTATGCATTAAGGTGAAAAACCTTCTGTAGTACAGCAGCCCCCCCCCCAGCACCCCCCTTTTACTTACCTGAACCCGATCATTCCAGCGATGGGGACAAGCACAGCAACTCCAGCCGCTGTCTCGGGTCCTCATTAAATAGATAGATAGCAGCGGGAGCCATTGGTTCCAGCTACTGTCAATCAAATCCAGTGGCACGGAGCTGGGGGGCGAGGCCGAGTCCTGCTACTGCGTCCATTGACAGACAGCAGGACTCGGCCCCGCCCCCCGGCTCCCGTGTCACTGGATTTGATTGACAGTAGCTGGAACCAATGGCTCCCGCTGCCATCTACGAGCACCCCCATAGAAAGCGGCTCTCCGTGGGGGGCACTCAAGAAGAGGAGGAACCAGGAGCGACGCTCAGGAACCCTAGAGAAGGAGGATCGGGATCGCTCTGTGCAAAACCCTTGCACAGAGGAGGTAAGTATGACATGTTTGTAATACTTACCTCTGTAATACATGTTCCCTCAGCACTCTTGGCTCCTCCTCATCTCAAGTGCCCCGTCGGAGAAGCTCTTCGGGACACCCGTGCGCGCGCGCTCCTGAGTCCTGCTGCTACGTCTATTGACACAGACAGCAGGACTCAGCCCCGCCCCCCGGCACTCGCATCATTAGATTTGATTGACAGCAGCGGGAGTCAATGGCTGCGCTGCTATCACTCTATCCAATCAGGACCCGAGACACTGGCTGGAGCTGGTGTGCTCGTTCCCGTTGCGGTAATTACAGAGCTCAGGTAAGTAAAAGGGGGCTCGGGGGGGCTGCTGCATGACAGGAGGTTTTTCACCCTAATGCAAAGAATGCATTAGGGTGAAAAACCTTGAGGGATTACAACCCCTATTAAGCCCTCATTCACACTAGTGCGATTTGTCACGCATAGGAAACGTTCAAATTGCTGCAACTCATGACGCAGTGACTTTGAAAAAGGTTCCTGCACTACTTTTTTTCTGATTTCATTGCGACATGCATAGACTTCTGTTAAACAAAGTCAAAGGGCTCTTCCACATGGGGCGGATCAGTGATGATCCGCCCCGTGAATATCCGCTTGCTCAGCAGGGATCGCTCCGCTCTTCCCTATGGGGGATCGGAAGATGACGGACCGTAGTGTCCGTCGTCACCCGATCTGAAAACGGATGGAAAAGTAGGGTTTTCCTCTGTTACACTTTTTCGGATCGAAGCGGGTCGGATGTCAGCAGACGTTCATCCGCTGACATCCGCTATTCCATAGGGATACATGTATGTCCGTTTTTCATCCGAAAATGGAAGGATGAAAAACGGACATACGGATCATCCGTGTGAAAGAGGCCAAAATCAGAGGTGCAAATCGCACTGATCCATAGCTCCCAACTGTCCCTGATTTTGAGGGACTGTCCCTGATTTGGAGCAATGTCCCTCTGTCCCTCTTTCCTCCTCATTTGTCCCCCATTTTGGTCTGATCTATATAGTTGTATATAAAATGCACTTTTTATCTTTCAAAAAGTGATTGCCAGTGCTAAACCTTTCATGTAAATTCTAAATTTCTGCATTTGTAAATTTGAAAAGCCAATATAAAGGAATAATAGTGGTAAAAACAAGCCCTTGTGGATTTCAATAACCTTTTTTTTTTGGTTAATTCTCCTTTAAGGAGGTGTGGCAGGGGGTGTGTCCTATGCCTACATGCGTTTGCTAGTAGGTGTCCCTCATTCCCATCTCAAAATGTTGGGAGGTATGCTGATCTGCCGCTTTGAAATCGCACTGAAGTAGCCCGATTTCAGAGCTGCACCAGTGTGAACCGGAGCTTAGGGAGGACTTTGACGTGCGTCTAATCTCCATTTCCTCTGAAGCTCGATCTGCATTCATTTAATGCTTCAGAGGTTACTGACAAGGAAGCGATGGGACACGCACCTCCAGTTTTAACCCCATTTTTTCTGACAAATACTCCACAATCGCATGCATTGCACGCGGTTGCAGGGTGTTTGCGATGCTTCCCCATTTATTTGAATACGTAGCATTCAACGGGCCTACTCTACAAGAAAGTGTTAAAATTTTGCCCAATCAGAAAAGCCCAGCAGCTGCCAGCATAAGCTCACTTTTTTAGGGCAGTAGGCCCCCAGGAACAAATACCCGTTCTGGGCATTCATCTCTGGGCACATACGGTACTAACCCTACATGTACATACCACTGATGTAGCTGCAAAGAGGCTGCATGGGATCAGCAACACTGAAATGCAACAGATGATTACATAAATCTTTGATTAAAAAAATACAATGACAATTGTTTGATACTCAGTGCTTTAGGAATGTCATTTGGTTACACTTCACATCTCTATTAAGTCAAGCTCAGCCGGCAGTTGTGTCCTATGCAGATGTGCGCTGAATAAAGAGGGGTTAATTCTCTGCCTCTCATGTGGCTCGAATCTCCTACATAGAATTCATTACACATAGCAACTTCTGTGTCAGATTATTTATTCCGGTATATTAGCAATTTTGATTAATGGTGTATTTAATTGCATTTATATTTATGATTTGCATGTGTGTCTGGGGAAAGGAGGGGGAGGGGGGGGGATATGAAATGAAATCTTCTCCTCCATTATTGCAGCTCATGATCCTGTATTATGGAGACTGACAATGCCGGGAATGTATACGTTTTGTAATGGTGGAGTTGTTTTTAAAGTAATTGTGCCATGAGGAGGGCATGGTTTTTATCTATGCATTATATATGACAAGGTCAGACACCGCAGGGTTTAGGTCTGGAGAGACAGCTCAGGTGGGAGAATCTGTCCACAGGACAACTATTAGTCGTGTTCTCCACAAATCTGATCTTTATGGAAGATTGGCAAGAAGAAAGTCATTGTTGAAAGAAATCCATAAGAATTCCTGTTTGCAGTTTGTGAGAAGCCATGTGGGGGACACAGCAAACATGTGGAAGAAGGTGCTCTGGTCAGATGAGAACAAAATTACTTCATCCCAATAAACGTATATTGATCGGTTTGCGCAAAAGTTATAGCTTCTACAAACTATGGGATATATATATATATATATATATATATATATATATATATATATATATATATATATATATACAGTATCTCACAAAAGTGAGTACGCCCCTCACATTTTTGTAAATATTTTATTATATCTTTTCATGTGACAACACTGAAGAAATGACACTTTGCTACAATGTAAAGTAGTGAGTGTACAGCTTGTATAACAGTGTAAATTTGCTGTCCCCTCAAAATAACTCAACACACAGCCATTAATGTCTAAACCTCTGGCAACAAAAGTGAGTACACCCCTAAGTGAAAATGTCCAAATTTGGCCCAAAGTTCCAATATTTTGTGTGACCACCATTATTTTCCAGCACTTCCTTAACCCTCTTGGACATGGAGTTCACCAGAGATTCACAGGTTGCCACTGGAGTCCTCTTCTCCCCCTCCATCATGACATCACAGAGCTGGTGGATGTTAGAGACCTTGCGCTCCTCCACCTTCAATTTGAGGATGCCCCACAGATGCTCAATAGGGTTTTGGTCTGGAGACATGCTTGGCCGGTCCATCACCTTTACCCTCAGCTTCTTTAGCAAGGCAGTGGTCATCTTGGAGGTGTGTTTGGGGTCGTTATCATGTTGGAATACTGCCATGTGGCCCAGTCTCCGAAGGGAGGGGATCATGCTCTGCTTCAGTATGTCACAAAACATGTTGGCATTCATGGTTCTCTCAATGAACTGTAGCCATGCCACCACCACCATGCTTGACTGTAGGCAAGACACACTTGTCTTTGTACTCCTCACCTGGTTGCCGCCACACACGCTTGACACCATCTGAACCAAATAAGTTTATCTTGGTCTCATCAGACCACAGGACATGGTTCCAGTAATCCGTGTCCTTAGTCTACTTGTCTTCAGCAAACTGTTTGCGGGCTTTCTTGTGCATCATCTTTAGAAGAGGCTTCCTTCTGGGATGACAGCCATGCAGACCAATTTGATGCAGTGTGCGGCGTATGGTCTGAGCACTGACAGGCTGACCCCCCACCCCTTCAACCTATGCAGCAATGCTGGCAGCACTCATACGTCTATTTCCCAAAGACAACCTCTGGATATGACGCTGAGCACATGCACTCAACTTCTTTGGACGACCATAGCGAGGCCTGTTCTGAGTGGAACCTGTCCTGGTAAACCTCTGTATAGTTTTGGCCACCATGCTGCAGCTCAGTTTCAGGGTCTTGGCAATCTTCTTATAGCCTAGGCCAGCTTTATGTAGAGCAACAATTCTTTTTTTTAGATCCTCAGAGAGTTCTTTGCCATGAGGTGCCATGTTGAACTTCCAGTGACCAGTATGAGAGAGTGAGAGCAATAACACCAAATTTACTACACCTGCTCCCCATTCACGCCTGAGACCTTGTAACACTAACGAGTCACATGACACCAGGAAGGGAAAATGGCTAATTTGGCCCAATTTGGACATTTTCACTTAGGGGTGTACTCACTTTTGTTGCCAGCGGTTTAGACATTAATGGCTGTGTGCTGAATTATTTTGAGGGGACAGCAAATTTACACTGTTATACAAACTGTACACTCACTACTTTACATTGTAGCAAAGTGTCATTTCTTCAGTGTTGCCACATGAAAAATTTTTACAAAAATGTGAGGGGTGTACTCACTTTTGTGAGACACTGTATATATATAGATCCCATAGTTTGTAGATGCTATAACTTTTGCGCAAACCAATCAATATACGTTTATTGGGATTTTTTTTTTTTACCGAAAATATGTAGCAGAATACATATCGGCCTGAACTGATGAAGAAATTAGATTTTCTTTTTATATTTTTATTGCGTATGTTTTATAGCAGAAAGTTAAAAATATTGGGGTTTTTTTTCCAAAATTGACGGTCTTTTTTTGCTTATAGCGCAAAAAATAATCAAATACCACCAAAAGAAAGCTTTTGTTTGTGGGGGAAAAAAAGACATACATTTTTTTTTTTTTGGGTACAGCGTCGCACGACCGCGCATTTTTCAGTTAAAATAACGCAGTACAAAAAAAGGCCTGGTCAGGAAGGGGGGTAAATCTCCTGGAGGTCAAGGAAAAAAAAAAAAAAAAGTTGTACTTGTTTATTTCTCTTTTGGTGATCTCCATTTAGACGGAAAAAAAAAAAAAGACAAATCACGTACCGGGTTTATCATCCGCATCTGTTTCTGATCACATCTGTCATTATATCAGCCGGAATGTAGAACACAAAATAGAATTTAATGAAAGTAAATGAATCTGTCTGATTCACTGCACTTTACTTCAACTCTCAATTATGAATCATTGTCTGTTTAGCCATTAATTGAGGTGAGGCGAGGAGGAGGAGGAGGGGGGGGGGGGGGGGACACACACTGAATACTGTCTGTGGAATATCAGCGCGCAGATGTGTGCGCTCACAGAGGGCCGTCCGTGTTTAAATTTAGTGCATGATAAGAAAAAGAAGATGTTATGTGTGATTGTGCAACGTTTTAATGTGTTACTAAACCCACAACAGTAAAATCAGTCTGTATATGCAGTAAAGCATGCTTTAGGGTGCTGTACATTTCTTCCTGAAAACATCCCAGCACTCTGCAAGCAAGAGGAGTTATACAAATGTCAAAATTCACTGATGGGTGGGCATTAGTCTGGAGGAGTGGTAGGCTGAATTTGCATGAATGCCCACGTATGATGTTGAGCCTCCATTCCTGAAAGAACTGAAATCCAATGAATGAGAGGCATAGGCGTGTGCAGGGGGTGTGCCAGGTGTGCCTGGGCACGCCCTAAATACTATATGCACTGCTGACTCCCCCTATTGCCCGGGCTCCCCCCATGTTGGCCGCCCTGCCTCACAATGCTGCTGGCTTCCTTCCTCTACTCCCCCCCCCCCCCCCCCCGCTGCCGTGGGAGATCTTTCAGGATGGAGAGTTGTGGAAGGGGCTCGTAAATATGGCATTTTTCAGTGACTTCCTTTTCTAAATGAACACAGTGAACACACTCACTCACTGTGTTCATTCATAACGGAAGCATAGTAAACTGTGTTTACTATGCTTCCGTTTGTGAATGAACAGGAAGCCACTCAGCACAGAGCACTTCCCGTTCATTCGCTGTCCAGTGCAGCTGAGGCTGCAGAGAAAGGCGTGCGTGTTTGAGCCTTGGGGTGCACACCCTAATGTAATAGAATGCGCACACCTATGATGAAAGGGGCAGGTCAGTGGCAGTCAGGCTGGAGAATAGACACGTGCATTGACAAAAAATGAGTTTGTTTTCATTTTCGTTTCATTCGTTTTTTTGCTTTTTTCGGAAATTCGGAAAATCAGGAATTCGAAATTCAGAAATTTGGAAATCCGAAAATTTGAAATTCGAAAATGCGGAAATTCGGAAAACCGAAAATTCAGATTTTTAAATTTCCGAATTTCTAATTTTCGAATTTCCTCATTTCCGTCTTTTCGAATTTTTGGATTTCCGAATTTCTAATTTTTGGATTTCCAAATACCGGAATTTCGAATTCCTGAATTTCCAAATTCGAAAATTCGGAAATTCAAAAATTTGAAAATCTGAAAAAAAGAAAGAAAATCTGTAAAATTCGAAATAATAACTAACTATTAAATTGTAGGTATTGGAATTTCCTTTCAAATTTGGCTGTTTGTGAACATAACGAATACGAATTTATCTGAAGTTACGAATTATCCGAATGCCGCATCTAAACAAATGGAATGGAACAAATTAATAATAAATAATAAGGTTTTGTTATTATTATTGTTATTTATTATTATTAGATCATTCCGTTCCATCAAATACCACAAAAAGAAAGCTGTATTTGTAGGAAAAAAAGGACGTACATTTTCTTTGGGTACAGCGTCGCACGGCCGCGCAATTGTCGGTTAAAGTGCCGTATCGCAAAAAAAAATGGCCTGGTCATTAAGGGGGCAAATCCTTTGTGGTTAATGCCGCTTTAAAGACTACAAATCCGTGATCCCGGAAATGGTCAGATTACCGGCGGGACGGGTTCCTGGCATTTCCTTCCTCTGTAGCGGTTGGGTGGGATGCGGGATGTGGCCCCGCAGGTACAGCTGGCACTGTGTGAAGCTCAGATTCTCAGACTTGATGAGCTGAACGCACAAGAGGCCGCTGAAAAGACAGTCATTTCCAGCAATTATCGTCAGCCAGGCTAACACTTCATCAGCCGCGGTGTCACATCTGATACATATTAATTACACGAGTACAGGAGGTACAAGAGGAGCCGCCACCGCAAGGAGCCCTCCGGGGCCAAAAAGGAAGGAGATCACTGATTACCATATGTTCGAGCGTCCCCATGTGACATCTATAGGACACAAACATTGTACACGTGGAAGCTGAATGCAGAGCTTTCTTAAAGTGACACTAAACCATATCATAGCTCCCAACTGTCCCTGATTTTGAGGGACTGTCCCTGATTTGGAGCAATGTCCCTCTGTCCCTCTTTCCTCCTCATTTGTCCCTCATTTTGGTCTAATCTATATAGTTGTATATAAAATGCACTTTTTATCTTTCAAAAAGTGTTTTCCAGCGCTAAACCTTTCACCTGATTTCTAAATTGCTGCATTTGTAAATTTCAAAAGCCAATATAAAGGAATAGTAGTGGTAAATAATAAAAATTAAAAAAAAATCCCTTGTGGGTTTAACAAAACTTTTGGGGGGGTTAATTCTCCTTTAAGGCGGCGTGGCAGGGGGCGTGACCTATTTCTACATACTTTTGCTAGTGTCCCTCATTCCCATCTCAAAAAGTTGAGAGGGATGCCATATCCATATTTTCCTAAATATACACCCATGTAAGCAGGTACAGTTAGCCAGTCTGCCACTAGGTGGCTCTGTTCCAGAATAACGCCTGGTTACAGGAAGTGTCATCAGGTGCTAGACCCTTTTTAGTTAGAGCCCTCTTGCAGTTATGTCCTGGGTAAGTCAGGGCCCAGTTATATACCAGGCTAGGAGGAGCACTAGTGCACTTGGGGAATGGGAGCCAAACACCCCACACTAGTACATATTTGACCAGCATGGGGGGCCCAGGACAGGGCAGGAGACCTTAAGTCATAGCTCCCAGCTGTCCCTGATTTTGAGGGGACTGTCCCTGATTTGGAGCAATGTCCCTCTGTCCCTCATTCCTCCTCATTTGTCCCTCATTTTGGTCTGATCCATATAGTTGTATATAAAATGCACTTTTTATCTATCAAAAAGTGTTTCCCAGCGCTAAACCTTTCATCTGATTTCTAAATTGCTGCATTTGTAAATTCCAAAAGGCAATATAAAGGAATAGTAGAGGTAAAAAAAAGCACTTGTGGGTTTAACCAATCTTGTTTTTTTATACAATTCTCCTTTAGGGGGCGTGGCAAGGGGTGTGTCCTATACCTGCATACTTTTGCTGATAGGTGTCCCTCATTCCCATCTTAAAAAGTTGGGAAGTATGCCTGAAGTAGACCTCCACCCAGGAGAGCCGGTTGTAGACTTCCTGACCCTTACACTATGGAGGTGGGGGGCTAGGGCGGGTTGCAAAAAGCCTTTCAGGCCAATCACTTAAGCAGCGGATACTGCTATAGTAATTTCCAGCTTCTACGGGAATCCCACAGATACGACACATACATACTTAAAGTGTTACTAAACCCTCAACAGTAAAATCAGTCTGTATATGCAGTAAAGCATGCTTGTTATACAAACTGTGGAACGTAAGGGGTTAATCCTCTGCATTGTGTCAAAAAAAGGCTGTTTGATCCTGTCTTCTCTGATCCTCCCCTTCTTCCACTGTCCCCAATCTATATACTGATTGAACAGAGGCTAGGGGACAAGCTGCACATACTCAGTTGGGTGTGTAATAAACAAATAGTCTTTGATATATGTAAATAATCCTTGGATGAATAGTCAATAAATTATGTGACAGGTGCTCTTTAATCGTACATATCACAAATTTATGCTTGTGCTCCCCCTATGGTACTGCACTCACCAGAAAACTCTCCCCTCTAGGGGGTGTCTCACATTCACAGTTTATGCCACTGTGTAGCAGACCCACATTCACGCCTTTATGTATCTCTCCTCTCCTTCCTCTTTTAGAAATTCAGACCCTCTGTCTCATCCGCATGCAGAGAAAAATGACATCCCATAGCACAATACTGTTTTCACTCAGTTTATTTAGTTCAAATAGCTGGGAATATACTCACAATTTATCTGCATTGAGTAAGCATTTAAAAATCAGGAACGCTATGCGTGCCACGGCTTTGCCAGGAAGTGACGCAATGACGCTGGAAGCTCCGCCCTATGCATTTCGTCAGCACTACATCATCAAGAGCGGCGCCCTGTTTTTTTAACAGTAGAATTTTGTTTGTAATATTTTGATTCAAAGTGGAGTCAGAAGATTTTTTATTTAATGCATTTACTGCATTAAGATAAAAAGCCTCCTGTGTGCAGCAGCCCCCCTCAGCCCTCCTAATACTTACCTGAGCCTCATCTCTGTTCAGCGATGTCCACGAGTGTCTCAGCTGTCCGAGACTCCCCCCCCCCCCGATTGGCTGAGACACAGCAGCGGCGCCATTGACTCCCGCTGCTGTCCATCAGTCGGCTAGCCAATTAGGAGGGAGAGGGGGTGGGGCTGGGCCGGGGCAATGTGTCTGAATGGACACAGGGAGCTGTGACTCAGCTCAGGTGCCTCCATAGCAATCTGCTTGCTGTGGGGGCACTCGACAGGAGGGAGGGGCCAGGAGTACAGAAGAGGGACCTGAGAAGAGGAGGATCCGGGCTGCCCTGTCAAAATCCACTGCACAGGGTAGGTGACTATAACATGTTTGTTGTTTTTATAAAAAAAAAAAAAAACGAGACTTTACACTTTAAGAACATTCATCCAATTTTCTAATCGTTTGCAAGGTCAAATAATTTCAACCATTTCATTTTCAACCATAGTGACGAGAAAATTTCAAGGAGCAGAATGGAAAATTCTTCTTGAATGAACAAATTTCTAGCAGTGTGTGTGTGTGTGTGTTTTTTTTTTTGTATAAGAAATTACATTGACTCCAAAATCCAAATTTTGAAGTTATTTCGAATGACACTTGCCAAGTTATCAAATGTACTGGGAATGCTCGTATAAACATTCATTCAAAAATCGAATGCTTTACGGTGGTCCAAGATGTAAAAATTGCCCTTGTCCTTTGAGACGAAACGCATAGAGCGGAGCTAACCATTACTAATAGAAAATAAATAAATAAATAATAAGATCCCATAGTTTGTAGACGCTATAACTTTTGCGCAAACCAATCAATATACGCTTATTGGCTTTTTTTTTACCAAAATATATGTAGCAGAATACATGTTGGCCTAAATTGATGAAGACATTTTTTTATTTATTTTTTTTTTGGATATGTTTTATAGGAGAAAGTAAAAAAAATATATATTTTTTTCAAAAATGTCGGTCTTTTTTTGTTTATAGCGCAAAAAATAAAAACCACACAGGTGATCAAATTTCATCAAAAGAAAGCTCTATTTGTGGGAAAAAATTACATAAATTTTATTTGGGTACAGCGTTGCACAACCGTGCAATTGTCAGTTAAAGTAACGCAGTGCCATATCGCAAAACATGGCCTGGTCATGAGGGGGGGGGGGTAAATCTTCCAGGGGTCAAGAGATTAAAGTGATATTACTGTTTTTTTGTTTTTTTTTAAATAACAAACATGTCATACTTACCTGCTCTGTGCAATGGTTTTGCATAGAGCAGCTCTAGTCCTCTTCTTTTCGAGTTGACCACGGGCACTCCTTGCTCCTCCCCCTCCAGCAGTGCCCTCAGAGAAAGCTGCTTGCTATTGGGTCACTGGTGTGTGCTCACTCCCGAGCCCTGCTCTATGCGTCCACAAGACAAAGAGCAGTGACTCGGCCCTCCCCCTGCTCTCTCCTCATAGGCTCACTGGCTGTGACTGAGGGAGAGGGGAGAGTCCCCATACAGCCGAGGATATTGTGAACATCGCTGGATCAAAAGGGGGCTCAGGTAAGGATTGGGGGAGGAGGGGGGCGCTGCACACAGAAGGTTTTTTACCTTTATGCATGGAATGCATGAAGGTAAAAAAAACCTGCAAGAGGAATTCTGCCCTCCCCCCTCCAAAAATTAAAAGTTAGCAGCTACAAATACTGTAGCTGTTGACTTTTTACTATTAGGGAACTTACCTGTCCTGGCATTCAGTGGTGTCTTAAAACGAGCTGATTCTTAAATGGGCGCTCGGTTGCTGGTGCCGCCATCTTGGCTAAGGGAAACCGGCAGTGAAGCCTTTTTCAGCCGGTTTCCTACAGCACTGCGCTCTGGGAATGGGCCGGCTTGTGGGGGGAAGGAGGGGGGGCTGAACTTTGCGGCAAAGTGAGTCAGAAGTGGGAGCGGGTACCTGTCAAAACCAGGTACAGTGAAACCTCCGTTCTAGGAGAATGCTTGTAATCCAAAACACTCGCATATCAAAGCGAGTTTCCCCATCGAAGTCAATGGAAACTAAGATAATTTGTTCCGCATTGACTTCTATTACATGTAATACCGCATGTGGCCAGAGGTGGGGGCGCCGGAGAGCCTCGTAAATACTCGGGGGCAGCTTGGCTGAACTCGGAAGGCCTTGGAAAGGCTTGGAAACACTTGGGAACTGAGTATTTCTGAGTATTTCCGAGTGACTCCTTGTATTTCCGAACGGCTCTGAACCGCTCCGCGTGTCCCCGGCGCCCCGAACCTCTGGCTAAATGCGGTACTGCACACCCCATTAGCTTGAATTCTGCTCGTTTTTCTAGACAACACTCCCAAACCGAGTCAGAATTTTAAAAAAAGTTGCTTGTCTTTCAAAACGCTCGTTAACCGCGCTACTCTTAAACCAAGGTTCCACTGTACATGATTGGATGATGGAATTACTGCATTTATTAAGCTCTGGGGAAAAGGAGTGCACAGCATAGGTGTGCCCAGCCTATTGCATTAGGGTGTGCCACCCCAAAGCTCAAACACATATGCGGTGTCAGTAGAGCAGTGGACGGTGTCATAAGTTCAGAGATAGATTGGTGTCAGTAGGGCAGTGGGCAGCGTCAGTGGTTTTTATTTTGATTATTTTATATTTTATTATTTTTTTACATTTTTTTTTTATTATTTATTTTGTTTTTTGCTATTTTTTTTAGGAGCCCTGTTAGGGGGCTTTGGTGAAATATCAGAGATCTAAACAGGGAGAATCTGCACCACACGGGGTGATTAGGGTGTGCCCAGGCACACCTGGCACACCCTGTGTGCACATGCCTATAGTGCACCGTCTATTTTCCTTTAGCCTCGGTTCCTCACCGAGGCGACCTGCACACGACTGCCGGGGCGACTTGCAAGACGACTTCTGTATAGAAGTCTATGCAAGTCGCCACCCAAAGTAGTACAGGAACCTTTCTTCTAAGTCGGAGCGACTTGCGTCGCTCCGATTAGAACGGTTCCATTGTACAGAACGGGAGGCGACTTGTCAGGCGGCTAGGTCGCCTGACAAGTCGCCCCCGTGTGAACCGAGCCTTAGTAATCCACTCCAAAGTTGACATACATTTGTTACAAAGTATTTGTGTATAAGCCAGAATAGCCGTGTCCTCATTCCACGATTGTAACCGTAGTGTTTTCTTTGTCTTTTAGGATATTGTTACTATGCAGCTGTGCGCCAACAAGCTGGACAAGAAAGACTTCTTCGGAAAGTCGGACCCTTTCCTGGTGTTCTACCGCAGCAATGAGGACGGAACGTACGTAAGACGAGGGGAATGTTTAGGGAAGAGACCATTCAATTAACATGGAGAAGAGGAAAGTGGGAATGTTGTCCCAGCTGATTCCAACTGTAGTTTCTTCTATGCAGGAAATGAAAGCCAACGCAAAGCTGGCCATCGTTAGGTAGAATTTTGAAGGAAAATTCATAGGAGAGAATGTTTTAGGAAAGTTTGTTCTAACCGTTAGTGGGGGTCAAATCGATGTTTGTTTTCTACCGCAGCGATGAGAACATTCGAAGAAGCAGGATGGAAAAAAAAATGATCAAACAAATGAATTTCTAACAGTGT
The DNA here is from genome assembly GCA_037952835.1 of Lithobates septentrionalis. Taxonomy (NCBI): domain Eukaryota; kingdom Metazoa; phylum Chordata; class Amphibia; order Anura; family Ranidae; genus Lithobates; species Lithobates septentrionalis. The sequence continues at coordinate 77,515 of JBBDGP010002483.1, forward strand.
ATGTGGTTTTCATTCAGTAAGGTCCCATTGACACTTGAGGACCCTGAAGCCACATCACAAGTCGCACCATTTCCCAATGAGTACTGTTCATATCTGTGCGACTTTTCTGCACTACTTTGGTCCGACTTTCATGTGACTTGAGGACCATAGATCCTCCATATAAACCTTCAAAAGTCCTATTAAAAGTCACACCTGCATGATATACATGCGACTTGTGTGCGAAAAGAACACCGGCAATGAAAAATGAAGGAAAAAAAACAGTGGGCTGGGTCGAGAACCTCACAAAGGGGGCGGGGTCACCGGTGCTGTTGTCGGGTGGTCCCACCTGTTAAGCCGCGTACACACGATCGGAAATTCGGCCAGCAAAAGACCGATGAGAGCTTTTGGTCGGAAAATGCGACCGTGTGTATGCTCCATCAGCCAGCAAAAGATTGAGAGCAGGAAAAAGTTCCTATCCGAAAATGCGATCGTCTGTAGCAATTCCGACGTGCGAAATTCCTACGCATGCTCGGAAACAATTCGACGAATGCTCGGAAGCATTGAACTGCATTTTCTCGGGTCGTCGTAGTGTTGTACGTCACCGCGTTCTTAATGGTCGACAGTTCAGCATACTTTTGTGTGACCGTGTGTATGCAAGGCAAGCTTGAGCGGAATCCCGTCGGAAAAGCCGTCATATCTTTTTCCGACCGAAATTCCGATTGTGTGTACGCGGAATAAGTTATTTAAGAACTGACGGCTGAGCTGTCAGACAGCGGGAGCTGACCTTTTTTTTTTTTTCCGGGTCGGCGGTGGCGGAGGACATTGTGATTGATGATGGGCCCGAAAGGCCTGGTATGGATTGGGGGGGACCCCACCCCGTTTTTTTTTTTTTTCATTGCCTACATTCTTTTGTTTACATTAAGCTGTCAGTGGGGAAACCCGCTGACAGTGGATGAATTATCGGATTGTAAAGTCTGTTTTTTTTTTTTTTTCTTAAATAACAAACATGTTATACTTAACTCCTCTGTGCAGTTGGTTTTCCACAGAGCAGCCCTGATCCTCCTCTTCTCGGGTCCTGCTGCTCCTGGCTCCTCCTCCCTGCTATTGAGTGCCCCCACAGTCAGAAGCTTCCTATGAGGGCACCCGAGCCGAGTCACAGCTCCGTGTATCCATTCAGACACGGAGCCCCGGCCCGACCCCCTCTCTCCCCTGGTTGGCTGACTGACTTTGAATGACAGCCGCGGGAGCCAATGGCGCCGCTGCTGTGTCTCAGCCAATCAGGAGGAGTGTCCCGGACGGCTTAGACAGTCACGGACATCGCTGGAGAGAGAAAGGGCTCAGATAAGTAATTAGGGGGTGCTGGGGGGGGCTGCTACACACAAAAGTTTTTTTTATCTTAATGCATAGAATGCACCTTCTGCCTTTACAACTCCTTTAAGAACGTGGCAGCCGGCTTCCCGGTCCGCCCCTTAACAACCAGCTATTCTTCACACAGAATTCGGATCAGTCAATCAATTTTCGACGGATTTGAATTAGAATCCTTCTAAAAATTTGGAATTTGATAGAAAATGAAGAAACCAAACGAAACGAAACAAGTTTTTCCATTCTGCGCATGTCTAGTGACTTTGTAGAGCACAAACAAAATGATCACAAAATTATCACATTGGTCAAATCCAAAGTCATAACAAAGTCGTATCAAAATCGCATCAACGTCACATCACGTTGCACAGTAAAGTCGCAATGGAAATCGCATCATTTTTAATTCTAAAGTCCGTTCATTCCAACATCAAATGTTGAAAGCAAACAAAATCTTTCGAATGACATCCGGATGTGTCTGAGAATCTTCGTACAAATTCTCCTAAGACCTTGACTGTATTGTAAAACGCCTGTCACCGCAAGAACCCTCTATAAACAATTGTTTCCTATGTGTCCCAGTCACACTGTTACACAGCTCCGGAGCTGCGGGGCAGCCTGCTGCAATAAAATGCAGACATGCTGCGTTTTATTGCAGGGCACTGTACAGAATCGCATGGCACAGTGCGTCGCTCTGCTGTACAGCACCATAAATGAAGTGCACATTTTGTACGCTTTAAAAAAAGTTAATCCAAAACAAAACAAAAGGGAGCCATGTGATGCGCAGATCCATGCACCACACTGCCCCCTAGCGTAGTCAGGAGGTAAAGTGCTTCAGCAACTGTCAGTGTGAACCCAGCCTAAGAATTTCCATTCAAAATTCTATCCATCTATGGCCAGCTTAAGACTGGCACAGTGCAGATAACTTTTTTATCTCTATTTTTACATGCTATGCCCTCGACATGTGCAGTGACAAAAATGTGTTTGTTTTCGTTTCATTCATTTTTTTGCTTTTTTCGGAAATTCAAAAATTCAGAAATTTCGAAATTCGGAATTCGAAAATTCAGATTTTCTAATTTTCTAATTTTAAAATTTCCAAATATTCAAATTTCCAAATTCCCGAATTTTTGATTTTCCGAACTTTCAAATTTCTGAATTTTCAAATTTCCGAAATTTAGAATTTCCTATTTTCGAACTTTCCAATTTTCCAATTTCCGAATATTCGAATTTCCAAAATTTACTAAACTCGAAATTTCGGAAATTCGGAAAGTTAACAATTCGGAAATTCGGAAATTCTAAATTCGGAAATTCGGAAATTCAGAAGATGAAAAATTTGGAAATTTTCGGGAATTAACGAATTTGTCAAAATTCGTTAAGAAACGAATTCGTGTGGTGTGGTGCAGATTCTCCCTGTTTAGATCTCACCTTGCGTTGTAACATATCTTTAAGGTGAGCGCAGTGGGAGCACAGTGATGACGGGAAGTGGTCACAAAAACTTTTTGGACTTGTTTATTTATCAACTTTCCCATATGGATTTCACACTACCTTCAGACGAACTGTCACTTTAAACACAACTGTTTATTTTAATTTGTATGTCATTCACTTATATATTATATTTTCTTTGTATTTAATACTGATCTGGTTGGTATATTGGCATGATAGTAACTATATATCGCATGATTACACAGTGTGGATATTGTATACAGTTATTTTAATGAGCACTGTAGATGCGTTCATATGAATAGATGGCAGCGCTGCACTTATTTTAATTAAATATTCGCAAAACAGTGACTCTGACATTCACAAACATTCACTGCAAGTACATCTTCCAGGTGCATGTGTTATAAATGACAATGATTAATTCACCACCAACGAATGCATGGTGAAAGTCACATTCACTGCTTTATAACTGCACTGTATTACCAAAAGTATTGGGACGCCTGCCTTTACACACACACACACATGAACTTTAATGGCATCTCAGTCTTATGCTGGCTATACAGTATATGAAAAAAATCGTCCAAAATTCGGTCATTTAGACAATTCGCTCGTTTTTCGGACAGTTAATGGGCACACAATCGATAATGGTTGGGACGTTTTTGCGCCGAAAAAACGAAGGACAAGTTTGGAAATTTTCTGCCGAACTAATGATAAATTGAAAGGTTAATGTGTTTCCATCTGAACTGTCTGCACTAGGTATATGAAAAAAAACAAACAAAAAATGCATTCATTTATGTCCACTGAACGATTTATTGGTCATTACATGATGGCACTATCGTTTGTGCTGACGGCCGAATGTTCGTTTTTTTTCGAAAATGGGGGGATTGCGAATGTCTATTTTGTAGAAGGAAGAATGAGGGTGAAGAAGAGAATGGAAGGGTACGGAGAGATTCCACTGCTGAATACTACAAGATTATTGAAAGCCAGTGGCTAAGCTCATCGAACTCAACCAATGACAAAAACGAAAACCCTGTCATCGACTGACATCGCCATAATATCAAAATTATTTGTCTGCTCAAAACAGATATATGAGCATTTTTAGTGCCAATGGAAGGTGATTGGTGATGGATAAAGTTATCATTTTTGAGTCATACCATGAAGGCGATTCTTGAGGGCATCCAACCAAGACTAAACTGTCTAATTTGACCAATGCCCATTTGGCTACATGAAACATTTTTGTCATTATATTCTCCATATTTACAGGTTCACAATTTGCCACAAGACAGAAGTTGTGAAAAACACACTGAACCCCGTCTGGCAACCATTCACCATCCCCGTGAGGGCTTTATGTAATGGTGACTATGACAGGTGAGAATCCTTATTCCCAATCCACGGTGGAAAGAATTTGACCACTTTGAAGATCATTTTCATACACATTCTCCACAACTCTCTTATTCATTATTAACTCTTATCTTTATTTTGTTCTCAAAAAATGCTTGACCTTCTTGCAGGACGGTGAAAGTGGACGTGTATGACTGGGATAGAGGGGGAAGGTAGGTGATTTAACGCTATTACTTGTCTTGTCACACATGAATACATTATACTACCAGCATTGCAATCTTACCCTGGCATACATGGGAGACAATGTAAAAGGTAAAATTAGTGCAGCGCAGTATATAAGTCCATAAACATGTGTGAGACAAACAATAATAATAATAGTAAAGTTCTTCAGCAATGGAAGGCAGGAATAACTCGTTCATATCCTTTGAAATATTCTGAGTGACTAATCCTCCACCAGCAAATCCAAACTCTTACCAGATACGGTGGACCTCTGAGCTAAGAGGTCCACCGTATCTGGTAAAAACCATTCCAGGGAGACAACCTGGAATGGTTTTAGTTACATTTTTGAGGAGGTGAGTTTTAGAAACCTATTTTGCCTGTCTTAAAGATAGGATTTATTGTGTTGTTTTGTCCATTAGACCTGCAGCCCAGATATTTCGGAAGGTGGGTATAAGTGCCAGTAGTGAAGGGTGACGAAGAACACAAGAAAGACTATGCACAACTGGACACTTCCAATACACAGCTAACATTCTACATCTCCAACAGGTCCAACCACCAACTAGGACAGCCTTGGCTAGGCTAGTGCTTTCCTGATTGGGCCTGTAGGTAGGATGTAGTCTGCCAGGGAGGATGTGGCATAAGTGCAGCCTGTTTCGCTAACCTAAAGATAGGATTTATTATGACTTAGTTTTATCCAGCAGACCTGCCTAGATATTTCAGAAATTGGCTATGAGTGCCAGTGTTGAGGGGTGACACAGATCAAAAAATGAACTATAACTGGACACTTCCTATACGCAGCCAACATTCCACATCTCCAACAGGTCCACCCACCCTTACCGCAACCTTGGCTAGACTAGTCCTTTCTTAGTCTGGCCAATATATAGGATGTCATCTGCCGGGGAAGGTGTGGCATAAGTGCAGCAATTTATAACAGCCAATTGGCTATAATCAGATCAACTGCTATAGGTAAACCGATCAGTCATTATACTAAATGTATCCAAAGCAGGTGGTGATTTTACCAAGAATAATTTAGCATCTCAACTAATAAATTGGCCTTCACCAAAATGTCATTGAAATTAGCCTGTGCCATGTGGACTGCTTTACATAGAGATAAATCACACGGTTTTGTTTTCTTACAAAACCAGGTCAGCACTTACATAAAAAATACAGACGAAACTGTACTGACAGATGAAACTGTATTTTTTTTCTAGGTGCACTCTGAAAAATAAAAGTTTCCTAAAAGTTTTTGTAAACAAAAAAAAAAAGTAAGACATTCTAAAGAAAATTAGAAAGAATTTTTAAGGAGCTTCTGAAACCACAAAGGTCATTTGACAGTTCCAGGTCTCACACTGCTGATTAGGCTTAATGCACACGAGATGCCGGTGCAAACTCTGCTGAACACATGTTTTTAAAAGCTGAAACTGGCGTTTAGAAATGCCCATTTTGCCACGTTTGTATGCCGCGTTTAGCCGTGTTTGCGTCTAAGTGTCTGCAGAGCAGAGAATGACATTTTATGACCCAAATTTGGATATGTTATATTGTTAGTCCAACTGTGTTAGGACACCAAATTTGGGGTTCCTATCACCAAGTGGCCCCGAGATATGGGGCCCCAAATTTGGGTTGTAAAAAACACGTATAAACGCAAACGCGGCTAAACGCAGTACCGGCGTTTAGCTGTGTTTGCTGTTTAAAACAGGGAAAACTTTTGCGTCTGAGCCCATTTTTTTGCTTCTGGAAAAACGAGGTTAAACGCAACTGCCTAAAAATGCCAAGAAACGAGAGTGTGTACATGGACACATAGGATAACATGGAATGGGTTCAGGGGCAGTTGAGAAAAGTGTCCAACTGCCTCTGAACACGAGTTTAACAGCGTCTCGTGTGCATGAGGCCTTAGGAACTAATCGGAATAGTTCAGGATTATACAATCTTCTTGGCAGCCAATCATGATGATCACATGAGGTTTATTTACCAACAAGCATGCTTCTTCTTAAAGCTAACACCAGAAGGCAAAGTGATGATTGAGGCCAGCAAACTGTCAAAGTGTATTACAGCGTGACAATGTATTGATTTATGCATTTTTGTTTAATATTTGTGTCCTTGTATAATCTAATAGCCAAGCGGGGAATTTATTAAACAAGGGCACCAAATGAAAGTTGTATATGTCCAAAGTTAAAATTATTTAGGTTGGCAAAATAATCATATAAGTTATTTGTCATGTTAACTGATGCATGCCAACACTGCTAAATTTGATCTGGGCATCCAGCTTCAGTGACCTCTGGTCACAAAGGGTTCATCTATTTCAGGCATAGCATTTTATACATATATTTATTTTGTATATGTATTTTTATATAATATAGTTATATTGATCCAGCAATGTAACTATGCATACTGTATATCATTCCTGTGGGATCCCTGTGGAACCTGGACACCGCTACTCCAGTGGTCAAGGCTGGTGCAAGGATTTTTGACACCCTAGGCGAAACCTCATTTTGCCAATCCCCCTTCACTCCACCCTCTTTGCCCTGCCCATGCATACCCCACCTTTTTAATGAAGCGCCCATCAAATGCAGCCTCACCAACGCCCAACAATGCAGCCTCACCAGCGCCCATCAATGCAGCCTCACCAGCGCCCATCAATGCAGCCTCACCAGTGCCCATCAATTGCAGCCTCACCAACGCCCATCAAATGCAGCCTCACCAGCGCCCATTAATGCAGCCTCACCAGCGCCCATCAATTGCATATGAAAAAAAGGGGGGGGGAGGACACCTTAAAGTCATCCAACAATAGGTTCTAGGGTGACAGATGGGGGGAAGGGAATTCCCTCCCACTGAGGTAATTAATCAGATTAATATATCTCTCATGTCACCCATATCTTTAATCAATTAACTCAGTGGTGTATAGCTAACTAGCTGTCAAGTAGTTGTTCAATGGACCATAAAGCATATATAAGAAGAGAAAGGAAGGGGTCAAGAGGAGATCCCCCTAAAAAAGATGGTCCGCTCAAGAACAACCAGTTGAACCTAAAAAACTTTATTGTGTCATAATACTAAGTAGAAACATAATCCACTAACCATGTGTATTTTTAAAAAATAGGGCAAAAAAATCATCAATTGCAGCCTCACCAGCACCCATCAAATGCAGCCTCACCAGTGCCCATCAAATGCAGCCTACCAGTGCCCATCAAATGCAGCCTCACCAGCGCCCATCAATGCAGCCTACCAGTGCCCATCAATGAATGTTTGCTTGCTTCCATTCATTTGGGAGCCGGGACACAGACACAGTCCTCCGCCGCCGCTCTGCCTCTGACACTATGTGCGAACAGAGCGGAAGCTGACTGCTGATGCTGAGACTTATTAGCCTGCTGCAGAGAGAAGAGAATAGGAACACCAGTGGCCGGGTGCCCTAGGTAGCAGTGCGCCCTAGTGCGGCTGCCTAGTTTGCCTAGTGGTAGCGCCGGCCCTGCCAGTGGTCTTCACTGGCTTCCGGGTCCCGTGCTGAGTGGCTATCCAGCTGCATTGTGAACACAGGAGGCCGGGCCACTCGGCATGGGCGCCATTCAGAGAATGCTTTGCATATAAAGCTTATATAAAATATCCATATTTGGAATTCTCCTCCAAAGCCTTGCTGGCATTGTAAATCTAACTGTAGGTATTTCTAACTGAGACTTCACTTTCCTGTTTATATATTTTTTTAGCCATGACTTCATTGGGGAATTTACTACAAGCTACAGAGAGTTATCCAGAGGGCAGAGTCAATTCAGCGTATACGAGGTGAGAATTCTGTGTTTGTAGTTATTGCATGTCTGTGATGTCTCAGCACTCCCATATGACTAAGTAACCAGGACTGTGCTAGTCATACTTATGGAATACTTGTAAATATGAGGGTTAGTTTAACCACTTAAGGACCGGAAGGATTTGCCCTCTTAATGACCAGGCCATTTTTTGCGATACGGCACTGCGTCGCTTTAACTCACAATTGCGTGGTGGTGTGATGTTGTACGCAAACAAAATGTATGTCATTTTTTCCCACAAATAGAGCGTTTTTTGGGTGGATTTTTGCGCTATAAACAAAAAATGAGCAACAATTTTGAAAAAAAACCCCAATATTTTTTACTTTTTGCTATAATAAATATCCCCCAAAAATGTTTTAAATAAAAACAAATTTCTTCCTCAGTTTAGGCCAATATGTATTCCGCTATATATTTTTGGTAAAAAAAATTGCAATAAGCGTATAATGATTGGTTTGCGCAAAAGATATAGCGTCTACAAACTATGGAAAAAATTTATGGCATTTTTATTATTATTATTTTTTTTACTAGTAATGGCTGTGATCTGTAGGGACTGTGACATTGCGGTAGACAGATCGGACACTTTTGACACTTTTTTGGGACTAGTGACATTTATACAGCGATCAGAGCTAAAAATAGCCACTGATTACTGTATAAATGTCACTGTCAGGGAAGGGTTTAACACTAGGGGGCGATCAAGGGGTTAAGTATTCCCTGGAAGGTGTTTCTAACTGTATGGGGGCTGGACTGACTGGAGGAGGAGAGAGATTGTTGTTCCTAATCACTAGGAATAGACTATCTGTTTCTACTCCCCTGACAGAACGGGATCTGTTTGTTTACACTGACAGATCCCGCTGGTTGGTTCCCCTCGTGAATAAGCGCGTGCCTGCCCACAAATCGCTGTGTGCTCGCCCGGCGTGCAATGACGGCGATTCGCGCAGGGGAGCCAACTTGCCACAGTGCAATTGCGGCGGGCGGGCGGTAACTAGTTAAAAAGCGCACCTAGTGGGCTATATGCTGTAAAAGGGGAGGGCAGGAGAGGTAACCAGTGTTTTGTTAAGCAAAATCCTGTGGTGGGATTAAACAGCAAGTTGAGATTAAAAGATAGGCTTCATGCACGCTAGAAAGCTAAAAATTGCTTTAGAAATGCTGGACAAAAAAAACGCTAAAGTTTTAGCATTTTTTTCGCCGGCGTTTAGCAGTGTTTAGCCTAATGTGTAAGCTGCGTTTAGTACCTGCAGCATTAAAGCGGAGTTCCACCCAAAAATGAAACTTCCCCTTTAAGTGCTGTGGAATCCCTGACATGCCACATTTGGCATGTCATTTTTTTGGGGGGGGAGCAGGTAGCCAGTTTTGACAGGCACCCAGCTCCCACTTCCTCCCCTGGCGCCGGAAGGAAGTTCACCTGTCCCACCCCCCTTCCTGCAATTTTCTGGGACACGTTACAGGTCCCAGACTGCCCGGCCATTCACAGCGTGCAGTTAGAATGCCGGCACCGTGGAGAGGAGGGGGGAGAGGAGCGGGGCTTCGTGCGCCCGCATCGCTGGACCGTGGGACAGGTGAGTGTCTGATTATTAAAAGTCAGCAGCTACACATTTTGTAGCTGCTGACTTTTAAATGGGTGGAACTCGGCTTTAAGGAGTGGGGCCACCAGCGTTATTAACAACCAGTGAATAAGCGGTTGCTAAGGAGCAACCTGGGAAGTCGGCTGCCGTGTCCTAAACAACAGATGAGTCATCAACTGTCAGCAGGGTTCCCTACTTCCAGCTGAATGTAAAAAAAAAACATTGCCAGTAATACAAAAATAAGAAAAGAAAATGGTGTGGGGGGTCCCCCCAATCTATACCAGGCCCTTGCATAGGGGCATTTGATGTATAGGTGTGACTCTGATGTGATGGGGGGACTTCTGATTGATGGGGGGCCCTTCATGTAAAGGGAGGCCATGATGTGAAGGGGGGCCTTCTGATGTGATGGTGCCTTTGATGTATAGGGGTGACTCAGATGTGCTGAGGGCTTTCATATATAGGGGAAACTGCATTTGATGTATAGGGGTGCTTCAGATGTGATGGGCGAACTTCTGATTGATGGGGGGCCTCTGATGTGAAGGAGGGCTTCTAATGTGAAGTTAAAGGAGAAGAACAGCCAAAGCTTGTTTGGCTTTACTTCTCCTGTAGATCACACGAGTGTAGTTCGTTCTGCACTCCTGTGACTCATTTTCAGCAGACAGCGGGCTGAAATCCGCTGTCTGCTAATGTCACAGAGCTGGTCCAGACTCGGGCAAGATCGCAACAATGGAGTTGGGATCTGCCCACATGCCAGGGAGCATTGAGAACCTAGCAATTGGCGGCGTTTGATCGTTCAGTTCTCAGTAAAACTTGGCATAAGTGCGAAACGCGTTAGCTGATTGTCTGTACTTTCTGCCACAGTGTTTTGTATGCTATATGCTCAAGAACTTATTACAATAAATAATTTTTGAACTACATCTCCCTGGAGTGCGGCTGTCCGGATTTTCTCATTCACCTTCAACATGGTTCAGTTCTCAGTGTTAGAGGCGCCAGGGGACAGATGCAGCATCGGACCTATGCTGCATCCAGCTAGGTGAGTATGTGTCAGAAACCATGAATCAGACTGAGGCAGAAGTACAGTTACATCACACTTGTTTAATAATAATAATAATAAAAAAGGTAAACAGAGTAAATGTAGTCAGGGTTCAGGAACCGGAACGGATAGACAAGCCAAAAAGTCAGGGAGCCAGTAATGAGCGTAGTAGAATAGCAAGCAGGATCTGGAGCCAGAAGGAAAGTCAGCCAAGCAAGTCTTTAACAGGAACACAGGAGAGCGTCTCTAGCGATGTGACCCACACGAAGGCAGAGATCATCTGGACTGGACGGCTTAAGTAGGCAGGAATGACGAGCAAGATATCATCAACAGGTGAGTCACTGTGGACAGATAGGAGCTGGCAGCTAGCTGACAGCTGAGCAGCCAGCTTTGAGAAGGAAGGGCTGAGCCCAGCCCTGACAGTATGAATCTGCAAAAACCCCAAACCCCATACTTCTCTTTTAATTTAATCAAAGCCCTTGTGTGGTTTGTCCCAGGCTCAGGTTTCCCATTGATAAGTAACATTTATGGGGTTTTTTCATTGCATATTGGGGTGCCTTGAAGATTAGCATACTTTAAAGGATACCGCCACTGAAAAAAAGGTTGAGAAACACTACCCTAGACATTTAACCCTTCTGGTGCTGGAGGAACCCCACTGGGGTACCTTTGGACTATACCTGGAGTTCAACTTTAAAGCAGTAGTTGGCTCTGATTGGGGTGTCTAGGTGCTCTCCAGCTGTCTATGTACACCTAACCTGATTACCTTTTAAGCTGGAAAAGCTCACATCTCCAGTGGCTGTTCAAATAGACTTTGCCGAGACAGCATGACATTGCTAGTGTTATTGACACAAGAAACGAGGGCTGGGTACCAATGAAAGTATTATCAGAATGTTTAATCTGAGCAAAGTGAAAGATGAGAGGATTAATCAGCTCAGTATCTCATTATTTTCAGGCAGTACAGGAGTTTGTGCAGTGAAGCTAAACGTATTATCACAGCTTCATCCTCTCGGCTCTGGTCTTCATGAGGCCTCCCAAGTCATTTAGAGGGTTCCACACTGTGTCTTTCTGGGCCGTTAAATAGGAAAGAGTTGATGTGAAGTATACAATAAAATTTCTTAGGGCAACTTCACGACTTGTATAGAATGTTTCTCCTATTTGTTCCAATTGCTTATTTCAAAGTATTTCTAAAAGCAAAACTTTAAAAAAAAAATGATGTAGAGTAGGGAATGGTTGAAAGCTTTTTAGAGTTTTTGTCTGCAAATTTGTCCCATTGGGGAGATTTCCTTCCACTTCCTATCCTGTAGGCATCAGAGCAAATGAGAGGAAATCTCTTAAAGTAAGGGAGATCCTCTCTCATGCCCCGTACACATGGTCGGATTTTCCGACGGAAAATGTGTGATAGGACCTAGTTGTCGGAAATTCCGACCGTGTGTGGGCTCCATCACACATTTTCCATCGGATTTTCCGACACACAAAGTTTGAGAGCAGGCTATAAAATTTTCCAACAACAAAATCCATTGTCGGAAATTCCGATCGTGTGTACACAAATCCGACGGACAAAGTGCCACGCATGCTCAGAATAAATAAAGGGATGAAAGCTATTGGCCACTGCCCCGTTTATAGTCCCGACGTACATGTTTTACGTCACCGCGTTCAGAACGATCGGATTTTCCGACAACTTTGTGTGACCGTGTGTATGCAAGACAAGTTTGAGCCAACATCCGTCTGAAAAAATCCTAGGATTTTGTTGTCGGAATGTCCGATCAATGTCCGACCGTGTGTACGGGGCATAAGACTGTTGTTACCATAATGTGACTTCATATGAAGATGTCCCCTTTATTCTGCCAATGACAACTCAAACTTTTGGATTTTCCCTTTCAGTTCTGGTGACAATGGTTACTAACACAATTAGTGTGAGAAAGACAGCAAAAAACTGATGGGTTTTAACCCTTCCCCAGTCTATCCAAGAGTAGATATATATTCAATCTGGTCCTGAATGTGGTGCTTATCATCAAGTTGAGGCAGTAGGCATCACCTATGTTGAACAATGTAAGGGGGGCAGGCTCAGCTGGTACTGACAGTGGTAAATCATGTAAGACAGGAGCACACAGGAACAGTCTAAGCAGGATTATTCTAAACTTTTTGTTCAGCAAGTCTATATATAAAAAAAAAATAAAAATCTGACCAAACCACTACCTAAATTCAACTAACAGGGTGCCCTCTAATGAGTTCTCCAAAAAAGCAGACAGCGCTTGAACCTCTTTTAGTGTTCAATCAGCACTCAGCCTTTTCACTCAGCAGCAAAGTCACACAACAGAGAAATTGAGAGAGCCCTGAGCATCAGTCATCTTATATAATCTGAGCATCTTATCTTATATTAAAGCGGGGGGTCCACCCACACCGCCAAAAAAAAAAAATATTAAAAGCCAGCAGCTACAAATACTGCAGCTGCTGACTTTTAATACATGCCCACTTACCTGTCCCAGGGTCCAGCAATGTTGGCAGGCGACGCCGAGAACCCGCTCGGTTCTCGGCAGCTGCCGCCGCCATCCTAGGTGAGGGAATCAGGAGGTGAGGCGTTGCGGCTTCACTTCCCGGTTCCCTACTGCGCATGCGCGAGTCGCGCTGCGCGTCCCAAGTGGTCCCCGCTCTCTCCTGGGAGCTGTGTGTTCCCAGGAGACAGCGCGGTGGTTACGGGAAGAGGCGTAGACTCCCATGGGAGTCTATGCCGGAAGTGGGTGCAAATACCTGTCTTAGACAGGTATCTGCACCCCCCTCCCCCTGAAAGGTGCCAAATGTGACACTGGATGGGGGGGGAGGGTTCCGAAAAGCAGAAGTTCCATTTTTGTGTGGAACTCCGCTTTAAGGCCTGTGGACAGCTGAGACTAATAATGAGATCTGGCTACCAGGTAAGGAGATATGGGTCCAGGAATGAAGGCTTTATCTCACCCAAAGCTCTATAAAGCCTCCAGGACCCAGATCAGGATTCATTAAAGCCTAATTCCACGTATTCTGCCACTTTATAAACTATTTCCTTTACTAACGAATGTAACTGCTGTCAGCTCTGTATAAGCTCTGCATAAACTGTATGTAGCATCAACTACGTATAGTATACAGCGCTGTGTTCTGGCAGCAGTAAGGGGTTCCCTGAGCAATGCTCAGCCTTTCACAGGATGCTTTGTATTTTATGGATGAATACAAGGCCTCCTGTGATTTTCTGAGTTGGAGATCGTGACATCATCTGCCTACCTCTGCACCTCAGCCAATGAAAGAAAGCATTGTATTCTCTTATAAAATACAAGGTTTCCTATGAATGGCTGCAGAGCCTCATTTTTTGTATGTGTATATCCAAGTCTGGTTACCTTTGCAGCTTAAAGGGGTTTGGTCGGAGGGGGTAAAACCACAGCTCAGTTGCCTATTTTTGTGCCCCAATGCCCCAGCCCCCCACCCCCTCACCCCCCACCATCTCACCCCCCAACATTCCCCACCACAAGTGTAACTAAGCCTAATGCCGTGTACACACGGACGGACTTTTCGACCGGACTGTCCGAATCTGTGTGTGGGCTCCATCGTACCTACAGCGGACTTTTTCCTGTCGAATATCTGGCGGACTTTAGATGTGGAACATGCTTCAAATATTTCCGACGGACTCGAGTCCGGTCAAAAATCCTGCTCGTCTGTATGCTAGTCTGACGGACGAAAACCGACGCTAGGGCAGCTATTGGCTACTGGCTATCAACTTCCTTATTTTAGTCCGGTCGTACGTCATCACGTACGAATCCGTCGGACTTTGGTGTGATCGTGTGTAGGCAAGTCCGTTTGTTAGAAAGTCCGTCGAAAGTCTGTCGTAGCTCCGTCGAAAGTCTGTCGGAAAGACCGTCGGACCTTTGTTGCCGAAAAGTCCGCCCATGTGTACGCGGCATTACAGTTATCCCCGTAACAGGAAGTGAAAGGAAATCTTCCAAGGGGCATTTCCCCTAACTTTGTAGAGTTTTTTTCACTTCCTGATGTATATGTGGGTCAGGAAGCATAGAGAAATCTCCCCATTGTGACAAAAAAAAAAATCTGAGGTTTTACCTATTCTCTGCTCTCTCCAAAAAGAAAAAATATATTATTTCGGCTGTAGATACCTTTTAATAGCATGGAGATATCAAGCTGCCTAGGGTCACGTTTTGCAGCAGAACCCTGTGGTTTTTAATTATGCCACCGCTCAAAAAATATAAAGGTATACTTTTTTTAAAAACGTGGAAAACAAGCTGCATTTTAAAACTGCCTACCTGACCTCTCATATATAGAAAAAATGTCTCAACTTCTCCAACTGATTATGCATCATAAAGACTATTTGTGCCCCAAGGATATAACGGCGCGGGGTCTTTGATGCAACCTAAAACGGGAACAAGCCGCTTAGTTAATACATTTAATGTAATATTTATATGATTCCAGAGCTTCTCTTTTGTTCTGTAGCTCCTCGTGGCGAGTGCCTATAGAGATATACAGGTGCTGGAATACTTATCATTAGTCTGGCTGTCTCATCCTGCCCCCGCCCCCCCATCTCCTGGCAAAGCCATTATTCGGTGTGTTTACAACACATTTCTACATGTGTCATTTTAATTGTGACGGTGAGTCCAGAGGGCTACCAGAATGGAGCTCTCTTTCTCGGTGATGAATGTGCAACTAGCTGCGCTAATGAAGATGAATGGGGCTCTGTTTGTCAGTAACAGGAGGGACATCCTTGACTTGTCATTCCTTTGTCTTAGGTACTAAATCCAAAAAAGAAGTGCAAAAAGAAGAAATATATCAACTCCGGGACGGTGAGTGAGCTCCTAATGGACCTGAGCTATGTCTATACCAAATCGGTGACCTCAAGCAGATTACTGCCTACCACGAGCTAGGCGCCGCAGTTATTTATCTTGTTTGGATGTCGGTAGGACTACAAAATTGATGATGCCTATTAAAGCGGACCGATACTCCAGTGATAACTTAAAGCTGTGTTAATAGTTTTGCTTGCGTGAATAAGCGATAGAAAGCAAAAGTAATAGACGGTGTAAGATGCTCTCTTACTCTAACCTAGGGGTCACCAAACTATGGCCCTTGGGCCACATCCAGCCCGCTAGATTTTATCCAGCCCCCAGCTAAGGTCAGTGCTGTATCCTCAGTGTGCACTGATTAAGGTAAGCAGGGGTTCTAATGTAAGGGGGAACTCTGATGGGGACCATAATGTAAAGGGGGGATTCTGATGGGGACCCTGATGTATGGGGAAAATCTGATGGGGACCCTGATGTAAGGGGGACTCTGATGGGAACTCTGATGTAAGGGGGGACTTTGATAGGTAACTCTGATGTAATAGGGGACTCTGATGGGTAACCCAATGTAAGGGGAGAATCTGATGGAGACCCTGATGTAAGGGGGACTCTGATGGGAACCCTGATGTAAGGAGAGACTCTGATGGGAACTATGGTGTAAGGGGAGACTCTAATTGGGACCATGATATAAGGGGGGACTTTGATTGGTAACCCTGATGTAATAGGGGACTCTGATGGGTAACCCGATGTAATGGGAGAATTTGATGGGACCCTGATGTAAGGGGAGAATCTGATGGGGACCCTGATGTAAGGGGGACTCTGATGGGAACCCTGATGTAAGGAGAGACTTTGATGAGGACTATGGTGTAAGGGGAGACTCTAATGGGGACCATGATATAAGGAGGGACTTTGATTGGTAACCCGGATGTAATGGGGGTCTCTGATGGGTAACCCGATATAAGGGGAGAATCTGATGGGGACCCTGATGTAAGGGGGGCTTTGATGGGAACCCTGATGTAAAGGGAGATTCTAATGGGAACCCTGATGTAAGGAAGGACTCCGATAGAGATACTAATGTAAGGGGGGATGCTAAAGGAGACCCTATTGTAAGGGGGGACTCAGATGGGAACCCTAATGTAAGGAAGGGCTTTGATAGTGACACTAATGTAAGGAAGGGCTTTGATAGTGACACTAATGTAAGGGGGGACTCTAATGGGGACCCTAATGTTAGGGGAGGCTCTAATGGGAACCCTGATGTAAGGAAGTGAAGAAAATATCATCAGCACACCAAGGATTCCTTAAAAGGGTCCAAAGCTTTATTCTGTGGTCACATGATAAATATACAGCAACGTTTCGAGGGCCACCCCCCCCCCCCCTTCATCATGGGAGGTGAGCACATAATAAAGCTTTTACCCTTTCGAGGAATTCTTGGTGTGCTGATGAGATTTCTTCACTAATGTAAGGAAGGACTCTGATAGTGACACGAATGTAAGGGGGAACTCTGATGGGGACTCTGATGTAAGGGGAGACTTTAATGGGATCTCTAATGTAAGGAAGGACTCTGATAGTGACATTAATGTAAGGGGGAACTCTGATGTAATGGGGGACTCAGATGAAGAACCTTATGTAGAGGAGGGGACTTGGGTGGGGAACTTGATGTAATGGGAGACTCAGATAGAGAACCTGATGTAAGGGGAGCTCTGATGAGAACTCTGATAAGGTTCTTGATGTAAGCGATATAAACATTTTAATAAGTTCTAATAAGTTCTAACCCTTCTCCAGGCTATCAAAAATGTGTCCCTTTTTGTTGTTGGTATTCTTTGTTGTGAGATTTGTGATCACCACATGTCCTGCCCTTAAGGGAGGGTAAATGCCAGCCATAAGGACAGTTAAAGCAATAAAACCCAACAGATGCTCTAACCCGCCCTTGTTCTATCCATAGTTACATAGTAGGTGAGGTTGAAAAAAGACACAAGTCCATCAAGTCCAACCTATGTGTGTGATTATATGTCAGTATTACATTATATATCCCTGTATGTTGCGGTCGTTCAGGTGCTTATCTAATAGTTTTTTGAAACCATCGATGACCCCCCCGCTGAGACCACCGTCTGTGGAAGGGAAGTCCACATCCTTGCCGCTCTTACAGTAAAGAACCCTCTATGTAGTTTAAAGTTAAACCTATTTTCTTCTCATTTTAATGAGTGGCCACGTGTCTTGTTAAACTCCTTTCCATGAAAAAGTTTTATCCCTATTGTGGGGTCACCAGTACGGTATTTGTAAATTGAAATAATTTCCCCTCTCAAGCGTCTCTTCTCCAGAGAGAATGAGTTCAGTGCTCGCAAACTTTCTCCATAACCAATATCCTCCAGACCCTTTATTAGCTTTGTTGCCCTTCTTTGTGCTCGCTCCATTTCCAGTACATCCTTCCTGAGGACTGGTGCCCAGAACTGGACAGCATACTCTAGGTGCGGCTGGACCAGAGTCTTGTAGAGCGGGAGAATTATCGTTTTATCTCTGGAGTTGATCCCCTTTTTAATGCATGCCAATATTCTGTTTGTTTTGTTAGCAGCAGCTTGGCATTGCATGTCATTGCTGGGGCCTATTATCTACTAGGACCCCCGGGTCCTTTTCCATCCTAGATTCCCCCAGAGGTTCTCCCCCCAGTGTATAGATTGCATTCATATTTTTGTCACCCAAATGCATTATTTTACATTTTTCTACATTGAACCTCATTTGCCATGTAGTTGCCCACCCCATTAATTTGTTCAGATCTTTTTGCAAGGTTTCCACATCCTGCGGAGAAGTTATTGCCCTGCTTAGCTTAGTATCGTTCGCAAATTCAGAGATTAAACTGTTTACCCCATCCTCCAGGTCATTTATAAACAAATTAAATAGGATTGGTCTCAGCACAGAACCCTGGGGGACCCCACTACCCACCCCTGACCATTCCGAGCACTCCCCATTTATCACCACCCTCTGAACTCGCCCTTGTAGCCAGTTTTCAATCCATGTACTCACCCTATGGTCCATGCCAACAGACCTTATTTTGTACAGTAAAGGTTTATGGGGAACTGTGTCAAATGCTTTTGCAAAATCCAGATACACCACGTCTACGGGCCTTCCTTTATCTAGATGGCAACTCACCTCCTCATAGAAGGTTAATAAATTGGTTTGGCAAGAACGATTCTTCATGAATCCATGCTGATTACTGCTAATGATACCGTTATTAAAATCTTGTATATAGTCCCTTATCATCCCCTCCAAGAGCTTGCATACTATTGATGTTAGGCTAACTGGTCTGTAATCCCCAGGGATGTATTTTGGGCCCTTTTTAAATATTGGTGCTACATTGGCTTTTCTCCAATCACCTGGTACTATTCCAGTCAGTATACTGTCAGTAAACATTAGGAACAATGGTCTGGCAATTACTTGACTGAGTTCCCTAAGTACCCTTGGATGCAAGCCATCTGGTCCCAGTGATTTATTAATGTTAAGTTTCCCAAGTCTAATTTTAATTCTGTCCTCTGTTAACCATGGAGGTGCTTCCTGTGATGTGTCATGAGGATAAACACTGCAGTTTTGGTTACTGTAGCCCCCCCATTCCCTCGTGAAGACTGAGAAGAATAAATTCAATACCTTCGCCATCTCCCCATCCTTTGTAACCAGATGTCCTTCCTCATTCTTTATGGGGCCAATATGGTCTGTCCTCCCTTTTTTTACTGTTTACATACTTAAAGAATTTCTTGGGATTTTTTTTGCTCTCCTCCGCTATGTGTCTTTTGTGTTCTATCTTAGCTGCCCTAATTGCACCCTTACATTTCTTGTTGCATTCTTTATAAAGTCTAAATACTGATGAGGATCCCTCAACCTTGTATTTTTTGAAGGCCTTCTCCTTTGCTTTTATATGCATTTTTACATTGGAGTTAAGCCATCCAGGACTTTTGTTCGCTCCTTTAAATGTATTACCCAATGGGATGCATTGGCTAATTCCCTTATTTAATATGCTCTTAAAGCAATCCCATCTCTCCTCCGTGTTCTTTGTTCCTAAGATTTTATCCCAATTCATGCCTTCTAGCAAGGTTCGTAGTTTAGGGAAGTTGGCTCTTTTGAAATGTTTCCTATTTGTGTGTTTATAATGAAGCCAATTGACCTGTGATCGCTGTTTCCTAAATTTCCCCGTATTTCCACATCTGTGATCAGGTCTGTATTGTTGGTAATCAGTATATCTAGTAACGCTTTATTTCTAGTTGGTGCGTCTACCATCTGAACCATGAAATTGTCCTGCAAGACATTTAGGAACTGGCGAGCCTTAGACGAATGCGTGGCTCCCTCCGCCCAGTCTATATCTGGATACATAAAGTCCCCCATTATGATAACACTTCCCATCCTTGCTACTAATCCAACTTGTGATAGGAGATTCGTCTCCCCCTCCTCCCTGAGGTTAGGGGGCCTATATCATACTCTCAGTATTATTTTCCCCTTAGCTTCATCCCTTTGACTATCTCTACCTCTGGGCCCTCGCCCCCCAAGCCCCCCCCCCCCCCCCCCGTCGCCTAGTTTAAAAACCCCTCTAACTTTTTGCCCATCTTTACTCCCAGCTGATCTGCAGCCTCCTCATTTAGGTGCAGTCCTAAATGAGGAGGATGCAGATTAGCTGGGAGGAAAGATGGCCAAAAAGTTAGAGGGGTTTTTAAACAGTTAAAAAGGTTTTGCCAGAAGTAGAGCATAAATCTTGCATGAGGAAATTGCTGCTCGAAGCTCACTTCAGTGCTGCTCACATACACCAGATTCACATATTTATTTATGTAAGCTCTGTAAGAGTAGATCAGGGGTCTCCAAAATTTATAAACAAAGGGCCAGTTTACTGTCCTTCAAAGTTTAGGGGTGCCAGACTGTGGCTAGTGGGAGAAGAAAATGTCCTGGCGTCAGTGTGAGTAAACAATGCCCCATCATTGTTAATAGTGTCCCATCATTGGTGTCAGTGGGAGTAATAGTGTTCCATCATTGGTGTCAGTGGGAGATATAGTGTTCCATCATTGGTGTCAGTGGGAATAATAGTGTTCCATCATTGAGCGCCCCATCATTGGTGTCAGTGGGACTCGGGAGGTATAGTGCCCCACTGTTGTTGATGGTGGGGGGAATACTGCCCCAAGGGCTGGATAAAAGCAAGCAAAAGGCTGCAGTTTGGAGACCCCTTGAGTAGAGGAATAGAGTTTAGATTGAGCAATCCTGTCCTTTGGTCCATTAGATTAGGATTAATATCACTGTTTATCAGTATATCATGAACTATGTGTTAGAATATTTTTTAAAGCACCTACAGATTCATTAAGACACGGGGGGGGGGGGGGTCATTATTTTTCTTATGTAGCTGGAGTAATGCTTTACCAGATCCAAAAATAGATAATTTTGAAGAAATTTAAATGTACAACCCGAAAACAAAGACTTTCTTTTTGCCTGGCATGTCATATGTAAATAATTATATATTATTATATATAATTATGAAAATCATATGATATCATATATATATCATATCATATATATATGATATATATATCATATCATATATATATATATATTTTTTTTTTTATCATATATAATGATAACCATATATTTCTGTCACTGTCTATTTTTTAATTATTCATTAATTACTGTCTCACAGGTGACACTTTTGTCTTTCAAGGCTGAATCTGAATATACATTTGTCGATTACATCAAAGGAGGGTAAGTGTCATCTTTGTGCTGTAAATTAAAGTTTGTACATGCCCTCCTTTATAAACATGATAAAATAGCTGCAGTTGTCTGATAAGGGAGGAGTCACTCCTCTGATTCATCACTTGAGAATCTAAATTGCAACTTGAGCTATTGAGCTCTGTAAACAAGAATGAAAATCAGAGGAAATCATTTGAAAAATTAGAATATTTATCTGTGTAAAAAAAAAGAGAGATACAACAATATTTTTAGCTATTTTATTATTTAGCATAGACCATAATAAATCACCAAGTATCAACAAAACCATTACGCGGTTCGTTAAAGCCAAATTTAAGGTTCCCTTTTTTCTAATGAACATTGGCATTTTTTATTTTACTGGTTTGCTGCAGCAAGGGTTCAAATTATCTGTTGAGGCAGCAGACTGGAGAGTCAGTATACTGCCTAAAGTGATAAAACCCCTTACATATACCAAATTAAATGACTGGCAGCAGGTGATACACAGTGATTAAACAAATCCTCCTACATAGGTTGTATCTGTTTATCTGCAGCCCTCTGATTTCTTCAGCCTTTCAAAACAAACATTTTACACAGCATTTTTCATCTCTGAACAGCAGGGGGGGAGGGATCTGAAGTCTCACACTGCAGAGCTCAGTGAAGAGAGCTCTGAGCCCTGATTCAACGGAAGGTACACCCCCCTCCTCTCAGTACAAGGGGAACATTCACAGCTGTGGCTGTCAATCACAGGCTGCGTGCTGGAGCTCCCCTACTCCTTCAACATTTTATTTCCTATAGTTGGAAAAGCTGTCAGAAGTGATTCATGCAGATAACAGAGGAAGGGGAAGTAAAGAGAAATGACACTCTGCTTTAAATAGAGACAGCTGCACAGTATAGAAGGACGTCTTTTGTTCATGTTTCATGTCTGAGGTTTACAACCACTTTAACACAAAGTTAAGAAGTCTCCAGCAAGCCAGATAACTTCCCCTCCCCCCTTCTTTCCTTGTGCAGTGGTCCAGTAGACGGCACTACTCAGAAAGCTGTTGATTGGTGCACTGTGCAGGGGGCGTGTCAGACTGATGGAGTCCTTGACTGCTATACCCCGTTGAGCAGCGGTTTGTGCTGCAGCACCTCTAGTACATTAAAAAAAAATCTATTTTAAAAATGCCCACATTTATTACTTTTTATGCAGCATTAAAGTAATAAAAAATGAACCTTCAATTGGGTTTTAAAGCATATGTTACGTCAGAAATTCAAATCCTGTATGTGTGTCTGTGTTTCCATGTTGTTTTTGGTAAACCTTACCAAATTTTTTTATATTTGATCTAAAATACCCGTTTAACCTGCCAGTTCTGCTTAATTTCTGCCTTTTCTTTCCCCATGCTAAGCACACATTCAGATCCACGCTGGTGTGGTCTGTTTTCTTTTTTTTTTTTATCGTATTAGTTTGCTGCAGCAAAGGTTAAAATTCTCAGTGCTGGCAGCACATTGGAGAGTTGGACCGCTGCTCAACAAAGAGCCAGGGTCTCCATCAGTTCGACTCCCCCCTGCACAGTGGCCCAGTTGACAGCACTGTTCATGGAGCAGCCGTTAATTGCAGATGTTGATTGGAGCACTGTGCAGGGGGCGTGTCAGACTGATGATGGAAGTATAGGAGGCTGTGCCAATGCATGGCATGCCTGTATCTCCATAGCCAGTTTATCCTGCCTAATCCTCCTGTGTTGATTAAAAAGAAAACCTGTACCAATAGAAGGAGCGCCAGACCAAATAATAGGAATCCAAATTGATTTATCCGTGTTGATTGACATTGGCTCCCAGCAGGAACCTCACAGCAAAACTGTATAGAGCGAGTACAGCAGCAGAGTAGGTTTCTCTATGGGGAAAAGAAACGCCAAGGGAGGCTGTGCAGTCTACTGAATAACAAAAAAAAATTAACAAAAATTGGTCGCAATGCTTTGCAAGCTCAAATGCAAACAAAATAAATAAATGCACATTTTTGCATTTTGTGCGATGGGTGCATTTATTTATTTATTTATTTTGCAAAAGGTGTCATTCCCCTGCAATCCTTGATGCAGCACCATTCCAATGAAGTAAAAGTGCATTGTTTATTTCAAAATATGCTATTTTTATTAAAGATAAAATACCTAGTGATTTTGACAGCCCGCCAGTCTTCCTCCAGAAGGGTGACAACATTACAAGGCCTGCAGTGCATGCACTACAGGGTTGTCACCATCAGTGGAATGGAAAAGCTTTTCAATGCTCTCTAAGAAAGGTTATCAATGTGATAAGTTCTCCCCTTCACTGTCAATCAGAGCTGGTGTCTGGAGAAAGGAAGGCAGGGTGCCTTCTCGGATCATGTCTTCTGGCTCCAACTAGTAAAGACCTTGATGGCCTCTGTAATAATGTCACCGAAACAGAGGATTACTTGCCTATCCCTGGTTTAGGGGTTTCCACATTTTCTAAACAAAGGGCCAGTGTACTATCCTTCAAACTTTAGGGGACAAACTGTAGCCATTAAGAGTAGAAGATATCCAGGCATCAGAGGAAGTAGACAATGTCTCAGGCTTGGTGGTCAGTGGGAGTAAAAAAATTGCATAGCGCATGTGGTCAGTAGGAGGAGGAATAGTGCCCCGTCATTGGTATTAGTGGGAGAAGTAGTGCCCGCACATTATTAATAGTGGGAGCAATAGTGCACTATCATTGGTAATCCTGGAAGGAATAGTGCCCCACTATTGGTAATAGTTGGGGGAATAGTGCCCCACCATTGGTAATAGTTGGAGGAATAGTGCCCCACCATTGGTAATAATTAGAGGAATAGTGCCCCACCCTTGGTAATCATTGGAGGAATAGTGCCCCACCATTGGTAATAGTTGGAGGAATAGTGCCCCACCATTGGTATAAGTGGGAGGAATAGTGCCCCATCATTGGTATTAGTGGAAGGAATAGTGCCCCATAATTGGTATTGGTAGGAAGAATAGTGTCCCCTCATTATTAATAGTGGGAGCAATAGTGCCCCATCCTTGGTAATAGTAGAAGGAATATTGCAATCATTATTGGTAATAGTGGAAGGAATAGTGTCCCACAATTGGTATTAGTTGGAGGAATATTGCCCCATCATTGGTATTAGTGGGAGGAATTGTGCCCCATCAATGATAGTAGTAGGAGGAAAAGTGCCCCATCATTATCAATAGTGGGAGGAATAGTGCCCCATCATTGGTATTAGTCGCAGGAATAGTGCCCTTTCATTGGTATTATTGGGAGGAATAGTGCCCTAATATTAGCATTAGTGGAAGGAATAGTGCCCCATTGCTGGTATCACTGGGAGGAATATTGTCCCGTCATTGTAATTGTGGGAGGAATAGTGCCCTATCACTGGTATTAGTAGGAGGAATAGTGACCCATCTTGGGTATTAGTGGGAGGAATCGCGCTTTATTGGTATCAGAGGGAGGAATAGCATTCCATCATTCATGTCAGTGGGAGGAATGGTGTGCCATTGTTGCTATCATTGGGAGTAGTGCCACATGATTGATGTCAGTGGGAGAAATAGCGCCCCATTGTTGGTGTCAGTGGGAAGAATAATGCCTCACTTTTGGTGTCTGCAAAAAGAATGGTGTCTTATTGTTATGCCCCGTACACACGGTCGGATTTTCCGACAGAAAATGTGTGATAGGACCTTGTTGTCGGAAATTCCGACCGTGTGTGGGCTCCATCACACATTTTCCATCGGATTTTCCGACCCACAAAGTTTGAGAGCAGGCTATAAAATTTTCCGACAACAAAATCCATTGTTGGAAATTCCGATCGTGTGTACACAAATCCGACGGACAAAGTGCCACGCATGCTCAGAATAAATAAAGGGATGAAAGCTATTGGCCACTGCCCCGTTTATAGTCCCGACGTACGTGTTTTACGTCACCGCGTTCAGAACGATCGGATTTTCCGACAACTTTGTGTGACCGTGTGTATGCAAGACAAGTTTGAGCCAACATCCGTCGGAAAAAATCCATGGATTTTGTTGTCGGAATGTCCGAACAAAGTCCGACCGTGTGTACGGGGCATTAGTGTCAGTGGGAGGAATAGTGCTTCATATCAGTGGGAGGAATAGTGCCCAATGGGACCAGATAAAGGCAAGCAAAGGGCCATATCCAGCCAGTGGGCCATAGTTTGAAGACCACCACTGCTCAGGATCAAGACCGCTGGGGTTGTGAAGGGATGGACTTGAGGGACATGTGTCTCTTTTTTTTTTAAACTTGTTAATTAAATAACTCTGTAAGCGGGAGCATGAATCATGTTAAGTCTTGTAATCCCGCCGTGGCTACCATTACGCTATACAGCGAAGAGCAGCGGCAGCAATCTGTTCAGTGAGGCTCTGCCAGCTGAAGTTCATTTAATACACTATGGAGGAGTCCCATACTTCTATCTATCATTGAAATTACATTCAGGGAGTAGCAGGGGAGAACCTGGCAAATTATCCAGCCATCACATCACAGATAGTACACGAGGTGGGAGAAGAATCCGCAATTACTTTTACTTGTTTCTTTTTTTTTTTTTTTCTTCTAGGACGCAATTAAACTTCACAGTTGCCATTGATTTCACAGCTTCGAACGGTGAGTGTGATGAAGGATTTTTTTTTTTTTCTATCTCTATCTCTCTCTTACCTCCCTGCAACTTTCTCCCATTATTCCAATTAATTGTAGGAGTCTCATGGCCGTGAAAGCAACAAGGATATGAGCGAAGGGAGGGGGTTTAGGGGGGGGGGTTGCTATGATAACACGAAGATGCAGGTTGCCCGTAGAGGTTAAGTTCACTATCAGGATGCACAGATGTTGCCTGTTCTGCTCGGCGCTTAATGAGGCTGCGAGATTCACTCTCGTCCGCGAAGCAGCGGAGTTTATTTGTAGATGCGGCAATGCTGTAAAGGGTGAATGTTTTCGTTCCCAGGCCTTAAAGCTGAACAAACAGCTTTAGGTTTCTTTTACATCCAATGGATATGTATTCTTGTCCAGCCAATCCTGAGATTTTACACAGCTCTGCCATACTGCCATGGGTGGGTGCAGGGGGGGGTGCCAGGTGTGCCTGGGCACACCCTAATCAGTGCCGACTCCCCCTAATGCCAGGGCACCCCCCCCATGTTGGCCATTTTCTTTTCTAAATGAACACACTCACTCACTGTGTCCACTCATAACTGAAGCATAGTAAAATTAGTTTACTATGCTTCAGTTCGTTAATGAACGGGAAGCCGCTCAGCACAGAGCACTTCCCATTCATTCACCGTCCAGTGCAGCTGAGGCTGCAGAGAAAGGAATATGTGTTTGAGCTTTGGGGTGCACACCCTAATGCAATAGGCTGTGCACACAGCACAAGGCAGGAGACCTGATTGGTCTCTACTGAAGTTAAAGCGGTAATAAACGTAAGATAAAAGTTGGGCCCCTGCAGGATAATATCATCATGTGCTAGTATGCACCTCATATGACAGACTTACCTTAACCACTTGCCACCCAGGCCAATTCTGACACTTCTATCCTACATGTAAAAATTATAATTGTTTTGCTAGACAATTACTCAGAACCCCCAAACATTATCGTATGTTTTTTTAGAGACCCTAGGGAATAAAATGGTGGTCATTGCAACTTTTTATGTTACACAGCATTTGTGCAGCAATTTTTCAATTTTTGGGAAAAAACTGCTTCATAAATTGAAAAAAAAAACGTTAGCAGAATTTTTTAGCATAATGTGAAGGATGATGTTATGCCGAGTAAAAAGATGCCTAACATGTCACGCTTAAAAATTGCGCACACTCGTGGAATGGTGCCAAACTTCGGTATTTGAAAATCTTCATAGGCGCGCTTTTCATTCTTTTTACAGGTTACCAGTTTAGAGTTACAGAGAAGGTCTTGGGCTAGAATTATTTCTCTCGCTCTAATGTTCGCGGCGATACCTCACATGTGTGGTTTGAATGCCGTTTACATATGCGGGCACGATGTACGTATGCGTTCACTTCTGCAAGCGAGCACACGGGGACAGGGGCAATTTTAATATTTTTTTATTATTGTTAATTTTATGTTTATTTTTATATTTTGACACTTTCCCTTTACATTTTTTTTAATCACTTTTATTCCTATTACAAGGAATGTAAACATCCCTTGTAATAGGTATAGGGAATGATAGGTCCTCTTTACAGCCAGAGCTGGACTCTATAAGTCCCCAGATCTCGCCTCTAGGCTGGAAAGCCTAAAAAAAAAAACAAAAAAAAAAATAACACAATCTCGGGTGACATCATAACATCACGCCTAGCCCCCGAAGGTCATAGGGATGATCAGCTCTATGGTAAACAGCCGCCGTCAGCCGATTCATACTCCGGCTCACCGATCACACGGGCGAGTCGGTAGAAGCATCGGAGGGCGTCATGAGGGTGGGAAATGTCCCATCTTGCCGCCTATAAAAACAATCAAGTGGCTGAACAGCCACGGCCCCTTTCACACTGAGGCATTTTTCAGGCGTTTTAGCGCTAAAATTACCACCTAAATACCGCATGAAAAATGCCCCCCATGTATCTCAGTGTAACCTTTCACACTGAGGCGTTGTGCTGGCTGTGCGTTGGAAAAAATCCTGCAAACAGCTTTTTTGGAGCATCTTTGGGGCGCATAAAATAGCGCTGTAAAAACATCTATCCCAATTGAAATGAATGGGAAACGCTGTAAAACCGCAGTAATACCGCTTTAAAACCGCCCAGAAACTGTGGGGAAGATCACATGACCGCATGGTCACATGGTCACATGGTCAGGTTTGCTGACGCTAACGCTTAAAAAACACTATAAAAACGCGAATAAAAAGCATAGGCGTTAGCGCTATTTTTACCGCTAATGCGGCAAAAACGCGGTAATAACGCTCATCGTTTTTACCGCCGTTTTGCAATGCCTCAGTGTGAAAGTAGCCTTAGTGTTTTTACAGTGCAGGGAATCGCCAGAGGAAAAGATGATATCTGAATGATATCTGTAGCTGCACCCATCATCCAAATATCCCCACTCAACGTCTCTGACGTCATTTGACGTAGTTGGGCGGGAAGTGGTTAAAACTCAGCCCTCCAGCGGTGCTCTATCACCGCTGGCAGGGCTTCCATCTTTACCGGGTCTTTCTTATGGGGTTATGAGCTTCAACCATTTAAATAGCCAAGCCGTGATGTTGATGACGTCACCGGCTGCTATTAAAGTAAATATCCCCTAAACTGGGCACACATAGGAGAACTTTACTGTACCTACAGGTAAGCCTTACTAACTTGTTCAGATTCGTTCTATAGCCGAATGACGGCTACAGCGCGGATCTGCTTTGACGGGAGGACATCTATTGACGTCCTCCCCTTTCAAAGCTGGCCACGCCCCCATGAAGGCGGCACGCAGCGCGCGCTGTGATCACCTGAGTCAGAAAGACTCGGGTGATCACAGATCCAAGTAAGGGGCCGATCCCGGCCCCTTACCACATGATCAGCTGTCAGCCAATGATCACATGATGTACACAGAGGATCGGTAATCGTTTTTTTTTTACTTCTCACGCTGACAGCGCGAGAAGAAGAAAAGCTGATTGCCGTCTTCTGTTTGACAGGACATCGGTCCCGAAGAGGAGGAGGCGAAGCTGCCTCATATGTGCCCACAAGTACTGCCTCCTGGTGCCACCTGCCAGTGCCACAAATCAGTGCCCACAGTGCCCCCAATCAGAGCCCACAGTCGTAAGTGCCAGGAATCAGGCCACCTATCAGTGCCCACAAGTGCCACCAATCAATGCCCACCAGTGGTGCCAATCAGTGCCTCGTTAGTGCCACCTAGCAGTGCTGCCTATCAGTGTCACCTACCAGTGCCGATCAGTGCCCATCGCTGCCATTCATCAGTGCCCATCACTGCCACCCATCAGTGCCAGCTATCAGTGCCAGCTATCAGTGCTACCTATTAGTGCCCTTCAGTGCCACCTATCAATGGCCTTCAGTGCCGCCCATCAGTGCCACCCATCAGTGCCCACCAAGGCCACCTATCAGTGCCCACCAGTGCCACCTCATCAGTTCCCACCAGTGCCGCCTATTAGTGCCCATCAGTGCCGCCTTATCAGTGCCCACCAGTGCAGCCTATCGGTGCCCATCAGTGCAGACTTTCAGGGCCCATCAGTGTAGCCTCATCAGAGTACATCAATGAAGGAGAAAAACTACCTGTTTGCAAAATTTATTAACAAAATATAAAACTTTTTTTTTTGTTTGTTTTTTTTAAATCGGTCTTTTTAAATTTATTTAACAAAAAACAAAAAACCCAGAGGTGATCAAATACCACCAAAAGAAAGATCTATTTGTGGAAAAAAAAAATTATAAATTTGGGTACAGTGTTGTATGACCGCGCAATTGTCGTTCAAAGAGTGACATCGCTAAAAGCTGAAAAGCTGTGCCCGCCCTGCATGGGTTAACCGCTCATTTTGTCAAGGGGCGACCAGAAAGCTGTATACTCAATCCTCCACTTCAGCGACAAATGGCACTCCCCACGAACGAGCAGTGGACTGTTCTTGACGTCTTCACGTCCAGATCAGGGCTATGGGCCTGATGACGTCAGGAACAGTCCACCGCACAAGATCCCTAAACCACCGGGGGGGGGGGTGGAGAAGGAGCCGCAGGGACCGATCTTGTGCTGGAGGATCAGAAGATTAGGTAAGTATTTCTTCGCTCTCCTCTCCACTAGACACAAAGGAGCAGTTAACCAGTGCAGGGTGGGAACAGCCCCACTGCATGGGTGCATGGGGAAAAAAATTTGCCTCAAGTTCAGCTTTAAGAGACAATATTAGAGTTATTACAAGCAGCCAGGGAAAGCTCCCTCTAGTGGCCAATCTACCTGTTGTTTTATATAACACAATATCAAAAATATGGAAGTTCCAGCTTGTAAAAATGTAAAAGATATATAAAATAATAATAGAATGTGCCCTTGCTGAAAATATGCAGTACTTCCCATTTAGTGAAATTATATGAAAGCACACTTTTGTTCAGGTATGTACACTCTCATAACTCTAACTAGCTAGGTCTGACCTCTGCGCCGTGGCATTGTTTGCTAGTTTACATTAGAAATTTGTTGAATTGGATTTTTATGTTGTGTGGGTTGTGGTTTTTAAAGCAAAGCTCCATATTTAACCCTGTTCTATTGTCCTTTCTGAACACTGATGTCATTTAGCATTTGTGGCTCCTGTAACGGGGTGGATTTGCTAAGTACTGACAGTTGCTCAGCTGTCGGTAACCAGGCTCAGTGGTTTGCAAACTTCTCTAGGCGTGCACAGCTGGGAAACCTGCTGTGTGTCTGCATATCATCAGATCACAAACTGTTAACTATTTGCAACCTTTTGTGTTTAATGCTGAACTCTGGGTATATATATATATATATATATATATATATATATATATATATATATATTAAAACCTTGGTTTGCAAGCATAATTTGTTCTAGAAACATGCTTGTAATCCAAAGCATTTTTTTTTACAGGGTATAAAAGAGAAGAGAGGCACCTCTAAGTGTAGCAATAAGTTGCTAAATGTTGTACCTTCATTAAATGTAACCATATTGCTACACTAAGGCTCGGTTCACACTAGGACGACTTGTCAGGCGACCTAGGTCGCCTGACAAGTCGCCTCCCGTTCTGTGCTATGGAACCGTTCTAAGGGGAGCAACGCAAGTCGCTCCGACTTAGAAAAAAGGTTCCTGTACGACTTTGGGGGCGACTTGGGGCGACTTGCATAGACTTCTATACAGAAGTCGTTTTGCAAGTCGCCCGGGCAGTCGTGTGCAGGTCGCCTCGGTGAGGCGGCCTGCAAGTCGTGCCGCCTCTGGTGTGAACCGAGGCTTAGAGGCTCCTCTCTTCTTTTTTATACTCAGCTGTGACATGACGCTACTCTTATATCAAGACATCGCTTGTATATCAAGGCAAAATGTATTAAAACATTTTGCTTGGCTTGCAAAACGCTCTCAAACCAAGTTACTCTAAAACCAAGGTTTTACTGTGTTTATATATATATATATATATATATATATATATATATATATATTAGTAAAGTGAATTTATTAATAGTAAAACAAAAGACATTCAAACACCAGTAAAGATAAAGAAATAAGAAAACCAAAAACCCAGTGACACAATACCTAATTGCCCTAACAAAATAACAAATCCTAACTATCAAACTAACTATATACAATATATACAAAAGGGGAACACAGGAAAGCGAGATAAAACTGGAGGTGCAGGGAACATATAGGAAGAGGAAACCAAAACTGATATCAGGAACAAGGGGAAATAGGAAAAAGGCAGCGGGGTTCAGGGTATGAGTACAAGGCAGGAGCATGGTCAACACAGTATACACAGCTAGCAGTATCTGGCAGCAAATCAGAACACTGGAGCAAGGTGTAACAGCAGAAGAGGGACTAAATACCCTCCCATCAGCCAGTACCAGATGGAACTGATTACTGGGATCTGCTGGCTGCTGGGAGACACCCCCTGGTGGACACTGGAACTACAAACTGCCCCACTGGGAGACACAGTGCCACCAGCAGATGATCCAGGTCCTAAGACAGCAGCTGGAATCCGCTGACATCCACTGCCCCATAGAGAACAAGGGATGGTCCTATCAGGTCTGTCTGAAAAACAGACAGGCAGACCCGATCAGTCCGCTGGTGTGAAAGGGGCCTTAGGTGTATTTTTTACAACAATTACTGTAAGTACCCGATATGACTGGCAGAGGAAGAAGCAATACATTGAGCTAATTCACTGTACTTTGTACTAACAAGGCGAATGCTGATAGGAGGAAAGAGCAGAGTGAAAGAATGATAAGGGCATCAGTATGCTACTTCTCCGTTACTGTCCCACAGGCTTGAGGAGGGCATTAAAAACAAGGAGGGAAAGGTAGCTGTCTTACTTAATTGCAGTAGAGAAGTCAGTTCTCAAGGCTGGCTGTGTCTGGCAAAGCTGTGTAAATCTCAGGACTGGATGGACAGAATTGCAAACTGTTTTGCAAATAAAACAATATATATATATATGTTTCATCTGTGTCTTTAGCGGATTGCCTGGGTTTAAGATTTAAAATACTGACTTTTATTCTTTAGGGACTTCTCATATCTTTGCTGCCTCTGTATCTGGACTAAATTCTGCTCTTTTGCGTGCACTAACTGATCTACTTCTCTCTTCTCCCCAGGTAACCCCTCACAGCCCACCTCTCTCCACTACATGAACCCGTACCAGCTAAACGCATATGGCATGGCACTGAAAGCTGTCGGAGAGATTATCCAGGACTATGACAGTGACAAACTATTCCCAGCATATGGGTTCGGTGCCAAGATCCCACCAGATGGCAAGATTTCCCATGAGTTCCCGCTGGTGCGTAAATGTCTTCTGACATATTTTCCTCAGTCTAGAGTTAACGGGACTCGAAAATACTCCATTGCCGCCGACTTCACATGCACAGGCTAGGGGACCGAAAGATTTTCCCTTGGAGAATTCGGAGGCTTACCTACTGTAATAAGGCAAATTAAGAAAAATAATTAACCCAGTGGCCAATCAAAATTCCTCACCCTTGATTTTATGAACCATTCTAAACAGATAAAGAGGGAAATATTTGCTAAATATTACAGCACATCATTAGTCTGTCATTTAACATGCAACAGATATTATCAATCTGGTCAGTATGTTCTTTAAAGCAAACCGGTCATAAAACTCAGAGGTGCCATACAGGGGCTGCCTGAAGTATAGGGGGTGCCTCAAATACAGGGGCTTCCATAAATACAGGGGTGCCATACAGGGGGTGCCAGAAATACATTGAGTCCCATACAGGAGGTGCCAGAAATACAGAGGGTGCCATTCACTGGGTGCCTGAAATACAAGGGCTGCCATACTGGTGGTGCCAAAAGTACAGGTGGTGCAATACAGAGGTTGCCTGAAATACACAGGGTGAATTGTGCGTGCCTGAAATACAGGGGGTGCCATACAGTGGTGCCAAAAATACAGGTGGTGAAATGCAGATGTTGCCTAAAATACAGGGGGTGCCAGAAATACAGGGGGTGCCATACAGGAGTTACCTGAAATACAGGGGGTGCCATACAGGGGTTACCTGAAATACAGGGGGTGCAAGAAATACAGGGTGTGCTTGAAATAAGGGGGTTGTCTAAAGTACAGGAAAAGCCATTACAGGGGTTGCCCTAAATACTAAGGGTGTTTGAAATACAAGGGATGCCATTCCAGGGGCTCAAAAATACAGTTAGTGCAAAACAGGGGTATCCTGAAATATAGGGGGTTTCAGAAATATAGGGGGTGCCAGAAATACAGTGGGTCCCATACAAGGGGTGCCTGAAATACAGGGGGTGGTAAACAGAGGGAGCTTGAAATACAGGGGGTGCCATACAGAGAGTTCCTGAAATACATGGGGTGCCATGGTTGACCCCATTAGGAAAACAATAGTTAACTGACCACTATGCTTACCAACGACCATCAATTTATTTTGAGTTACTGGCCTTCAACAAGTAAGTAGATAAGTCAAAGAAAAGTTGGAAGTCCTCAGCTAAATACTTGATCATTGTCAGGCTTCGCAGCCAGGTAACAAATATTTTTACAGGAAGGCTTGCTGTGACATCTTCTATGTCCCTCTCACTTGACAGGTTTCCTTTAATAACATAGCTTCATATCTTCACTTTATTTAATAAAACATTGAAAGAAATTGTATATCTATATTAAATTGGGCCTATTGTTAAAATGAATTAAAAAACACAGTCCCTTGAAATATAAATACAGTTCCGCCCAAGCTCAGTCCAAGCAGTGGGTGCTAGAGCAGAAGGAACGTGTGGGTGCTGTCTGCAAGCAAGTGTCCCCAGACAAACAATAATGGGCATCTGGAATGCTGCTCTTCCACCCGACCCATGTACAGTGTGTTATGTGGCCTTAGCCAGTGCTTCTCCACTAACTGTGTCCTCTGACACATTTTGCCCCACCTCACCGAGGCCTAGTCCCCAGACAAAGTCGTGATAAGTCAACAAATACAACATGACCCTTATTTCTCAACCAGTGTTCCATTCCGGAACCCACAATAACACCAGGCCAGGAATGGTGTTAAGAGACTAGATGCAACTTTTAATCTGGCCATTTACAAATCAGGCCAACGTGGTGGATGTACGTAAATAAAATGCAGCTCCCTCAAGGTAATTCTTGCAAGTCTTTCTTTGTGTCTTTTTATATCTCTCTATCTGGTTTTTAGAATGGAGACATGGATAATCCAAACTGCGTTGGTATACAGGGTGTGCTGGAGGCCTACTTTAAAAGTCTTCGAACGGTTCAGCTATACGGGCCAACCAACTTTGCACCGGTTATTAATCAGGTTGCCAGGTAAGTGGATTGCTGTCATTTGACCTGACGTTGAAGGTTTAGTAAATTTTTGTGGTTCTAAATTTTTTTTCTTGCCCCTTTAGTGCCGCCGGTGAGGTTACGGACGGTTCCCAGTATTATGTCCTTCTGATCATCACCGATGGAGTCATCTCTGATATGGCACAGACCAAAGAAGCTGTTGTAAATGTAAGTCTGTACAGTTAAACTCTTTATTTAATTTCACTAATCAATCCTTTAAAATTTCTCTATTTCGCTTGAGAAAGATATTAGCTTTTCTCCTTTATTCTGTACAATACACAACTTACTGCCACGCACTGCACAGCTGCTTCATGTCCCGGAGTTAGAAAAGCAATCAGAGCGTCATGCCAATGGTTGCAAAGTTCGGAAGCTTTTAAGTTTATTAATAATTTATTATCGTAGTAATAGAAAATACAACACCAATGCACTTTGTGGGTTAGAACAGTCTAGATTCATCAGGGCTTAGAAAGCTGTATGGGACAGATTGGTAGGACTCTCGGAGAGGTTTAGAAAATAAGTTTGCAGTTTGCGTTCAGATAAAGAGCTTTAGCAGCTGGCACTGAGAATATTGCACAGGGACTGTGCATGAGAACACGGCAAGCTAAACAAAGCCTTCTATAAAATGGAAAGTCTTGTTTCTACTCTTTAACAGATCTCTGACTGCAGCATAGCACCCCAGCCACAGTCTCCAGCCCCCTACTCCAGCCCCCCAGCCAAAGGCTCCAGCTCATCATTCCAGGCACAGGCTCCAACCCACTACCCTAGCCACAGGCTCCAGGCCCTCACTACAGACACAAGCTCTTACCTAGCACATCAGCTACAGGCTCAAGCCCACTACCCCGACCACAGGCTCCAGCCCATTACTCCAGACACAAGGTCCAGGCTATCACCACAACCACAGACTCCAACCTCCAGCCCACTACCCCACCCACAGGTTCCAGTGCATTATTCCAGCCATAGGCTCCAGCCCAGCACCCAAGCCAAAGCTTGCAGCCCACTACAGACACAGGCTCCAGCCCAACACCCCAGCCATAGGCTCCTGCCCACTACCCTAGCCACAGGCTACAGGCCATTACTCCAGACACAGGTTCCAGCCTAGCACCCCAACCACAGACTCCAGCCTCCAGCCCACTACCCCACCCACAGGTTCCAGCCCATTATTCCAGACACAGGCTCCAGACCAGCGTCCCCATCCATAGGCTCCAGTCCAGCACCCCAGCCACAGGTGGCAGCCCACTACCCCAGCCCAGCCCCCCCCCCCAGTCACAGGCTCCAGCCCATCACTCCAGCCACAGGCTCCAGCCCACTACCCTAGCCACAGGCTCCAGGCCATCACTACAGACACAGGTTCAAGCCTAGCACCCCAGCCATATTCCCGAGCCCAATACCCTAGCCACAGGCTCCAGGCCATTACTATAGACATAGGCTCCAGGCCATCACCCCAGCCATAGGCTCCTGCTCATTATGCTAGCCACAGGCTCTAGGCCATCACTACAGACACAGGCTCCAGCCTAGCACCCCAGTCATAGGCTCCAGCCCACTACCCCAGCCACAGGTTCCAGCCTATCACTCCAGGCACAGGTTCCAGCCTAGCACACCAGCAGCAGGCTCCAACCCAGCACCCCAGCAACAAGCTCCAGCCCAGCACCTGAGCCGCAGCCTTCAGCCCAGCACCCTAGCCTCAGGCTTCAGCCCAGCACCCCAGCCTCAGGCTTCAGCGGAGCACCCCAGCCTCAGGCTCCATTCCAGCACCCCAGCCTCAGGTTCCAACCCAGCATCAGGCTCCAGGCCAGCACCCCAGCCTCAGGTTCCAACCCAGCCTCAGGTTCCAGCCCAGCGTCCCAGCCACAGGCTCCAGCCCTTTACCCTAGCCACAGGCTCCAGCCCAGCACCCGAGCTACAGTTTTCAGCCTAGCACCCAAGCCGCAGGCTCCAGTCCAGCACCCAAGCCCCAGGCTCCAGTCCAACACCCCAGCCAGTTGCTCCAGCCCAGCATCCCAATCACAGGCTCAGTCAAAGAACCCTTCTATGAGGGTTGCACAGTTTGGTCCAGAGCACTGATAACAAACTCATCAGGGATTGGCCAGCCAACAAACAAGCACAGTTATGTGCCTCTAACACAGCATCATGGAGCCTACTCAAGAGAGTCTGGTAGATAGTATAATAGAGAGAACCCCAGTGCCACAATCTGAATAGGAGATATTCTGAATAATAATAAAAAATAGCTTAATATAAAAGACACAAAGCAGAGCTTAGGGAACACGTCCCTTCAGTATTAATATACTTATTTTAAGCCCCAGTTCTGCAAGGCCACTTTGCTAACCTCTGTGCATTATCTGATTTCCTTGCTATATAATATCTGGCAAGGCGAGGGTGCAGCTCTTCAGACCACCCCTTACATTTGTGAGGTTGAACAAAGAGGCATACTTTTACCAATTTACCATGTTTCATCAACATCCATATTCTTTTATCGACCCTTCAAACCAGCTGAATGATAAACCTGCAACAAGGAATGTATTAGCAGTCCAGAGAATGGATATCAGAGGTGAGTGTACATAGATATTGCACAATACCGCTTTTATCAAGCATCTCACTGTACGAGTTCTTTTGATAATTATCCGCCAACTCAGATATTATGCAATCCAAATACTATTCAGCACTTCAGTGCTCATTAATCCCAGCACAGTCACATCATAATAACAAGAGAAGTATGAACTCACAGTGTTTAACAGAACAAAAGTGCACAGTGCTGATCTCATTGATAAAACATATTATCCCGTCACTTCCTAGACACTCTGTTCGGCATACGATGTGGGACAGCATAAGTAGAGCTGAACAGGGTTGTCATGCCGTCTTGGCAATCTCCTGTCACTTTTTTCCACCATTACAAATGTGGAGTTATATGGAGAAGGGGTGGGGGAGGCAAGCGTAAGTTTAACCGCTTCATCCCCGGAAGATTTTACCCCCTTCCTGACCAGAGCACTTTTTGCAATTCGGCACTGCGTCGCTTTAACTGACAATTGCGCGGTCGTGCGACGTTGCACCCAAACAAAATTGACGTCCTTTTTTTCCCACAAATAGAGCTTTCTTTTGGTGGTATTTGATCACCTCTGCGGTTTTTATTCTTTGCGCTATAAACAAAAAAAGAGCGACAATTTTGAAAAAAACGCATTATTTTTTACTTTTTTCTATAATACATATCCCCAAAAATATATAAAAACACAATGTTTTTTCTCAGTTTAGGCAGATATTTATTCTTCTACATATTTTTGGTAAAAAAATGCAATAGGCGTATATTGATTGGTTTGCGCAAAAGTTATAGCGTCTACAAAATAGGGGATAGTTTTATGGCATTTTTATTATAAATTTTTTTTTTTTACTAGTAATGGAGGCGATCTGGGATTTTTATCGGGACTGTGACATTATGGCAGACACGTCGGACAATTTTGACACATTTTTGGGACCATTGGCATTTATACAGCGATCAGTGCTATAAAAATGCATTGATTACTGTAAAAAAGTCACTGGCAGGGAAGGTGTTAACACTAGGGGGCGATCAAGGGGTTAATTGTGTTCCCTCGTGTGTGTTCTAACTGAAGGGGGGAGGGGACTGTGTAGGGGAGATGACAGATCGCTGTTCATACTCTGTATGAACAGACGATCTGTCTTTTCTCCCCTCAGAGAACCGAAAACTGTGTGTTTACACACACAGATCCCGGTTCTCGGTGTGCCCCAAGCGATCGCAGGAGCCCGGCAGTGATCGCGACCGCCGGGCACTCGCATCGGCTCCGTGGGCGAGTGCGCACCCCTAGTGGCCAAAAAAGGAAGCGACGTAAGATAACAGCGATTCGTGCAGCCGAGCCATGTTGCCGCAGTACAACTGTGGCGGCTGGTCGGCAAGCGGTTAAAGCTGACCTTCAGCCTTCCCTTCAGTCTTGCAAAGTTGTACAGGCTCCTCTCCTATACTGAAATTGCTTACTCTGATTTCACTGCACACTGTGAGCTTCTCACAGTGTGCTTCAGAAGCTTCAGCCAGTCAGATAGAGCCTGTCTCATGTCCTGGCTGAAGGATGTCCAACATTATTCTAGCCCTTTCCTCCCCAGCCTGAGGCTCCATTTACACCTATGCAATTTGCTTTTGAGCGTTTTTGCAGTGCTTTTTGCTGTGCTTTTTGCTTTTTTATGCTTCTTTTTTTTTTCTCTTTTTTTGGCAAATTTGTTGGCCAGATTAAAAAATGCAAAAAGCAAATTGTGGCAAAATGGTGGTTAAAATGCACTTCTTTTCCATTGAAGTCTATTGAACCAAAAACGCACAGAAAAAGCACAGTTTTGGGTTTAAAAAAGTCCCTGACTCTTTCCAAAAACAGGGGCACAAACATGCATTGATGTGAACGTGTACCATAGGAACCCGTGCTAAAAAAATATCCTGCGTTTCTGCAAGAGGCATGAAATAATGCATTGATGTGAATGGAGCCTGACTGTACTTTTTCCTTTCATTCATTGGATTCTAAAAAAGGCATGTAATGGAAGTTGAAAGATTTTTGTTAAAAATGTCATTAGCATGTTGAGAGGAGAGGGAGGAACCAGGGAGGGCAACAAAAAAAAAGCTGAATAAACTTGACAGTAGATCTCCCGGTAAAAGGCTAAATTGGTTTATGTGTACATTATGCAATCTGTATATTATATGCTTAATGAAATGTACAGCCTTTGCATTTTTTTTTAATGCAACCTGTAAAAGAAACACAGTGCCTTGAAATAGTATTCATACCCCTTGACATTTTCCACATTTTGTCATGTTACAAACAAAAACATAAATGTATTTTATTGGGATTTTATGTGATAGACCAACATAAAGTGACACATAATTGTGAAGTGGAAGGAAAATTATAAATGGTTTTCCAATTTTTTTTACAAATAAGCATGTGAAAAGTGTGGTGTGCATTTGTATTCAGCCCACTTTACTCTGATACTCCTAACTAAAAGTAAATAGAGTCCACCTGTGGGTAATTTAATTTCAGTATAAATACAGCTGTTCTGTGAAGCCCTCAGAGGGTTTTTTTAGAGAACCTTCGTAAACAGACAGCATTATGAAGTCTAAAGAACACACCAGACAGGTCAGGAATTAAGTTGTGGAGAAGTTTAAAGCAGGGTTAGGTTATAAAAAAATATCCCAAGCTTTGAACATCTCACGGAGCACTGTTTAATCCATCATCCGAAAATGGAAAGAGTATGGCACAACTGGAAACCTACCAAGACATGGCCGTCCACCTAAACCAGTGATGGCGAACGTTGGCACCGCAGATGTTTTGGAACTACATTTCCCATGATGCTCATGCGCTCTGCAGTGTAGTTGAGCATCATGGGAAATGTAGTTCCAAAACATCTGGGGTGCCAAGGTTTGCCATCGCCTCCCTAAACTGACCGGCCGGGCAAGGAGAGCATTCATCAGAGAAGCAGCCAAGAGGCCCATGGTAACTCTGGAGGAGCTGAAGAGATCCACAGCTCAGGTGGGAGAATCTGTCCACAGGACAACTATTAGTCGTGCTCTCCACAAATCTGGCCTTTATAGAAGAGTGGCAAGAAGAAAGTCACTGTTGAAAGAAAGCCATAAGAAGTCCCATTTGCAGTTTGTGAGAAGCCATGTGGGGGGACACAGCAAACATGTGGAAGAAGGTGCTCTGGTCAGATGAGACCAAATTTAA
Source organism: Lithobates septentrionalis (assembly GCA_037952835.1). Lineage (NCBI taxonomy): Eukaryota > Metazoa > Chordata > Amphibia > Anura > Ranidae > Lithobates > Lithobates septentrionalis. The sequence continues at coordinate 117,837 of JBBDGP010002483.1, forward strand.
CTTTTTGGCCTAAAAGCAAAACGCTATGTGTGGCAGAAAACACTGCACATCACCCTGAACACACCATCCCCACCGTGAAACATGGTGGTGGCAGCATTATGTTGTGGGGATGCTTTTCTTCAGCAGGGACAGGAAAGTTGGTCAGAGTTGATGGGAAGATGGATGGAGCCAAATACAGGGCAATCTTAGAAGAAAACCTGTTAGTCTAAAAAAGACTTGAGACTGGGGAGGAGGTTCACCTTCCAGCAGGACAACGACCCTAAACATACAGCCAGAGCTACAATGGAATGGTTTACATCAAAGCATATGCATGTGTTAGAATGGCCCAGTCAAAATCCAGACCTAAATCCCATTGAGAATCTGTGTTAAGACTTGAAAAATCCTGTTCACAGACGCTCTCCATCCAATCTGACAGAGCTTGAGCTATTTTGCAAAGAAGAATGGGCAAAAATTTCTCTCTCTAGATGTGCAAAGCTGGTAGAGACATCCCCAAAAAGACTTGCAGCTGTAATTGCAGTGAAAGGCGGTTCTACAAAGTATTGACTCAGGGAGGCTGAATACAAATTTACCCCCCACACTTTTCACATATTTATTTGTAAAAATTTGGAAAACCATTTATCATTTTCCTTCCACTGCATAATTATGTGCCACTTTGTGTTGGTCTATCACATAAAATCCCAATAAAATACATTTACGTTTTTGGTTTTAACATGACAAAATGTGGAAAATTTCTTTTCAAGGCACTGTATGTTTGATATGAATAATATTTTTTTTTAAATGTTTTAATGGTTTAAAAACCATGTTATAATGTATCCTCCAAGCAAACTTCTTTTTGAGAAGAGATGTGCAAAAGTTCTAGGAGAAATGGATCTTAATGTTTTTATGGTGATCTACCTTGTAATATAGTGTACTGCAATTTTTCCAACCTGTATTCACACCCCTCACTCCCAACTCAGCACTTTTTTCCCAAGGATAGCACTTTTTTTGGAAGTTTTGGATGAAGTGGTGAGAGGTTAAAAGTTTTGTTTTAATTGCTGTCTTTGCCCTCATTAGGGAGAATGACTCTTTCTATTTGTCCTTGCAACCACTGTCATCAGTACTGAAAGAAAGCAAAAAGCTCGTTATTAAGTTGTCACTAGAACAGTAATTGAAGGGGGAATCTCCAATAGGGAAGCTTATTCTGGTGACAATTGTCTAAGAGGGTAATGCCCCGTACACACGAATGGAACTTCCGTCAGAAAAATCTTGGATGGTTTTTCCGACGGAATTCCACTCAAGCTTGTCTTGCATACACACGGTCACACAAAAGTTCTCTGAACTTTCGACCGTCAAGAACGCGGTGACTTACTACGACGAGCCGAGGAAGGACACTGGTCCATCTTTACAGGCGACCCTTCTCACCATTGAAGATTTTGGTAAACATTCAGGTCTAAGCATGAACTGGACCAAATCTCAGGTTCTCCCCCTAGATGTGACATCTCCAACACACAGAGCGGCATCTCTCCCCTTGCAAAGAGTTGCATCCATTAAATACTTAGGCATAGAAATCACCAGAGATCCACTGGAATACACCACAAATAACATTGAACCGCTCTTTTCATATTTAAAATCCCGGACACAAACCTGGGCGAGACTACCTCTTGGAGTAATGGGCAGAATTAATCTCTTTAAGATGATACTATTGCCAAAGTTTCTTTATATATTATGGAACTCTCCAATTTCTATTCCCCTTAAAACTTTTAAAACCATCGATAAAATCCTTAACTCTTTTGTCTGGGGCTCTAATAGACATAAACTTGCCTGGAATACACTTAAGAACCCTACTACTTCTGGGGGGGCCGCCCTTCCGGACATATACACGTACTATATAGCAGCTCAGCTTTCACATTTCTACTATATCCACAAAACGACGAGCCGAGGAAATGAAGTTCAATGCTTCCGAGCACGCGCCGAATTGTTTCCGAGCATGCGTGTTTTTTTGCGCGTCGGAATTGCATACAGACGATCGCATTTTCGGATAGGAACTTTTTCCGACCGAAAAATAGAGAACCTGCTCTCAATCTTTTGCTGGCTGGAATTCCGCCAGCAAAAGTCCGATGGAGCATACACACGGTCGCATTTTCCGACCAAAAGCTCTCATCTGAGTTTTGCTGGTGGAATTTCCGATCGTGTGTAATGGGGCATTAGGAAGCATTCCCATCTGTTCCCATCTTACAGGACAGGAAATAAAGGGAAACCTCCCCAGTGAGACACAAATGGGAAAAAAAAAAAACTGTCAGGGGTTTTCTAATGCCCAGTACACACGGTCGGACATTGATCGGACATTCCGACAACAAAATCCTAGGATTTTTTCCTATGGATGTTGGCTCAAACTTGTCTTGCATACACACGGTCACACAAAGTTGTCGGAAAATCCGATCGTTCTGAACACGGTGACGTAAAACACGTACGTCGGGACTATAAACGGGGCAGTGGCCAATAGCTTTCATCTCTTTATTTATTCTGAGCATGCGTGGCACTTTGTGCTTCGGATTTGTGTACACACGATTGGAAATTCTGACAACGGATTTTGTTGTCGGAAAATTTTATATCCTGCTCTCAAACTTTGTGTGTCGGAAAATCCGATAGAAAATGTGTGATGGAGCCCACACACGGTCGGAATTTCCGACAACAAGGTCCTATCACACATTTTCTGTTGGAAAATCCGACCGTGTGTACAGGGCATTAGTGTTCTCTTCTCTGTCCAAATAAAAAAAAAAGGGGGGGGCTTCACATACTCTTTAAGAAGGCTTGGAGTGTTGTTTGGGAAAAACAGGTGGTACAGTCCCAGTTTTACTGACCTCCCATCTAAACAGGGCAGTGCGGCCACTCACAGCCGTACCCATGCCATGGTCGCAGTGCTTGCCACAGGCGGTACCACTGCCGAATGTCACTCATTCAAGTGAATAGGGCCGTGCCATAACTGACCTGCAACAGTGCAGTGATTCGGCATTCTGAGAGTTAAAGCAGATGCCAGGAAGCCACATATTGCCTCCTCATTGCTGCCAAACACCCTCTGAAAAGTGATTCACTGCAAATCACTTTTCAGAGGGACTGCACTATAGCCACACATGTGAATGAGCCCTAACACTGTGCATTTTGCACTACCTAATGCTGCTATGTTGCACTTTATCATAATGTGACTTATATAAACTAGGATCACCCGAGTACTGAAGAGTATCGGGATTGTGCCATATCTGTGTTGGCGGATAATTACCATGAGAGCTGTGAAGTTGTTTGTTAATAGCAGGACTTTGCAATGATTATCTATAGTCTCCTGTATTAGTCATTCTGAGGACTGCTAAAACCCAAGTTGTGACATGTATGTCTATTGCTCACCGGGTTTAGAAGGCATGAAAAAAAAAAGGTCTAAGAAACATGTGAATACTTTACAGTTGATATAATGAATAAAACATACATTACATTATAGTCTTTGTTAGCAGGTTATCGAATAAGTATGAGCTGGAAGCTTCTTGTTTTAGCAATTGGCTTTACTTTCGTGGAGAAATACATTACATGCCCTTTGAGAAGAAAATGTAAGAGAGAGCACCGCTCCCTCAAATGGTGATGGGATTTTAATGGGTGTGTTATATACTGTCACTGAGGCAACCACAACCACAAGAGTTTATAAAATGATTTAAGATTTATTAGAAAGATACAAATATAAAATTACAATACAATAATATCATTGGTCATAAGGTATTGACCATAATTGATACTTAATGCACAAGATGGGAAAAGATGCTTGTATATGCAGGGAAGCCGACGCGTTTCGCAAACTGCTTCTTCAAGGCAGCTCAGCATGCATCAAACTTGTGGCATATATATATATCTAAGCCACTGCAACCCCAAAGAGACAACGGTGAATGACCCTATGGGGATTGAGCAGTGAAGTCAGATACACCGGGCTGGTCTGTTGGACGTCGAACCGTGTAAAGGCACGATATCATGGGGCCAATAATGATCTATAGAGAGTCCATTGGATAGTATAGACCGGCGGCTGCACAGGGATCGTCAAATCTCCCACACCAACACCGCGGCGTGTAAAGTGTAAAAAAGCGTGCACACGATCGGATTTTCCGACTGGAAATGTGTGCTGACAGGCTGTTGGCGAAAAATCCGACCATTTGTACGCTCTATTGGACAATTGTTGTCGGATTTTCCGCGGACAAATGTTGGATGGCAGGTTTTAAATTTTTCCACGGACAAATGTCTGCTGTCGGGTTTTCCGAGCGTGTGTACACAAGTCTGTCGGACAAAAGTCCAAAGTACAAACACGCATGCTCGGAAGCAAGGACGAGCCAGAAGCGGTCGGTCTTGTAAACTAGCGCTCGTAATGGAGGATTAACATTCGTGACGCGGCAAATTATGAAATGTCGAAATGCAGCGCACAATTCTCTTCTTCTTTAATGGGATAATAATGAAGCTGCTTTGCTGGTGATACTGATGGAGTTATTGCAAACACATTTTAAAAGGCTTTTTTTTTCTAGTGACATCAAGAATAATATTATTCTGCTTTTTTTTTATTTTGGTGCAAGTTACCGCAACACCATTATCCCGTAGTTTTTATCGAAAAAGATACAGCTATGTTGGTGTCCCTTGTCAATTTTACATTGTATTTTTTAAAATGTAACTGCCTACTCCCAAACTGTCATTTGAAGTAAAACACATAGCCAAGTATTATTCTACACATTTTTTTTATTGTGCATTAAAAAAAGAAAACAAATAAAATTAGACATGCTATCTGCCAATAGAACTTAACCAAAAAGTGCATTCTATGCATCCAAAAATATAGAAAATATACCAAATCAAATCAATATTATTCAACCAAAAAATAAAATAAAAGCCTCATGCATGTGTCCTGCTTCTTAATATTGGGGGTCAACAATGCCAAGAGTTGGTGAAAGCAGGGATCCCTCATCTGGAGATAATTCCGAAAATCATCCGGATTATTCTCCTGGAGCTCCCGCAGCAAAGGCATATGACATAATTGGTCATGATTAATAAAGCAACCAATTTTTGGTCCAAGAAATCCTCCTCCTCCTGTTCCTGGACTGGACTTGGATCAAAGCAATAACTCCAAGGCCAATCATAAATAACACGTTATCTCCTCCGATTCCACAACATGGCTGGTTGACGAACAGCCGCTCAGAAACAAACTAAAAAGTGCGAAATGAAAAGTGCGAATCAACACTCACCAAACTTCTACTAACACAAAATTGAGCAGAAGGAGCACAAAGGGTGGCGTCTGACAATTGAACTTCCTCTTTATCGGCTCGTAGTACGTCACTACGTTCGTGTTTGTTGGCCGACAACCCCTTCGGACAAGAGTCTGAGGTTTTGTCTGCGGAAAATCCGATCGTGTGTACGAGGCTTAAGAATTGATGCTGGTTTGAAGCCAAGAGGTAGCCTCATTAAATATCATATACAGTAAATACATTCTGTTCACTCACTTTGCTTTTTGTAGACTGATAAAAAACAATTTAAATATATATTTTTGAAAGCATTTTTACTTTATAGCATTTCTTCACACCTGCCTAAGACTTTTGCACACTACTGTATCTACAATATATTGTCAAAAGTCTTGGGACGCCTGCCTTTACTTACACATCAACTTTAATGACATCCTAGTCTTAGTCCGTAGGGTTCAATATTGAGTTGGCCCACCCTTTGCAGCTATAACAGCTTCAACTCCTCTGGGAAGGCTGTCCACAAGGTTTAGGAGTGTGTCTATGGGAATGTTTGACCATTCTTCCAGAAGCGCATTTGTGAGGTCAGGCACTGATGTTGGATGGGAAGGCCTGGCTCGCAGTCTCCGCTCTAATTTATCGCAAAGATGTTCTGTCGGGTTGAAGTCAGGACTCTGTGCAGGCCAGTCAAGTTCCTCCACCCCAAACACGATCATCCATGTCTTTATGGATCTTGATTTGAGCACTGGTCTAAATCATTTGGTGGAGGGGGGATTATGGTGTGGGGTTATTTTTCAGGGGTTGGGCTTGGTCCCTTAGTTCCAGTGAAGGGAACTCTTAAAGCATCAGCATACCAATTTTGGACACTTTATGTAAATGGACATGTAGCAATTTTTCCAATGCAGCACCCCACATCTCCCAGTAGTGCACTACCATGCATTGTAGTTTGGTGCAACATAAACTATATTGTCAAAAGTATTGGGACACCTGCCTTTACACGCACATGAACTTTAAAGCCATCTCGGTCTTAGTCCGTAGGGTTCAATATTGAGTTGGCCAAGCCTTTGCAGCTATAACAGCTTCAACTCTTCTGGGAAGGCCGTCCACAAGGTTTAGGAGTGTGTCTATGGGAATGTTTGACCATTCTTCCAGAAGCGCATTTGTGAGGTCAGGCGCTGATGTTGGATGAAAAGGCCTGGCTCGCAGTCTCCGCTCTAATTCATCCCAAAGGTGTTCTATCAGGTTAGGTCAGCACTCTGTGCGGAGTTCAAGTTTCTCCACCCCAAACTCTTTCATCCATGTCTTTATGGACCTTGCTTTGTGAACTTTTAAGGTGTCAGCATACCAAGACATTTTGGACAATTTCATGCTCCCAACTTTGTGGGAATAGTTTGGGGATGGCCCCTTCCTGTTCCAACATGACTGTGCACCAGTGCACAAAGCAAGGTCCATAAATACACGGATGAGCGAGTTTGGAGTGGAGGAACTTGACTGGTCTGCACAGAGTCCTGACCTCAACCCGATAGAACACCTTTGAGATGAATTAGAACACAGACTGTGGGCAAGGCCTTCTCGTCCAACATCAGTGTCTGACCTCACCAATGCGCTTCTGGAAGAATGGTCAAACATTCCCATAGACACACTCCTAAACCTTGTGGACAGCCTTCCCAGAAGAGTTGAAGCTGTTATAGTTGCAAGGGGTGGGCCAAGTCAATATTGAACCCTACGGACTTATGCCCCGTACACACGATCGGACATTCCGACAACAAAATCCATGGATTTTTTCCAACGGATGTTGGCTCAAACTTGTCTTGCATACACACAGTCACACAAAGTTGTCGGAATTTCCAAACGTCAAGAACGCGGTGACGTACAACACGTATGACGACCCGAGAAAAATGAAGTTCAAGAGCCAGTTTGGCTCTTCTGCTTGATTCCGAGCATGCGTGGCACTTTGTACGTCGGAATTGTGTGCACACGATCGGAATTTGCGCAAACGGATTTTGTTATCGGAAAATTTGAGAACCAGATCTCAAATTTTGTGCGACGGAAATTCCGACGGGAACTGTCCGATGGAGCCTACACACGGTCGAAATTTCCGACAACAAGCCCCCATTGCACATTTTACGTTGGAAAGTCTGACCGTGTGTACGCGGCATAAGACTTGGATGCCATGTGCGTGTAAAGGCAGGCATCCCAATACTTTTGGAAATATAGTGTGTATTCAATAATTTAATATTAATAACATAATATTTAAAAATATAAAATACAATACCTCCATACATTAAATTTAAATCGTATCTAAATTGGCTTTGTATTTCTTGTAAACAAATAATGACAGCTAGTTTGCGAAACCTAAGCAAAAAGTCAGCCAGTACCTGCTATGTCTAACTTTAGGTTGTCTCGTTGCTCCAAGGGTGTCTGGGATTGTTGCTGCCGATGTAGGGTCAAAAAAAACAAAACGCAGATGGAGTAAATAGAACAGGTAGCACACACAAGAATAGAACGAAATTAAGAAAAAAACTTGAAGAAAAGTGCGTTTCCTCTGGGCAGTGTGAGAAAGAGCAGCCGCTAATAAGCCAATATCCTAACAACTGAGAATAACAATTAGTGTCTAAAAATCGAGCACATTCAATGCAGGCCTCCCAGTAGGCTAGGAAATGAAAAAAAAAGCCCTTTCTGACTGCTGATGAAAAATCTGGTTTAATGAAGAGTTGACATTAATTCCAATTAAAATAAGGAAGGTTAATAATAATCCCACAGAGCGCACAAGAGAGATGTTTGTAGAAAAGAGTCTGCGTACAGAACAATGCCGGCCCAGAAGATTTTTCTGCGAGCTGAAAAGCATGGCACAGCTAAATTGTGTTGTTTCTGTAGAGCGCCCCATCGAGGGGCTTCACAACAAAAAAAAAAAAGAGACCTCGTTATGATCGCCGATGGACCATGGGGAGTTCAGACTTCTAATTATGGCCTGGAGCGCTTTCTAATTTTTCTGAATGCGTCTTTGACTTAACTGGCTTCTTTAAAATTGACTTGTGCTTTTTCTGTAGGAACAAAATTGATTTAAAGGACGCTAATCCCAAAAGGCAAGCTATTTCATGTGTAAGGAAATATCATTAACCTTCATGATTTTGCAGACCCTGGGGGAATTTTTGAGGCAGATCCCTCAACCCCAATTAACTGAAGACAAAAAAATGTAACCATTTGTACAGTACTGCTTACCCATAACCTACTATTACTTTTAACATGGGCTGTAGCTGGTGGTGCAGCTACATGTCACGCTTACCCCCAACGCAGGTGGTCAGTCACTATAGCTTGCTTCTGTGTTATTCACCTATAGCACCCCCCTTTCCCATAAGGCAAGCAAGCCTACCGGTACTCGATTGCTCCCAGGACTTATACACAAAGCTATAGTGCCTGGCTACCATGCTGGGGCAGTTAGCAGACAGGCAGAGAGGTGCAATGACAGTTTAGATACAAGGCAGGCAAGGTTCAGAATAGTCAGGGTCACATCCATAGCCAAAAGGCAGGCAGAGTTAATAGAATAGTCAATATCCGATTTGAGGTCATCAATGAGGGAATCCAGCAGAGCAGTACAGATAAACAGAGAGCTTGGAGCATGTGTAGCAAATGCAATATCACAAGCATGAGACTGCAGACTTGGCTGGCTTAAATCAGGTTTGGTCTCCACTCAGAGACAGTGGCGCCTCCAGCTTTCATATTTAGGGGGGCACATGGGGGGACAGGGACAAAAGAAGGGGGGCAACTATAAAATGCAAATATATATATATATAAAAAACCTGGGGCCCTTTACTATGACCCCACAACGGCCCTTTCACATGTTCTGCAGTGAGCTCCCTTCCTACTGTATTGGGCCCCAAAAAATGTTTTTCCTCAGTTTAAACCGATATGTATTCTTCTACATATTTTTGGTAATAAAAATTGCAATAAGCGTATATTGATTGGTCTGTGCAAAAGTTATAGCGTCTACAATATAGGGGATAGATTTATGGCATTTTTTAAATTTTTTTTTACTAGTAATGGCGGCGATCTGCGATTTTTATTGGGACTGTGACATTATGGCGGACACATCGGACACTTTTGACACATTTTTGAAACCATTGATAATTATACAGCGATCAGTGCTATAAAAATGCACTGATTACTGTGCAAATGTTACTGGCAGGGAAGAGGTTAACACTAGGAGGCGATCAAGGGGTTAACTGTGTGTTCTAACTGTGGGGGGATGGGACTGACTATAGGAGATGACAGATCCTGGTTCCTAGCTATTAGGAACTCACGATCTGCCTCTCCTCTCCTCACAGAACAGGGATTTGTGTGTTTACACACACACACGTCCCTGTTCTGCCTCTCATGCCCGCCATCACGCCTGACCGCCGGCCACTAGCATCGGCACCCCCCGCAATGCAGCAGGCACGCGCACCTGCTATCCCGCTTAAAGGAGCCGACGTACAGCTACGGTGGTTTGCGGGATCGTGCCAACCTGCTGCAGTATAATGACGGTGGCTGGTCGGCAAGTGATTAAAGGTGAATTGTACAAAAAGAATGATTGGTTAAACCCACAATTGCTTTTTTACCACTATTATTCCTTTATATTGGCTTTTGTTATTTACAAATGCAGCAATTTAGAAGTTTGATGAAAGGCTTAGCACTGGGAAATACTTTGATAGATAAGTAGTGCATTTTATATACAACTATATAGATCCGCTTTTGAACTATGTTGTTGAAGAAGACTCTTGAAAGGCCCTTGGACGGCAACAACATCAAACCAGTCAATCTTGAAGGAAATCAACCCTGAATATTCACTGGAAGGACAGATTCTGAAGCTAAAACTCGAATACTTTGGCCACCGAATGCGAAGAGAGGACTCATTAGAAAAGACCCTGATGCTGGGAAATATGGAAGGAAAAAGGAGAAGAGGACGACAGAAAACAAGATGGATAGATAGCATCATTGAAACAATGAAGTTAAGCAAGCTTCGGGAGGCAGTGAAGGATAGAAAAGCCTGGCGCGCTATGGTCCATGAGGTTACGAAGCGACTGGCACGACTAAATGACTGAACAACAACAACAATTTATAGATCAGACCAAAATGAGGGACAAATGAGGAGAAAAAAAGGGACAGAGGGACTTTGTTCCGAAGGAGGGACAGTCCCTCGAAATCAGGGGCAGTTGGGAGCTATGTGTACCTTTCATCTTCATGAGTACCGGGTGTCACAAAACGTGATGAATGGCAGTTTCCAGCTAAAAAGTTGATGCTTTGCCCCTGCCTGAATGCTTCACTAGCCACTCTATATAAGCACATTATAGAGGTGTGCCAGGTATCTAATTGCAGGCAGCCGTAGAATTTGTTATATTGAGAATCTGGGATTCAAGGCACTTGTGAAGATAAGAAGACACGTGCAGGCACATCATGGTCTACATCTGCTATCTTTATGAAATGTTAGGTTTCCAGGCTGATTTTTAAGATAATAGTCTACTGGGAAGTTTTGATTTCTGCTGTGCCAGCCAAGCTGTCCAGGGAACATTTTTGAGCTTTCTGCATTCCCCTTATATTTGAATATTCATTTCTCTAATCAGCCTCTGTTGATGTGTTCCAGAGGCTTGAACTGAGAGCTTTAATATTTAAAGTTATGAATACTTCTTAAATTGGGCAATCTCGGATAATGTTTCCAAGATAGTCCTGCTTGGAAGTCAGTAAATATTTGAAAGTGCTTGCAACAGCTTGCAGAGGGGTCCCTGGTAGCTGACCATGCTAGGAGGCTAGCATATGGTTGGTCCACTCTGGTCGAATACAGTGACACTAGAATAATGGATTGTTTTAGAGGTGAGTACGAGCAGTAAGGTTTTTGGAGCATCCTGATTAAAGGGTCAGTCAGTCCAGTGACCAAAAATGACCTTTCGGTGTTGGTAAATGCTGGAGTGTTAGATGACCTTATGCCCCGTACACACGGTCGGAATTTTCCGACGGAAAATGTGTGATAGGACCTTGTTGTCGGAAATTCCGACCGTGTCTAGGCTCCATCACACATTTTCCATCGGATTTTCCGACACACAAAGTTTGAGAGCAGGCTATAAAATTTTTTCCGACAACAAAATCCGTTGTCGGAATTTCCGATTGTGTGTACACATGCTCAGAATAAATAAAGAGATGAAAGCTATTGGCCACTGCCCCGTTTATAGTCCCGACGTACATGTTTTACGTCACCGCGTTCAGAATGATCGGATTTTCCGACAACATTTGTATGACCGTGTGTATGCAAGACAAGTTTGAGCCAACATCTGTCGGAAAAAATCTATGGATTTTGTTGTCAGAATGTCCGATCAATGTCCGACCGTGTGTACAGGGCATTAGAGTTTCTTGGAGACTCTAGTGGTGAGAACTTTGAGCTGTATTCCCAGGTCTGTATGTCCACTTGGACGGAGATTGCAGGCCTCAGCCTTATGTAGAACGTCTGGGACTGTATTGCGTATATCCTCCTTTGACCACAGGGTAAGGTGTTACATTGATCTGTCGTTTTGGTTTCTGTAGCTAGTCAAAAATCATTTTGTAGACTTTGACAAGACAACAGTGCAATCGCTGTGAAATCACCACCAGTGGCGTCTCCAGCTTTCATATTTAGGGGGGGCACATGGGGGGACAGAGACAAAAGTAGGGGGGCAACTATAAAATGCAATTATATATATATATATATATATATATATATATATATATATATATATATATATATATATATAAACCTGGGGCCCTTTACTATGACCCCACAATGGCCCTTTCACATGTTCTGCAGTGAGCTCCCTTCCTACTGTTTTGGGGCCCCCCAGGGTGGCAGAAAACAAGAGATATATGTCACCAGCATACCAAGAAAATATAAGGATCAAAAGCAGTGGGAGAATTATCAGGGTTGCAAAGGTTGTCTTGCCTCCGGGCCCTGGTGTTCTGCCACTGTGGGGTTCCCCAGCCTCCTCTTGCTGTCCTGCCCCTGCTATTGACAGCGCTGATCTGGCATCTCTTGGAATTTACAGGCTGGTTCTCCTGTCCTAAGGATTGGAGAAATCAGTCTGTTTTTTCAGTAACTTAGAGTCCTGGTGGAGTACTTCCTGCAACTCGCTCTTCTCCCTGCCATCGGGCGGCCGTGGTTGTGTGAGCGCTCGCTTTATGCAGTGTCAGCAAGCAGAGGGAGGGGGGAGGAATCACCTGCAGGAGCTGATTGGGGACTCTCTCCCTCTTAGACATTGATTTTTTTGTAAAAAAAAAAAAATTTTTTTAATTGGGGGGGGCACATGGTGGGGCACAGCATAATGTTGGGGGGGTCAGGGCCCCCTCTGCCCCCCCCCCCCCCTAGGGACGCCATTGATCACCACTGCAATAGCAGTTGTAGTATAGAAAATGTAGCCACCCTTTGCAGGAAGTCAACATTTTTGGTGCCTGTGGAGTACATCTTCCATGGTGTAAGTAATGTCATGTACTTGCTGTCTTGCAGGCTTCATCGTTACCATTGTCCATTATTATAGTGGGAGTTGGACCAGCAGAGTTTGATGGTAAGTGGTTTACCGAAAGGTAAAATATTTTATGCTGTACCATTTCTACAAAACTTATTTTTGGAAGTCATTTTAACCTTTAATAGATTTGTTGTATTATATTTTTCATTCTCATAGTTCACATACTAATTTATTAGTGATACTTCTATTGGCTATCTATATCTCAAAAAGGGAAGTCAGCACTGCCTGATAACGGATTATAAATAGGTAAGCATACAGATCTTTTTATATAGGTTAGGCAGGATAGGTAGGAGGAAAGGGGGAGGGAACTTTTTTTAAAAAAATGCTGAATATGTGGTTAGGCTTTTATTCTAATTTATAGTAACACTAAATAGCACTGCCTGATAATATTGGGTGCTAGGCAATTTTTGCTATTTACAGGAGTGGTCGCCAACCTTTCAGACCTCACAGACCACCATTTTGAATCCCGTGGACCACTAACATGAATTTGACATGCCTTATACTCTGGCTCTCTGCCCCCCTCCCCCTGAATCACACTGCTGCCTTATTATACGCACAATGCTCCGGTGTTCCGTCAAAATAGCCAATTCATCAAGATCTCCAATTACGTCACTTCCGGTGACAGGGCATCTGTTTTATAGGTGTCTGATATAATGTGCTAGTTTGCAATGCATACTAGCACATTATAGCCTAAACCTACAGGGGGAACAGTTTTTTTTAAACAGTTTACTACAGCTTTAAGCAAAATACAGTCAAAATGTATTCGTCAAATTAACCCAACAGTTTTTTCGTAATTGGACCCTTAAGGTTCTGCAGTCTACGGCTTTTTACTAAGATAAGAGGACTAAGATATATGTATTGTGTTGCTCATGAAGTCTATCCAAAAAAAGTGTAAAAAGTCCCAGCTGCCGTAGGATTTGAGACTGATTCAATATTAGATCCTTAAAGTGAACCTGCACCCTGATCAAGCACACTAAAGTACATTTACAAAACGGCAAGCCCAGGCTTATCTCTGCATCTATAGGCAATGTAGAGAAATAAATATTTAAGGTTTACAAAATAGAAACTGAAATCTTCATGTTTTTTTTTTGTCTATGAGAACAGAATCTTGTCGTCTTGCCAGCGCTCTAATAAGAACACACAGCAGGTGTTTCTGAGATAGAAAGCTGTCTTTGAGTCTTTGCTGTGATCTTTGAGGATCTTTAAGAATAAATAACTTTACATTAAAAACAGCAAGGGAGGTCAGGAAGAGCTTGTTTTAAAGCCCTTATCATCACTATTTACACTTGAGCAGAGCGTCTTTATTAGCCTTTTTTTTTTAATGGATTCTTGCATGATTTTCAGGCTTGAGCATTTATTACTTATTTTTTATTACTTATCTAATGCAACGGTTATTACAAGGCAAGAAAATGCATGAAAAACGTGCATTAGGCAAGTTTTTGCATATGTAGCCAAGTCCCAGTTCCCCTTTGGTCTAATGAGAACCTCCACAGTTAGGAATAGCTGACATCTTTCTATGTAGAGTGGGGTACGAGGCATGGTGAGTGTGATGCAAGGTAGATTCATGGGCGCCAGACACTTCTTGAATGCAAAGAGATTTATTGTCTCCTAAACAGAACTGTGGGAGAGAGGGTTTAGGGCCAGGACACCCTTTAGTAGTTGCAATGTTAATTGGCAGACTCCGAGACTTCTATAGGTAGACAGTCATGCAGGTAAAGACACCCAGCCGGACATCACATCTGCATGTGTAGACACGCTGTCTCCTATGGCAACAATCTTGAACAGTTCCTAACAAAGGTTACAATGAACTCTTTCACTTCCTCCACAATCTCCCATTGTAGATCTTCACTCAACTGAGCTCCCAGTCTCTCTCACTAGACTTGCTGATCCACTTCCACTGCTCTTCCAACCTTCTCACTCAGTATCTTCCTCAAGCGTCACCCCTGCATCCCTACTGGGTCCCTAGCTTGGCATCCAAGATACTTCTCAAGCGTCACCCCACTGACCTGCTCGGTCTCTAGCTTGACACACAAGGCTGCTCTGCAAGCGTCACCTCCGCTGGCTGGGTCCCTGGCTTGACGCCTGCTGAAGTTTCCCAATTCTTCACTGTCCCTGGTTGGTGAGAATACTACTCCGTTACTTGCTTCATCTACTCACAGTGGTCCCTTGTAACAAGGTGGATGGTCCCTTAGTGGTGTCAGCTTCCCCTCTATCTCTGACCACGACAGGTTCTCCGGCAGAATCATCACTTGGGGCTGGACTGCAGTCCCAAGCCTACACTGCTCTCTTGCTTCTGGATAGGCCCTCAGACAGCCTAGCAGCCAGATGTCCCCGGAATAGGTCTCAGGCTCTGGCCTAAAAGCCCGGGGCAGCACAACACATGTCCACCCAGACAGCCGTCCAGGTGGCACAGAACCCCGATCACCTGACCTCACCCAAATAAATAGGCTCTCCCAGCAGGCCAAGGGACCCAAGAAGATCCCTGCCCATTGGCTGAGGTACCCCATCTATTCCTAATCTGTCCTTGCAATGCCCTTGTCCTATCTAATGCCACCAGATACCCGGCCATCTAGTGACAGAAGAGAGAAGTGCAGCAATTCCAGAATTAGGGTGGATCCAATTGATCCCCTATCAATTGGCCAAGGCAAATATACCTAGCACTGGCAGGTAAATGTACTAGCAACCCTGCCTAAACATCAGGGTGCTACACATGTTTTACAGCTGCTCCCGTTATGAAAGTATTTTAGGGTCAAAACCTGTGACCCAGGCACTCGTGTACTTTTTCAAGCAAAAAGTGACACAAGACTGACCAGTATGGAAAACCTAGTGTTGTGCATGGTGAAGCTCCAAGGTGTGCTTCAAATTACAAAGGTGTTGATAAGAATATGTAAATAGTTTAATGTCCATAGTCTGGGAACAGGTGCACTTTAATTATCAAGGGACCTGAGATAGCCGGCACTCAGACCAAGCTTTAAACATTTATTATAGGAGTTTGAAAGGGGTGATGTCACTCCTTTATAAGGTTCTTGAGCCTGTGTAGGTTGGCTTTAGTTCTGTTCATATAGTTTTGTGCTTCTATACAAGCCTATAGGGATGCGGATACCGCTTGAAGCAGGTCAAATGCGGATCAGAAGAAGGTCAACTGCTGGTCACACGTACCTGTCAATGAATTCTACACACTATCTCAGAAGCATCTCAAACTGATGTCCAACTTATAGCATTGACACAAGCTCAAAGCCCATCGACACAGGCCCTTATATTAATATATTGCTAGGAGTTTCTGTTATCAATTTTTTAAAATAATTATGGATATGAAAACGAGCTTAGTTCCTAGCCGGATACAGCAGTCCAATGGTTAATTCATGACATTTTGAGGTTGGCGGCTGCCCTTGAGGTTTTACTTTGCCTGCAGGAGAAAATAACAGTGCAAATTCCCAGTCGAAACTCTCAGGTTTGCTACAAAGTCATTTCATGTGAAATGCTCAGAGTAATTAGGGTGTTCAATCCTGAATACATATTTACAGCCTAGTGGAAGATTTCACACAGTCCAAGTATAGAATTTCCTAAATTGTGCCCAGCGAGGATTCAGAGTAAAATGAACCCAGTTTAGAACAGTTTCCAGACGTTTTTTTTTTTTTGTTCTTGCCTAAACCGATGGAAGAAAAAGATCTGGATATTAGACAACTGTAAAATATGGGATGTGGTTCAATGGAGATTGGCATAAGAAAATTTGGTGTCCATTTGGTGGCCAATGGGCACTTATGATATATCCCGTGCCACGTCCTATTAAGTGTGCATATTCAGAACTAGAGAAATAATCATGGACTTTATAGGCACATATGTATAAAATTCACAAATTTATTGGTCTACAATAAAAATATTTGTATACAATTTAACAATAGGTAAATAGGTGAATTTTCCTATAAAATCAATAAATCAGTCGCGGACTGATTGTGTATTCCCCTAGAGGACAATCTAACAAATAGAGATTGTTTAAGTGGAACCATGGGCAAATATGGCACAAAAGTTGTATATATGATAAAGTCTGTCAATAGGATCGACACAACAGCTTTTGTTTATTACCTGCTGATGCCACCAGTAGATTTGTTGGTTTTCCACTGCCTTAAACATGGTGACAAAGCTGTTCATCCTGCAGTAAAATTTTACAGCAGTGTTTTCACCCTAATCAAATATATACTCTGCGGTTCCAAAAATAAATTATATGCAAAGTGCAAGTGCTACAAAAAGTGAATAAATATACTGGAAAAACATACAATGGTATACTCAGGAACTACCCACTGTGAAAAGTGACAATAGTGCAATATATAAGAATTATATGCATTAAAACATATGTATATTCCTTGTGATAAATAAATGTGCGTAAAAATCAGGAATAAATGAATACGTTTATATAAAGTGATAACGTGCATGTGATCAATAAATATATAAATTGTCCATATGTAATAAATGATCCACTAATAGGTAGAAACTCAAATCAAAGTGCTTCTGTGCGTTTGTGCACTATCCAATTATGCCAATACGAGAGTGCTCCAAAGTCAATGCAATTCAGCTACTGCTGTGTGGGTGAGCCAAATACAAACTGCAGTGTTCTCACTCAGGTGCTCCCCCCTAGGTAGTAAGCGCTCACCTCATAGCGTGTGACTTTGCCCTTAAGGTTAGTGAATACGCACTCTTGAACCACCTATGGGTTCAGCAGTATAACCGGAATCCTGGACTGGTCAGCTCTCACTCTTCGCCGTCCGCCGTCTATGTATAGCCGTTAGCTGTGCGTCTCTGTGGTAACAAGTGCCGCCCTCAGCTTCCAGCTGATTCTCTGCCAAAAAGAGAGTCACAGTGCCCCCTAGCTATAGGAGGAGACCATGCAACCCTATATCCCTCTGGGTACAGCGATAATGCCGTGTACACACGACTTTTCAGCAGCAAAGGTCCGACGGTCTTTCCGACGGACTTTCGACGGAGTTACGACGGACTTTCGAACGACCGGACTTGCCCACACACGAACGGACTAAAGTCCGTTGGTTTGAATGTGATGACGTACGAAGGGACTAGAATAAGGAAGTTCATAGCAAGTAGCCAATAGCTGCCCTTGCGTCCTTTTTTGTCTATCGGACTAGCATACAGACGAGCGGATTTTTCGAACGGACTTGAGTCCGTCGGAAAGATTTGAAACATGTTCCAAATCTAAAGTCCGTCTGATTTTCGACAGAAAAAGTCCGCTGCAGGTTCGATGAAGCCCACACACGGTCGGATTCATTCCGTCGGACCAGTCCGGTCGAAAAGTCCGGTCGTGTGTACACGGCTTAAGTGATGATCAGAGAGCCCTTTACTTTACTTGTTGACTCTCTTTTTGGCAGAGAAACAGCTGGAAGCTGAGGGCGGCGCTTGTTACTAGTCAGTGTAAAAGTGCCCTCTTACCACCTGGTGCTCAGAAAAATGTCTCACTTGAAGATTTTCAAAGTTATTTATTGGATATAAAATTAATGAAGTGGAGCTACACTTCTATACATTTATCTTCAATAAACAACTATAAAAATCATCAAATCAAACATTTTTCTGAGCACTGGGTGCTCTTCTCCAGTCACCTAAGTATTCCTTGCGATAACGGCCCCATTGTCATTATCAGAAAGGTAGCAGCCCTAGACCCCAATGGGGTTTACCACCTACAATTGGGGTATAACCCATTGGAAGTGATTCCCTCTATGCCCTCCACATAGAAACCTGCTGCTAGGCAGCCTACCATTCCAGCGCTGCCTTCCACCTAGACTTGATACTCTTACAATGGTGGTCAATATAGTCCTCTAGTATTGGGAAATCTCCCAGACAAAAACCTATTTGGGAAAGAACTCCCTATTAGGGTCCTATATCACAGAAAGAGGATTCCATATGCTGCACATCAAACAGCAGACCCATGTGTAGAGGAGTAATTGAGTAATGGCAGCCTCAGCCTGGACTCCTACCAGGCTACACCCCTAAAATGACCTATATGTCCTATATGACCTAATAAATAACTTTAAGCCATAATTACTCTATATTAAAAAGTAAAAGAGGCATATAACAGGAAGTGGATTAAATGTTTTCCAGAAAATAGATACCCAGGGAAACTAATAGAAATAAATATAAGAAGTTTAGAAAGATATTTGTGGGAACTGACCTAGAGAGGTATATTTAATAGTAAGGCATAGAGCCATTATTTATGCAGAAAAATATTCAAAATAGAAAGGTGACTGCAAGTCCTGTTGCTTATAGTGCGGGGTTCCTATTACCAAATCTAAATAATATGTAATTTAAATGTAGTAAGGTCAAGAGGCTCTGGAATAGAATTGTGGGTAGGATAGGAGGCTTGTTAAGGAGATGTGTAGATTTGCTTTTTAAATCAGCTGTGTTCCTTCCTAGAGTCAAGGGTAGGGATGCTAATTTAATAACCTTGATATTATTGAACACATTGAAAAACTACTTAGATGATGGACTGAGAGAGGGTTACTTTGAATAAGTAATATCATATATCTGTCCTTTAGATTTTTGATTCTGGAATTTAATGGCCAATTGGGAAATTTGGCCTTGAATGGAAAAAAAAAAACATTTTCAAAGATGGTTATCATTAGGGCTGCAACCGACAATTATTTTCATAATCGATTAGTTGGCCGATTATTGTTTTGATTAATCGGATAAAACCCTAAAAAAAAGTTTGGTGTATAATTTAGTTAATATGTAAAGTTTAAAAAAAGACAATTTATTCTTGAAAATCTATATGCAATGGTAAATATAAATAACCAGCTATACGGTTAGAAAATAAAATATGTAATCCACTCTGAGAATAGCAGACAGAAGAGATGTATATACTATTAGAGGTTGAATCTGGTGCATATCATCAGACTTGGAGATCAAACGTTTTGCAGATTTTCAGACAGGACTGTAATACAATATTATGCATGACAGACTCCCTTGTCATAGGCAGGTAGCTTAATACGACCTACACCTGCTGTCACTTATACTGGTCATACACAAACAAATTTATCCTTCAAAAAAAGGAGCAGAATAAAAAACGCTTTTCAACAGTGTATGCGGTTTTCAATAAGAAATTACATGCATTTTAAAATTAAATGTTAAAAGCAAGTGAAATTTTCAAATGAGTTTCGTCCATCCATTGAATATACAAAGAGTTTTCATATGAAAATTTATACGAATATTCTCGTCCAAAAAACAATACGTGTATGACCAGCGTAAGACATTTGGTAGCAGCACCATGCCTTTTTTATTACCTGTCATGATGGGGTTAAAAAAAAAATCAAAAATGAGTACACCCCTCACGTATTTGTAAATATTTTATTATATCTTTTCATGTGACAACACTGAAGAAATGACGTTTTGCTACAATGTAAAGTAGTGAGTGTACAGCTTGTATAACAGTGTAAATTTGCTGTCCCCTCAAAATAACTCAACACACAGACATTAATGTCTAGACTGCTGGCAACAAAAGTGAGTACACCCCTAAGTGAAAATGTCCAAATTGGGCCCAAAGTGTCAACATTTTGTGTGGCCACCATTATTGGGCATGGAGTTCACCAGAGCTTCACAGGTTGCCACTGGAGTCCTCTTCCACTCCTCCATGATGACATCACAGAGCTGGTGGATATTAGAGACCTTGCGCTCCTCCACCTTCGGTTTGAGGATGCCCCACAGATGCTCAATAGGGTTTAGGTCTGGAGACCTGCTTGGCCAGTCCATCACCTTTACCCTCAGCTTCTTTAGCAAGGCAGTGGTCGTCCTGGAGGTGTGTTTGGGGTCGTTATCATGTTGGAATACTGCCCTGCAGCCCAGTCTCCAAAGATAGGGGATCATGCTCTGCTTCAGTATGTCACAGTACATGTTGGCATTCATGGTTCCCTCAATGAACTGTAGCTCCCCAGTGCCGGCAGCACTCATGCAGCCCCAGACCATGACACTCCACCACCATGCTTCACTGTAGACAAGACACACTTGTCTTTGTACTCCTCACCTGGTTGCCACCACACACGCTTGACACCATCTGAACCAAATAAGTTTATCTTGATCTCATCAGACCACAGGGCATGGTTCCAGTAATCCATGGCCTTAGTCTGCTTCAGTGTTGCCAACCTACCAGATTGAAATTTACTGACACGACACCCAAAATTTACTGGCATGGTCACGTTTTCACTGGCGTATTCCAAAAGTTACAAAGTGACAGTTTTAAGTGCAAATTTCAGTATTTAGGCTACAAACAATTACAATATGAAATTAGCAAAGTGATTTAAGGTAGATATTAAGGGAAAAACGTATTTCTTATTTTTTTTTCGATATAGTAATTAAGTAGCTCAGGGACAGGAATCGAGAGGGCACGAAATTACAATGGGCGGCACACACATGAAATTGACTCTCACAGTGACACTGATAGCAGTGTGCAGCAGCACAGATGATGATGGCACCTCACTGGCATGACACGTCCCCTCTCTCTCTATGCCAGGTGGTTCCTTCAGTCCACTCCTGGCTTGCCTTCCTCCCGTCCTGCAGACCTGCACATGAGGCTCCAGCTGCTCTGTTCCCTTGCACCATGATTTCACGTAACACACTGCCGGCACAGTCCAAACACACTGTAGCAGACACTCGGATGGTCTCGGCCAAGCGTCGCAGTCATATTTTTTACTGGAAACCTTTTTCTTTCACTGGCATTTACTGGCAGGAGAAAAGTGCCCATTTTTTACTGGCTGCCAGTAAAAATACTGGCGGTTGGCAACACTGGTCTGCTTGTCTTCAGCAAACTGTTTGCAGGCTTTCTTGTGCATCATCTTTAGAAGAGGCATCCTTCTGGGATGACAGCCACGCAGACCAATTTGATGCAGTGTGCGGCATATTGTCTTAGCACTGACAGGCTGACCCCCCACCCCTTCAATCTCTGCAGCAATGCTGGCAGCGCTCATAGGTCTATTTCCCAAAGACAACCTTTGGATATGACGCTGAGCATGTGCACTCAACTTCTTTTGTCAACCATGGCGAGGCCTGTTTAGAGTGGAACCTGTCCTGTTAAACCTCTGTATGGTCTGGCCACCGTGCTGCAGCTCAGTTTTAGGGTTTTGGTAATTTTCTTATAGCCTAGGCCATGAGGTGCCATGTTAAACTTCCAGTGACCAGTATGAGATAGTGAGAGCAATAACACCAAATTTAACACACCTGCTCCCCATTCACACCTGAGACCTTGTAACACTAATGAATTACATGACACCGGGCGGGGAGGGAAAATGGCTAATTGGGACCAATTTAGACATTTTCACTTAAGGGTCTACTCAGTTTTGTTGTCAGCAGTTTAGACATTAATGGCTGTGTGTTGAGTGATTTTGAGGGGACAGCAAATTTACACTGTTATATAAGCTGTACATTCACTACTTTACATTGTAGCAAAGTGTAATTTCTTCAGTGCTGTCACATGAAAAGATATAATAAAATATTTACAAAAATGTGAGGGGTTATATATAGGGGTTATATATTTATTTTTAAGCAACAAACTTGTCATACTTACCTGCTTTGTGTAATGGTTTTGCACAGAGCAGCCCCAATCCTCCTCTTCAATGGGTCCCCCGCCAGCGCTTTGGGCTCCTCCCTTCAGAGTGCCCCTATAGCAAGCCACAAAGTATGGTATAGTCTGCCCCTATAACAAGGAAAAAAGAAAAACTTCCACCTTTAGAATCACTTTAAATCACCCAGGACTGCATGTCCCACAAGGCATTGATCTTCACACATTCACAAGTTCTCAGGCACTTACTGACATGTATGGAAGGTTTACTGAGCTATATGTGTGCTGCACTGTGAACAGTGTACTGAGCTGTGTGTGTGTGCTGCACTGTTTTTTGTGAAATGTAAACTAATAATGCATTCTGTGTGTAGGCCAACTAATCAGCTGACCAACTAATTGATTATGAAAATGATTGACAACTATTTTTATAATCGATTAAAATCAATTATGCCAATTAGTTGTTTCAGCCCTAGTTATCCTGGAGACACATTTGCAATGTTCCAGATACTAGACTAGGGTTCTTTGTTTATCGTTATTTTTGGGAATTATGATAATTATGGTTTAATTGTTATATGAAGATTTGATATCCATACCATGGAAAAAAAATGGCAGTCAGTGGAGAAGACCTCCTTGCATTTGTGGTCAATGAAGGCATGTCTTCTTACATTGGTGGTCAATGGAGAAGGGAAATGCCCCTTACATTGGTGTCAATTAGGGATGAGCCGAACACCCCCCGGTTCGGTTCGCACCAGAACCCGCGAACGGACCGCAAGTTCGCACGAACATTAGAACCCCATTGACGTCTATGGGACTCGAACGTTCGAAATCAAAAGTGCTCATTTTAAAGGCTAATTTGCATGGTATTGTCCTAAAAAGGGTGTGGGGACCCGGGTCCTACCCCAGGGGACATGTATCAATGCAAAAAAAACTTTTAAAAACGGCCGTTTTTTCGGGAGCAGTGATTTTAATGATGCTTAAAGTAAAAAAAAAAAAGTGAAATATTCCTTTAAATATCGTACCTGGGGGGTGTCTATAGTATGCCTGTAAAGTGACGCGTGTTTCCCATGTTTAGAACAGTCCCTGCACCAAATGTCATTTTTAAAGGAAAAAATCTCATTTAAAACTGCTTGCGGGTTTAATGTCATGTCGGGTCCTGGCAATATGGATGAAAATCAGTGAGACAAACGGCATGGGTACCCCCCAGTCCATTACCAGGCCCTTTGGGTCTTGTATGGATATTAAGGGGAACCCCGCACCCAAATTAAAATAAGGAAAGGTCCCTATATACTCTGAACAGCAGTATACAGGCGGTGCAAACAAGACAGGGACTGTAGGTTTGTTGTTAAGTAGAATCTGTTTGTAATTTTGAACATTTTTAACGTGTTTAGCTCCAGCCAAAAAATCTTTTCTAAGCTTTTTGGAAAACATAGGGAAGGGTTATCACCCCTGTGACATTTGTTTTGCGTCTTTCCTCCTCTTCAGAAGATTTCACCTCACTTTTTTGTCCCAATGAAAAATGTTTTTTGAAAATTTGGGTTTTTTTGTGGAACAAGGATTGGAAAGCATCAGTGGAAAGGAGAAATTGTTTTCCCATATTAACTCTTACATGAGAGAATTTCCCTTCCTAGGGGTAGATTTCATCTCACTTCCTGTTGTCTCCTTCCGTTTGCAAGTAGGAGTCGTTTGTAAGTTAGATGTTTGAAAGTAGGGTCCTGCCCTATATACTCAGCAGAAATTTGGGCCTTAGGTGTTGCTGTGGCCAAAACACTGTAAGCCCTCACAGGGCCCTGCTGTGAAATATTAGATCAAGAATTGTAATTACATGCCCCTGTTGAACAGGAGCTGAAAAATTAGGCCTTAGGCACTGGTGCTGGTGCCACAACACTGCAACCCCTCACAGACACTCTAGTTGGAACGCAGGAACGAGCCCTGCTGCAAAGTATTGCATCAAAAATTGTAATTACACGCCCCTGTTAGACAGGGGCAGAAAAATTGGGCCTTAGGCACTGGTGCTGGTGCCACAACACTGCAACCCCTCACAGACACTCTAGTTGGAACGCAGGAACGAGCCCTGCTGCAAAGTATTGCATCAAAAATTGTAATTACACGCCCCTGTTAGACAGGGGCAGAAAAATTGGGCCTTAGGCACTGGTGCTGGTGCCACAACACTGCAACCCCTCACAGACACTCTAGTTGGAACGCAGGAACGAGCCCTGCTGCAAAGTATTGCATCAAAAATTGTAATTACACGCCCCTGTTAGACAGGGGCAGAAAAATTGGGCCTTAGGCACTGGTGCTGGTGCCACAACACTGCAACCCCTCACAGACACTCTAGTTGGAATGCAGGAACGAGCCGTGCTGCAAAGTATTACATCAAAAATTGTAATTACACGCCCCTGTTATACAGGGGCTGAAAAATTGTGCCTTAGGCACTGGTGGTGGCGCCCAGAACCAAAAATGTTCTTACAAGCTATCAGCGTGATGATTGAGGAGGAAGAGGATAATTACTCAGGGATAGTCACTCAGCATCAGCATAGGCAGTCTTTGAAGGGATCTGAAAAAAATTATTCAGTTACATCAGCATCAGGTGCTTGGTAGCTGGTGGTGATCCAAGACTGATTCATTTTTATGAAGGTCAGCCGATCGACCGAGTCAGTGGACAGACGCACCCTGTGATCGGTTACCACGCCTCCAGCAGCACTGAATGTGCGTTCCGAAAGAACGCTGGATGCAGGACAGGCCAGTAGCTCAATTGCATACTGTGCAAGCTCTGGCCAGTGATCCATCCTCAAGACCCAGTAACCCAGAGGATTTTCGGTGGGAAAGGTGTCCAAGTCTGATCTTGCCCCTAGGTATTCCTGCACCATGTAAAACAGACGCTGGCGATGGTTGCTGGAACCGATCATACCTTGGGGCTGCGGACCAAAAAATTGTCTGAACGCATCGGTCAGACGGCCACCTTCTCCACCGCTCCTTCTTTGACTGACCGAAGCCTCAGCAACACGTTGTCCAGAAACAGGAGTTTGTAACCTCCCAGTCTCTGGGAACGCGTTGCACAGACCTTTCTGCAAGGCCTCCCGAAGATGTTTCATCCTCTGCTCCCTCTGCGATGGCAAGATAAGGTCCGCAACCTTACCCTTGTAACGTGGATCAAGGAGGGTTGCCAGCCAGTATTGGTCCTTCTCCTTGATACCACGAATACGAGGATCCTTACGCAGGCTTTGCAGGATCAGGGAGGCCATGCAGCGTAGGTTTGCTGAGGCATTCGGTCCGGAGTCCTCTGGGTCACTAAGGACAACAACGTCCGCAGCCACCTCCTCCCAGCCACGTACAAGTCCATGTGTTCCTTGGGACTGATCCCTTAAAGACTGCTGATGCTGAGTGCCAGGCTCCACCTCCATACTGACACAATCTTCCTCCTCCTCCTCCTCCTCCTCCTCGTCCTCTTCCTGTGTGATCGGCGGGCACGCAGGAACACTGTCTGGATAAAGGGGGCCTTGAGAGCTAAGGAAGTCCTCCTCTTCCTGCCTCTGTTCTGCCTCAAGTGCCCTGTCCATTATTCCACGCAGCGTGTGCTCCAACAGGTGGACAAGGGGGACAGTGTCACTGATGCATGCACTGTCAGTGCTCACCATCCTCGTGGCCTCCTCGAATGGTGACAGGACAGTGCATGCATCCCTGATCATGGCCCACTGGCGTGGGGAAAAAAAACCAAGGTCCCCTGACCCTGTCCTGGTGCCATAGTCGCACAGGTACTCATTTATGGCCCTCTGCTGCGTGTGCAGCCGCTGCAGCATGGCCAATGTCGAGTTCCACCTGGTGGGCATGTCACAGATTAGGCGGTTCTTGGGCAGGTTAAACTCCTTTTGGAGGTCCGTCAGCCGAGCACTGGCATTATATGACCGGCGGAAATGCACACAGACTTTCCTGGCCTGCCTCAGGACATCCTGTAAGCCCGGGTACCTGCCCAAGAACCGCTGCACCACCAAGTTAAGGACGTGAGCCAAACAGGGCACATGGGTCAGTTGTCCCTGTCGGAGGGCAGAGAGGAGGTTGGTGCCATTGTCGCAAACCACCATTCCTGCCTTAAGTTGGCGTGGCGTCAACCACCTCTGAACCTGCCCCTGCAGAGCTGACAGAACCTCTGCCCCAGTGTGGCTCCTGTCCCCCAAGCACACCAGCTCAAGCACCGCATGGCATCTTTTGGCCTGCGTACTTGCGTAGCCCCTTGAACGCCTACGGAGCACCGCTGGTTCCGAGGAAGAGGCCATGGAGGAAGAAGAAGAGGAGGGGGTGGAGGAGAGAGGTGTGTCACAATCAGCATTTTGGAGGCGTGGTGGCGGAACAACCTCCAACACTACTGCACCTTGTCCTGCATCCTTCCCAGCTGCCAGCAGAGTCACCCAATGCGCTGTGAAACTTAAGTAACGTCCCTGTCCATGCCTGCTGGACCATGAGTCAGCGGTAATATGCACCTTACCGCTGACCGCCCTGTCCAGCGAGGCATGGACATTGCCTTCCACATGCCGGTAGAGAGCTGGAATCGCCTTCCGTGAGAAAAAGTGGTGTTTAGGTACCTGCCACTGAGGAACCGCACATTCCACAAACTCACGGAAGGGGGCAGAGTCTACCAACTGAAAAGGCAGCAGTTGAAGTGCTAGCAATTTTGCCAAGCTAGCATTCAACCGCTGGGCATGTGGATGGCTGGGAGCAAACTTCTTTCGGCGGTGCAGCAGCTGGGGCAGGGAAATTTGCCTGGTACAATCTGGCGTCGGTGTACCAAAAGCAGATTGCCCACAAGTACTTGGCTGTGACACACCTAATTCTACACCTTCATTCCTCTCACTGCAGGTCTCAGAGAGGACTGAAGGTCTAGTGGGGTTGGAAATCTCAGCTGATGAGGAGCAAGGAGAGATCCTCTTTGTTCTTTGGTGTGGGTCTTTTAGATATGCTTGCCAACGAACTGCATGGCAGGTCAACATATGTCTGGTCAAGCATGTGGTACCCAAGCGGGAGATGTTTTGGCCACGCGAGATACGCTTGAGACATATGTTGCAAATAGCAGCGGTGCGATCTGATGCACTCGTCTCAAAAAAGGCCCACACCAAAGAACTTTTTGAATAACGCGCAGAGACTGCAGCGCCCTGCACATGTGGAGCTTTGGGGTGTGATGCAGTCAATGTGCTGCCCTTAGGCTGGCCCCTGGAGGGCATCCTGCCTCGTTGGTGATGTGCCGCCTCCTCCTCCTCCTCCTCCTCCTCTCTCCTATCAGGCACCCACGTTGAGTCAGTGACCTCATCATCCCCTCCCTCCTCATCACTGGAGCAAACCTGGCAGTATGCTGCAGCAGGGGGAGCATGGCTGCCAGATTGCTGTCCTTCTTGGGCACCCCCTCTGTCCGTGCTCATGTTACTGCCTTCATCGAGCTCAGTATCATCATCAGAGCCTTCCAAACGCTGGGCATCCTCCTGGAGCATGTACCCAACACTGTGGTCAAACAGTTCGAGGGAATCCTCATGAGGACATGGTGGAGCTAGGGAAGGAGTCACTGATGACATTGAGCTGAGGGAAGAGGCCGCTGCTTTGCCAGACAAAGCACCCTGGGCATGGGTGAGAGAGGATGAGGAGGATGAGGACGGCTTGGTCATCCACTCGACCAAGTTTTCCGCATGTTGCGGCTCAACACGGCCAGCTGCCGAAAAAAAGGCCAAGCGTGTCCCATGGCCACGTGCTGATGAGGATGCACCGTCTCCACGACCAGCACTAGACACAGAGCCTGCTTGCCCTCTCTTATTGGCTTGTGACTGTCTGCCTCTCCTTCTTGGCCTTCCAGACATACTAATGGCCTGTAGCTGCACTAAGCTGGGATAGAACACCTGTAATTTTCTTCAGGTAGCTTTATATACTGTAACCAGACAAGCCTGCCTGTCAGTAGGAAGATAACAGGAACGGATCTAGCTGAACACTGTGAGCAGGACGCACTGCACTAAATGTAAATAGCAGGAACGGATCTAGCTGAACACTGTGAGCAGGACGCACTGACTGCACTAAATGTAAATAGCAGGAACGGATCTAGCTGAACACTGTGAGCAGGACGCACTGACTGCACTAAATGTAAATAGCAGGAACAGATCTAGCTGAACACTGTGAGCAGGACGCACTGCACTAAATGTAAATAGCAGGAACGGATCTAGCTGAACACTGTGAGCAGGACGCACTGACTGCACTAAATGTAAATAGCAGGAACGGATCTAGCTGAACACTGTGAGCAGGACGCACTGACTGCACTAAATGTAAATAGCAGGAACGGATCTAGCTGAACACTGTGAGCAGGACGCACTGCACTAAATGTAAATAGCAGGAACGGATCTAGCTGAACACTGTGAGCAGGACGCACTGCACTAAATGTAAATAGCAGGAACGGATCTAGCTGAACACTGTGAGCAGGACGCACTGCACTAAATGTAAATAGCAGGAACGGATCTAGCTGAACACTGTGAGCAGGACGCACTGACTGCACTAAATGTAAATAGCAGGAACAGATCTAGCTGAACACTGTGAGCAGGACGCACTGCACTAAATGTAAATAGCAGGAACGGATCTAGCTGAACACTGTGAGCAGGACGCACTGACTGCACTAAATGTAAATAGCAGGAACGGATCTAGCTGAACACTGTGAGCAGGACGCACTGCACTAAATGTAAATAGCAGGAACGGATCTAGCTGAACACTGTGAGCAGGACGCACTGCACTAAATGTAAATAGCAGGAACGGATCTAGCTGAACACTGTGAGCAGGACGCACTGCACTAAATGTAAATAGCAGGAACGGATCTAGCTGAACACTGTGAGCAGGACGCACTGCACTAAATGTAAATAGCAGGAACGGATCTAGCTGAACACTGTGAGCAGGACGCACTGACTGCACTAAATGTAAATAGCAGGAACGGATCTAGCTGAACACTGTGAGCAGGACGCACTGACTGCACTAAATGTAAATAGCAGGAACAGATCTAGCTGAACACTGTGAGCAGGACGCACTGCACTAAATGTAAAGAGCAGGAACGGATCTAGCTGAACACTGTGAGCAGGACGCACTGCACTAAATGTAAAGAGCAGGAACAGATCTAGCTGAACACTGTGAGCAGGACGCACTGCACTAAATGTAAAGAGCAGGAACAGATCTAGCCTAATCTAGCTCTCAAATCAAATGACACTGTCTGTCTCTCTCTCTATCAGCACACCGGAACACACTACACAGGGCCGCCGTGCAGGCGGCCTTATATAGTGTGGGGCGTGTACTAAATCCCCTGAGCCATAATTGGCCAAAGCCACCCTGGCTTTGGCCAATTACAGCTCTCTCTACTGACGGCGCTGTGATTGGCCAAGCATGCGGGTCATAGTGCATGCTTGGCCAATCATCAGCCAGCAATGCACTGCGATGCCGCAGTGAATTATGGGCCGTGACGCGCCACACGAATTTGGCGCGAACGGCCCATAACGTTCGCAATTCGACGGACGGTCGAACAGCCGATGTTCGAGTCGAACATGGGTTCGACTCGAACACGAAGCTCATCCCTAGTGTCAATATAGAAGTGCCCCTTACATTGGTAATCAATGCTGAATTGGTGGTCAGTGTAGTGTCCTCATTTAGCACTAGCATGCTTAGAAGTGCCCTCTTACAATGGCGACCAGTATAGAAGTCCCTTAAATTGGCGTGAAATGTGAGGAAGGATGCCCCTTACATTGGTTGCCAGTGGCGAAGCTAAACATTCTTTCACCTAGGGGAAAGACTCAGTTTGGCACCCCCCCCCCCCGGGTTTAGGGGTGCTCTACATACAGAGTGCAGAGATTAGGGGACCCTATGTACAGAGTGCTGGGTTTAGGGGTGCGCTACATACAGAGTGCAGGGTTTATGAGTGCCTATGTACAGGGTGCAGGGGTGCACTACATGCAGAGTGCAGGGTTCAGGGGTGGTGTGCTGCCTACAGAGTGCAGGGTTTAGGGGTGCACTACATACAGAGTTCAGTGTAGGGGTTGACTGATTATCAGTGCAGCCGATATTCAATTTTTTTGAAGCATCGGTATTGGTCACAAAACTTACCGATATTACCGATATTGCTTCAAGGGGTTGTAAAGTTCTTTAGAGCAGACGGTCGGCTCTCTTGTAAGAACAACCAATGTGGCTCAGCAGCCGCTCAGCTGTTATTACATGCACCGGCGTCCTCTCCCACTGCCTTCCGCCGCTCGCCCGCGCTCTCCCATCCCACCCACTGGCCGAAGACCTGAACAAAGCCGATGCTTTGTTCGTCTCTGATCTAGTAACCCGGAAGCGATGTCATGACTTCAATTCCGGATAACTGGCATCTTAAGGGTCCTTTCACACTGGGGCGGTTTGCAGGCGCTAATGCGCTAATAATAGCGCCTGCAAACCGACCCGAAACAGCCGCTGCTTTGATTGGAGCGGTGCGCTAGCAGGACAGGAGAAAAAAGTCCTGCTAGCAGCATCTTCGGAGCGGTGAAGGAGCGGAGTGTATACCGCTCCTTCACCGCTCCTGCCCATTGAAATCAATGGGACGGCGCGGCTATACAGCCGGCAAAGTGCCTCTGCAGAGGCGCTTAACGGTGGTTTTTAACCCTTTCTCGGCCGCTAGCGGGGAGTAAAACCGCCCCGCTAGCGGCCGAATACCGACGGTAAAGCGCCACTTACAAAAGCGGCGCTTTACCGCCGACGCCGCCCCCGCCCCAGTTTTGGGGGGGGCGTTGTGTACAAATTGTG
Organism: Lithobates septentrionalis; assembly: GCA_037952835.1. Classification (NCBI taxonomy): domain Eukaryota; kingdom Metazoa; phylum Chordata; class Amphibia; order Anura; family Ranidae; genus Lithobates; species Lithobates septentrionalis. The sequence goes on from JBBDGP010002483.1 coordinate 148,913, forward strand.
GCTTTTAGGGATACAGTACATACAGAGTGCAGGGTTTAGGGGTGCGCTATGTACAAATTGCAGGGTTCAGGGGTATGCTGTGTACAGAGTGCAAAGTTTAGGAGTGTGCTGTGTACAGAGTGCAGGGTTTAGAGGTGCGCTGCATACAGAGTGCAGGGTTAAGGAGCGACAGTTTTAAAAAAATAGAAAGTATTCAAAAAGGCAGATCTTGATGTTTTGAATACTTTCAAGAGCAGAGGAAGGGCTTGGGGTCTTATAGACCCCCGATCCCTCCATAAAAAGTACCTGTCACTGCTTATTACTGTCACAAGGGATGTTTACATTCCTTGTGACAGCAATAAAAGTGCTGAAAATGTTTTTTTTTAAAAGGACAGTGTAAAAATAACAATTTTAAATGTACAGAATAACGGCACCCGATATCGGCTACCAGCCTGAAAGGCAGCCGAAAAATCGGTATCGTATCGGCCCTGAAAAAACTATATCGGTCGATCCCTAGTTCAGGGGTGTGCTGCATATAAAGTGCAGGGTTTAGGGGTGCGCTGTGTACAGAGTGCAGAATTCAGGGGTGCTCTACGTACAGAGTGAAGGGGTAAGGGATGCGCTGTGTACAGAGTGCAGGGTTGAGGAGCACGCTACATACAGACTGCAGAGTTTTGGGGGGCGTTGTGTACAAAGTGTGGGGTTTAGGGATACAGAACATACAGAGTGCAGGGTTTAGGGGTGCGCTATGTACAAATTGCAGGGTTCAGGGGTATGCTGTGTACAGAGTGCAAAGTTTAGGAGTGTGCTGTGTACAGAGTGCAGGGTTTAGAAGTTTGCTACATACAGAGTGCAGGGTTTAGAGGTGCGCTGCATACAGAGTGCAGGGTTGAGGAGCGTGCTACATACAGAGTGCAGGGTTTTAGAGGTGCACAGTGTGGAACCCCCTCAATGCCGCACCCGGAGCACATCTCTCCCCCCCCCCCCCCTAGTTTCGGCCCTTGCCATAAGGAGGAATGTGTGTGGCCAATAAATGTAACCTCCTTGCCTATGCTGCCTCTTGGTAAGTGCCGACTAAGCCTAATAGTAAATCCAGCAATGTAGAGGGTGCCAAAGCCTCCGCTGGCAGCACAAATTTAAATGTAAAAGAATAAAAAAAGAATAAAAATGGCCTTTACGCTGCTTCAGTTTGCCCTACCCACTGTGATCTGTCTGATTCCATTTAAGTGCGTTCTTCATTTAAAAGAAAGTTTTGACCTTCTGAGAACAAATTACTGCAAGAGCTACACGTGGGTTCTTGAGAACTTTGTTTTTTTCTCAGAGAGCCGTTTGAGCAAACGTCTTAAACCTCAATGCGCCTATCTCCTCTTCTGCTTTGAAAATAGAAAAAAGAACAAGCTATGTGAAGGATTAAAAGGATGCTTTCCTGTTGAAGACAGATAAAGTGTAATGAAAGCGGATCGGCGGCCAAAGTGCATCGCTTTTATAGCTCATAGAAAGATTTGCAAGTGTCGTAGGAGTGTATCGGGGTTATTAAACCTTCAAGGACATCGGAAGGCTTTTGTAGTGATTTGTACAATGCAAGTCATTTCAAATCAAATTGAGATTGTAAATTCACCATTTTAACTTCAAAATCCGACCAGCGGGCTTAACCTCTTCCGGCAGGGCTGAGCTCCCAAAATGACACCGGCCTATTAGCCACAGGCTCAGCAGGACAAAGCGGTGAGAGCAGAAGAGGACAAGGAAAACATTATGGGAAAAAGTTTTACACAACATAGGCAGGGAACGAATATTCAGTAAAACCTTGGATTGCCAGCATAATTCGTTCCGGAAGCATGCTTGTAATCCAAAGCACTCGTATATCAAAGCAAATTTCCCCATAAGAAACAATGGAAACAAATGATACATTCCACAACCATTTATTCATAAATCCTTCAGTTTATAGTCCATATAAAAAGATTATAGCAATGTGATAGGTTGTGTAACCATAAAATGTCCATCCACAAATGGAAGCCTCCACAAGGGGATTAGAAGCAAAATCCAGCAGGAGCTCCAGAGTTTAACCTCCCTGGCGGTATGATTATTTCAGATTTTAGGTGCTGAAAGCGGTACAATTATTTTTCATGGAAATTTGGCGTTTTATATTGTAGGTCTGTAATTCTTAACAATAACACACTTAAATCTGTCCAAACAAGAGTCTAGTAGATATCCCGGGTATGATGAAGTGTGAAACACAAAAACATAAATTATAATATAATAAATAAAAATAAATAATTAAAAATAATAATAATAATAATAATAATAAAATAAATTTCCCCACGATTCACTATCGCTCAATTCTGCAAGTGTTCTAATTTACTATCGCTGTTTTCTAGCTGGTCTAAAGCCACTTTTGACGTAAAGGGACACATTTTGGTTGCTATGGACAATCTCCAGTTTCCAGGCAGAAATAACAGTATATATATATAATATAAAACTGCATGCAGGGCATTGGACAAAGCACTGGGGACAAAAGGGATGTGAAATAATTTCATACAGTACTGTAATCTGTAAGATTAAAGTACTGTATGTGTTATGATTTTTACAATTTTTTGCCGCCAGGCTCCGCCCCCGTGCGTCGCGAAGCTCGCAGGGAACGGAGCCTGACACGGAGAGGCTTCGGAGGAGGATGGAGCCCACGGACACTGCGGGGGACATCACAGGATCCCGGGGACAAGGTAAGTAAAGCCGCACCAGGATCCTGAGATGTAATCCCGAGTGTGGCTCGGGGTTACCGCTAATGGGACTGAATTTTAACCCCGAGCCACACTCGGGAAAACCGCCAGGGAGGTTAAAAGAGAAGCCTCTAAGTGTAGCAATGTGGTTACATTTAATGAAGGTACAACATTTAGCAACTCACATTGTTGATGATTAAAAGAGGCACATCTAAGTATGGAGGCATCCGGGGTAAAGCTCTCTGCAATCGTGACCAGGAAGTCTACCCTGCAGTAGAGCGATCTGAAAGCGAGGCTTGAACTGCTTGTGGAGCTCAGCGTGGAAGGGACAACGTCAATGGCGGTGAGGAGGACGGTCTATGTGGACATCTTTACCCCGGATGCCTGCATACTTAGATGTGCCTGTTTTAATCATCAACCATGTGCATTTCTAAATGTTGTACCTTTACATTAAATGTAACTGTATTGCTACACTTAGAGGCGCCTCTTTTCTCTTTTATACTCAGTTGTGACATGACGCTACTTGTATATCAAGACATCGCTTGTATATATCAAGTCAAAATGTATTTAAAAATGTTGCTTGTCTTGAAAAACACTCTCAAACCAAGGTTTTACTGTACTTCAGAGTAAGACAGGAAGACCCACCCCAATTTTCAGAAATAAAAAAACAAAAAAAGAGAAAATCCCTTAAAGTGGATGTAAACCCAATGTCATCCTTTCTAAACTTCTGCCATAGGGGTTATCTATAAGGATATACACGCCTCCTGCATGTATCTTTACCTGTCAAATGTCTCCCCTCTGTCTGTTATGAGACCCGAAAAACTGCATATTCTGTGGGTGGGTCTGTTGTCTGGAGCTCGGTGGGTGGAGTCGTGATGTCAGTAGACTCCCCGCCCACCTCTACACTCCTTGTCAATTTCCTTTTTCCCCTGTGTATTTCTTACACTGAACTTCTGCTGAACTTCTGCTATGATCTCTAACATCCAGTGAAAAGACAGGAAAGTAACCACATGACTTCAGCATGCCAAATCATGGTGAGGTGTGGAACAGCCAATCCTTGCAGAGCTGCTGAAGAAAGGAGTGGGGGAGGGAATTAAGAAATAATGCATGTGTATTAGGCTGTCACTCACAGCAAGGGGGAGTATTTGACAAAGTTTTTCTCAGTTTGTCAAGATTTTTCTCACTGAACAATAAAAGAGGATTGCTCAGAGATGGATTAATTCTGTGTGGCAAGACTGGGCTCAAATGATAGAAAATCTTATAGTCTACAGTATGATATAAAAAAAAAAAATTCGGGCTTACATCCACTTTAAGGTGGACTTTTTAGGCACACTGAATTTATAGGAAATTGAAGAGTATTGAAAGTATTATAGTACAAAAATGTATTTTTTCATAGTTACACATGATAGAATTTATAATATATATATATTATTTATTAATACTTTCAATACAATTCAATTTTCTATAAATTCAGTGTGCCTTTAAAGTCCACCTTAGGGGATTTTCTCTTTTTGTTTGATATTGGATGTGGCACCACATTGGCATAATAGTACCGTTCTATCTTCCTTTTCAATTTTCAGAAATGGTAAAGTCTTTACTATAACCAGGGCTTTTTTTTTTCTTTATGGACAACTTTAACCTGGTGAGGGCATTAAAATTTTGTCAGGAAGCTCTATAATTTACAGTTATGCCCCCAGCATAAGGTAAGGTTAGAATAATAGGTAATCCATCATAGATTCAGTTATTTTAAATCAATGGCGGCTGGTGCTCAAAATTTTTTGGGGGGGCGCAAACAAACTGAAAAATTCTGAAAAAAACCCCCATCAATTGCAGCCTCACTGTTCCATCAATCGCAGCCACTGTGCCATCAATCGCAGCCACTGTGCCATCAATCGCAGCTACTGTGCCATCAATCGCAGCCACTGTGCCATCAATCGCAGCCACTGTGCCATCAATCCCAGCCACTGTGCCATCAATCCCAGCCACTGTGCCATCAATCGCAGCCACTGTGCCCATCAAACGCAGCCACTGTACCCATCAATTTCCACCACTGTGCCATCAAATGCAGCCACTGTGCCCATCAATTGCCACCACTGTGCCATCAATCGCAGCCACTGTGCCATCAATCGCAGCCACTGTGCCCATCAAACGCAGCCACTATACCCATCAATTGCCAAGACTGTGCCATCAAATGCAGCCACTGTGCCCATCAATTGCGGCCACTGTGCCATCAAACGCAGCCACTGTGCCCATCAATTGCTCCCACTGTGCCCCATCAAACGCAGCCACTGTGCCATATCAAATGCTGCCAGTGTGCCCCCTGCCGGCTCGCTGTCTACATTTACCTGTCTCGGTGGGACAGTTCCTCAATGTCTTCTCCCATCCTTTCTTCCCGTCCTCTGCTATGATTGGATGCCTGGCGTCCAATCACAGCGCCTGTCATTTCAGCCAATCAGGTGACAGGTAACAGATCCGAGCACCTGATTGACCGAGAGGCGGTTTAGTGTTAGGAAAGCGAATATTCATTTGCTTTTCTAACACAGCTGAGTGATCTGCGAGCGCCCAGCACTTTTAAAACTGATGCTCTAATCAGGTGCTTCAAAAACACCCCCCACCACTGTAATTCTGGTGCCCTGCACCCGAAAAGGAGCTGGGGGCTTGAATAGGGCGTGGCAGCAGCGGCCATAGATAGATTCATGCAATGCATGAATCTATCTATTGGTGCTAGAGGGGGTGGCAGGAGAGAGGGGGCGGTGCCCGTGCGCCCTTATGGATACACCGTCAATGTTTCAAACCATTGTTCAACGCACACAAAAGAAAAAAGATTAATGCGGCCAAATAAGATGGGATTTTCCGCCAGGAAGGATCATTACGGAGAAATAATGGGTCAAGCATGGAAATGATTGTGTGATGCTGTTGATTTAAATAATTCTTTAATAAAAGTGATTATAAGATAAAACATGTATGCCAGCATTAGTACCTGGATCATTAAAAGGGAGCAGAACCAAAGCGCACTCATTTGCAACTTTGTTGACTTTTTTTTTCATTGTAACTTTTCCAATGGACACTTATACATTCGCAGTTACAGAAGGAGAAGTGTGGGAGCTGCTAAGAGAAGTCGCTAGACTCTCAGCAAACTCCCAAAATGATATGCTGCCAATTCATCTTTATAGGCAGGTTCTTTATTGATGGGGTTGGGCAGTCCATTGATAAGAAACTTTGCAAAAGATTCAGAAAAAAATCCCTTCAATGTGGGTACCTATGACATACGCTCTAACATGGAAATTCTGTACACTTTGGAGAGATTTCCTCCCATTTGTGTTTTCAGGACAGGAAGTGAAGGGAAAAAATCACTCCAGGGGAACAAAGCCAGCAAAAAAAAAAAAAACAGAATTTTACATACACTTTAGGAAGACTATATACAGTAGCGGTCCCCGCATTAGGGACCGGCCGCTTGGAAGTCAACCCCTCCATGGGGGGGGGGGGGGGCTTGGTGGTTATGTGTGTGGGGCCAGCAGTTATGCCCAGTAATAAGCACAATGCTGTGCATTAGCAGTCTTCACCTTTAAAACTGAAATAAAACAGTAAAATAACTATAAAAATTGTTTTCTATGTTACAATATAACAAAATTTTATTAGATTAAAAAAACTTTTTTTTTTTTTTTTTTTTTAGCAATGTCACAGCATGGAATTAGTTACAGTTGAACTCTCTGACTATAAGCCCCTTCTTTGGATGCCCAGTGCAGATGCCTCCTTTGGCTAGCCACCTTCAATTCTGAAAATTGCTTTGATTCACTTACCATACTTATCTGAAAAGTATAGGGAAAGGAGATATATTCATCTCTTTAGTCTTAAATTGAATTAGTTACCGAGGAGATATATTTTCATCATCGACCAGTGACCCGAATTTACATGGCTCGCTCCCAAATTAGTAGGTAAGTAACGCATAAGATGGGTTGCCATGATTTGAAAACCTACAGCTCGTTTAACTTTGGCGGAAAAATGTTAGGAAAATTATAGCCTTTGCATGAAGGGTGAAACTGTGACATTCACAAATCTAGATGCAAATCGTTCACACATTGTGAATACTAATATGAAGTAAAAGAAGACTGAATGTCGTGTATTAAACCGGCCGGAGATGGTGCTGCTGTAATATAGAGAGAGAGTAATGATTGCTTCTGTTCTCCTTAAAATTCCTACATGCTTCCATTGGACTTACAAATTCATTTTGATGCATTTTACTCATTACCTCTTAGTTCATAGCATTTCAGCCTCGGTTTGTATAGTAAAAAAAACGAAAAAAAAATGATCTGGCTATTAGTAGGAATGCACCGATACCATTTTTCTTACAATGAGTACCGATACTTTTTATTTAGTACTCGCCGATACCAATTACCGATACCTACCGCAACTGTTTTGTTCATACTTCAGCTGTCAGCAATGATTCAAAGCACTGAAAATTTATTTACAAATGAAATCCTTTTTTTATTATTATTTATGCGCTTTTTTCAATGTGAAACGCGTAAAATATATGTTAACTGGTTTCCGACCGGCTCCTGTACATTTACGTCGGCAGAATGGCACGGCTGCACAAAGTAACGTACCCGTACGTTACTTTGAATTTGCCGCCATGTGCACGCGCCTGCCGCGTTCTCTGTGAGTCGGGTCGCGGGTCCCGCGGACTCGATCGGCGCGGGCATACCCGCGATCGCCTCACGGAGAGGACGAACGGGGAGATGCCGTTGTAAACAGCATCTCCCCGTTCTGCCTAGGGACAAGTGTCACTCGATCTCTGCTCCCTGTCATCGGAGCAGAGATCAGTGACGTGCCACACACAGCCCATCCCCCTGACAGTTAGAAATCACTCCCCTAGGACACACTTAACCCCTCCCCGCCCCCTAGGGGTTAACCCCTTCACTGCCAGTGTCATTTATACAGGAATCAATGCATTTTTATAGCACTGATTGCTGTATAAATGACAATGGTCCCAAAAATGTGTCAGAAATGTCCGACATGTCCGCCATAACGTCACAATAAAAATCGCTGATCGCCGCCATTACTAGTAAAAAAAAATTATTAATAAAAATGCCATAAAACTATCCCCTATTTTGTAAACGCTATAACTTTTGCGCAAACAAATCAATAAACGCTTATTGCGATTTTTTTTCTACCAAAAATATGTAGAAGAATACATATGGGCCTAAACTGAGGAAAAAAAACGTTTTTTTATATATTTTTTGGGGATAATTATTATAGCAAAATGTAAAAAAAAATTGTTTCTTTTCAAAATTGTCGCTCTTATTTTGTTTATGGCGCAAAAAATACAAATCGCAGAGATGATCAAATACCACCAAAAGAAAGCTCTATTTGTGGGAAAAAAAGGATGTCAATTTTGTTTCGGAGCCATGTCGCACGACCGCGCAATTGTCAGTTAAAGCGACGCAGTGCCGAATCGCAAAAAGTGCTCTGGTCAGGAAGGGGGTAAATCCTTCCAGGGCTGAAGTGGTTAAAGGTGTAAAAATATCAAATAAGCAAGCAAAAAAAAAAAGTTTTAATTATTAATAGTGTATAAAATTAAAACATAAAAAATAAAAAAAAATCAGCAGGAAAATAAGGGAGGAGAATAAGAAGTTAAAGTAAGGCTGATTAGAGTAAATTAAGGGTTAATGAGCGGGTTAAACAGAGTAACATGTCAATCCTTGACAGGTTGCTTTAAACTGACTTCATCTGCAGATTGAAGTTCATCCCTTTGATCTGTAGATGAAGAAAAACAGTAAGATACAAAAAGAAACAATGTTTCTTTTTGTATCTTAGATACAAGATACAAAAAGAAACAATGTTTCTTTTTATCTTTCAGCTGAGGGGCTGAGCAATATTATTGTTAAACATTGCCCTGCTACTTTTTTTTGACAGCTCCAATTGCCGGGACTTCAGTTTACACTTCAGCTGTCAACAGGGGAACCCCACTGACAGCTGAATGAGTCCTCCGTTGTCAAGGATGTGGCAGCCCCACTCCTTAACAAACGATAAATGCCAGCTTTTTTTTTTTTTTTTTACATTTTAGCTGTCAGTGGGGGAATCCCACTGTCAGCTAAAAGAACCGAGCCTGAAAGTATTGGTATTAAATTGGTATTGGAGCATTTTTACCCCTATCTATTAGGGTACCAGTCCTGCCATGAACCTGTCATGTCCGCTAGATGTGTACGAGCATTAATGCATTACAATGGCCAGAATAAAGCAATATTCAGGTCAATTGAATTGTTACTCCTAAATGCATGTGAAATATGTGTCTTTAGGCATGTTTTTTAAAGTGGTTCTAAAGTCTACCTTTTTATTTATACCTACAGGTAAGCCTATAATAAGGCTTATCTGTAAGTACAGTAAATATTTCCTAAACGTGCTCAGTTTAGGAGATATCTACTTTAGTGGCAGCCGGCATGCCGTCCATTAAGAGAGCTGAGCCGTGCCCGTGGCGCCCGTGCACGTGCATGGGAGTGACATTATTGCAGTCTGGCCCTTCAAATGGCCGGAGCCTGCAAACCCAGAAGGAAGACCAGGTGAAGATGGAAGCCCTGACATCGCTGACAGCGCACTGCTCGAGGGCTTTGTTTTAAGGTAAGTCCGTTATAATGTGCTAGTATGTGATGCATACTAGCACATGCTTTAAGCAGCTTTTCTCCTGCCATTCAGAGGAGCAAAGCAAATGTTCAGTGGGTATTAGGCCTTAGAGTAGGGAAAACTATACAGCGTGGATAGGCGAAACTTCCAGCTGGGCAATTCTATTCTGACAATCATCGGCGGCTGTTAGAATACCCAAACAGCGGCTGCTGTTAGGCTGACAATTTTTTGTCTGGCTCCTTCAGTTTTTTACATGAAGCTAATTAGGTGGAGGGGGCTGACGGGGCCACCCACCAAGTAGCTAAGACAATATTCAAACAATGTATAGCCAGCTTTAAAGAGACGCTGTCACTTTGGACATTTAGAGCGAAGTGACAGTGGGGGAGATTTACTAAAACCGGTACACTTAGAATCTGGTGTAGAAGTGCCTGGTAGCCAATCAGCTTCTAACTTCAGCTTGTTCAATTAAGCTTTGACAATAAAACCTGGAAGCTGATTGGTTGATATGCAGAGCTGCACCAGATCTTTCACTCTCCAGTTTTAGTAAATAACCCCTTATGTCTCTTGATATACCACCCTTGCCATTTTACCGGAAAGTATTCTGCTTTGCTGTCTATGTCCCTGAACGCATAGGGCCCTAAACCCAAGTACCGCTTGGTAAAGCGTTCAGCCCTGCCCAGCCACAGTGCCTCTCAGTCTCTCATAGGCTGCAGGCAATGAGGCACAGTAAAACACCGAGCTTGGTCGCACCAAGCTAAATGGCAAGTGTGCATGTGGCCTGGTAGCAACTAGCCACGAGTTCCAACTATTGAACATCAATATTTGTAGCAGTACCCCAGACTTGAGCAATCTGGGTCCACCCCTGAACCTTTGGTCCAGTCATTCTAAGTGGTGACTACTTTCATTTTGCTTATTTGCACTAATAAACTTTTTTTGTTATGGCATTTTATAAGTTTGAGCTGTGTTTGGCATTTTTGCTGTGTGTTTGGTGTTTCCTCTAAGCACAGCTGTTTTATAATAGCTAGTTGATCCCCAGAGACCCTCCTTAAGCTCCAAATCAAAATCTGCAGATTTTAAGAGCTGACCCAAAAGACTGTACTCAGCACCTGGGGATCTGACTGGCTTTTCCCGAACTGTGTTAACCTCTGCTCTGCTTCACTTTCCCCAACAATTGGGATGTGGTCTGTAGATAGTACCCATAGGGTCACCATACATATTACAATCTGAGTATACAATACTGAGTGTGTATACTGCATGTGGGATGCTGTAAGACATTTGTTAGGGGGATTCATTCAAAAAGGAGGATTTGATGAATATTTCATGTTTTAATAATGTAAGTGTTGATTTTATATGATACGTGTAACCGGTAAAACCTTGTTGTGATCCTTGGGCACCTTAAAAGTTCATATATTGGTATTTCTGACCAAGACTTTTTTTCAGCAGAAACACAGGGGAACGCCGTTCCGGCACCTCCAGCACTGAATGTATCTAATGACAAGGGGTGTTGGGGTGTGCCGGAGGGTCCAATGATGCTGGTTGCTGGAGGAGCGATTGTTGCTTGGGTGATCTATTGATGAGGGAGGGGGTCTGTTGGGGGGGGAGGTGCTTATATTGCTGGGGGGGTCAATTGTTGCTGGGGGGGATCTACTGTTGAGGGAGGGGTCTTTTGTTGCTGGCTGCTGGAGGGTCTATTAATTCTGGTTGTTGGGAGGTCTATTGTTGCTGGTGGGGTTTTATTGTTCCTGGGGGCGGATCTGTTGTTAGGGGTATTTTGTTGCAGGGGTTCTATTGTTGCTGGAGGAATCTGTTGTTGCTTGGGGGCTATTGTTGCCGGCTTCAGGGGATCTATTTTACTGTTTTTTATATTATCCTTAACAAATTCTATACAAATTACTTAGCACCACAAAATTATACTTGGTTCTGTTTTCTCCAAAAGGGGCAGTACTGGGAGGTGAGTAGGGGGCAGTGGCGGCCTGTCCATTAGGTGCGCCCGGGCGCCGCCCCCTCTCTCCATGCGACCCTCCTATATCCAATGGATAGATTCACGCATAGTATGAGTGGTTTTGCACAGAGCAGCCCGGATCCTCCTCTTTTCGGGTACCCTGCCGGCGCTCCTGGCCCCTCCCTCCCGCCAAGTGCCCCCATAGCAAGCAGCTTGCTATGGGGGAACCCGAGCCTAGCCGCTGCTCTCTGTGAACATACAGACATGGAGCCACAGCTTGGCACCGCCCCCTCTCTCTCCTCCATGGCTCACTGACTTTGCTTGACAGCAGCGGGAACCAATGGTGCCCGCTGCTCTGTCTTAGCCAATCAGGAGGGAGAGACAGCCAAGTGTCTCCTGCAACATCACTGGATAGAGATGGGGCTCAGGTAAGTATTAGGGGGGCTGAGGCACACAGAAGGTGCAGAGAATGCATTAAGATAAGAAAACCTTCTGCCTTTAGAACCACTTTAATTGCAACCAGTCGTTGGCCTGGTACCTGCTAAGGCAACAGGTTCTCCGGCAGCGAGAGGGGCCGGTGTTATGGCTCCCTCTCTAGCTGTCCGTCTCCATCGGTCCCCGGGTGTGGATTAGCATTACAGATAGCAATGGCCTGATCACTGGGTACAGAAGAACAAGAGTTAAGTGAGCACGCATGAAATCCACGCTGTGTTCCTCGGCGGGACCCTATTCTGTTACCGGGTGTAAGGTAGCAGAGGTACGCTGACTGGTAGAGTAGGCATAGGCTTTGTGTGTCCCTCCTAATGCAACACAACCACATGTTCAAGTGTGTAGAATATGGGATGCCATCTTTGGAAGAACTCCACATAATACTGCACACAAGTGGCTCATCTTTGAATTGGAGGTCTGCCTTAATGTTTGACTTTCACATGACCACAGCCCTTGTCTGGTCCCTGACGAGCATGTCTTTGGGTTAGGTGTAATCCCGGTGGTATGACAACTGAGCCTTCTTGCCGACTGGCTAAGCCCAGAAGAATCCACCCCTGGGTAGGCCTTCTGTGTGAACCACACTTGGCGCCCAACTGACCCTTCTTGCTGCCTGGTGTAGCCCAGAAGAATCCACCCTGGGATAGGCCTCCTGTGTGACCCAAATTTGGCGCCCAACGAGTTAATGGGGAACATATGGAGGAGATGTCATCTGTCTATCGCAACACCTATCCTACCCCTTACAAGCATGTTTCTGTGCATGTTGTTCTCAACACACACAGTGGGGTTGATTTACCAAAGGCAAATCCACTTTGCACTGCTAGTGCACTTGGAACTGCAGTCGCTCTAAATCTAAGGGGTAAATCTAAAATGAGGGGAAGCTCTGCTGATTTTATCATCCAATCATGTACAAGAAAAATTGCTGTTTTTTTATTTTCCTTGCATGTCCCCCCCGGATCTACAGCGACTGCATTTCCAAGTGCATTTCCAAGCGCACTTGCAGTGCACTTGTAGTGCAAAGTGGATTTGCCTTTAGTAAATAAACCCCGGACTGTGCACTTTGCAAAGTGCAGTTGCTCCAGAGCTTAGTAAATGAGCAAAAGCTCTGCTGACTTCCATCATCCAATCATTTGCAAGCAAAAATGCTGTTTTTTTTTAATTTTCCTGGCACATGATTGGGTATTCTTTGTAAAGTGAAGGTTTACCTAATTTACTAAGCTCTGGAGAAACTGTACTTGCAGAGTGCACAGTCTATTTACTTTTAGCAAATCAACCCCAAAGTGTTAACCTAGCCTTAGGGAGTGGAGACTTTGGGGTTGATTTACTAAAGGCAACTAGTCTGTGCACATTGCAAAGTGCAGTTGCTCCAGAGCTTAGTAAATGAGCAGAAGCTCTGCTGACTTCCATCATCCAACCATGTGCAAGCAAAAATGTATTTTTTTTTTTTCCTTGCATGTGATTGGATATTCTTTGCAAAGTGAAGCCTTACCTCATTTACAAAGCTCTGGAGCAACTGCACTTTGCAAAGGGCAGACTATTTGCCTTTAGTAAATCAACCCCTTTATATTTAGCAGTAAATGCAAACTGGGCGTATAAAATTAGGGGAACCCAAGTCATCCAATCAAATTTTAGCAAAATTCCTGTTTGATTGAATTTTCCTTGCATATGATTGGTTATTAAGTGAACGCAAGTGAAAGTTAACGCAGCTTCATCTTTTGCTATGTGAACATACCCTACTCCTTTTGGCTGGGTTCACATATATATATGCAAATTGGATGAGTTTTAACTCGCATCCAATTCACATGACATGTGAATGTGACCGGCTCTCAATGGAGCCGGTTCACACGTGTTCGGGGCGCCTGCGTGTTGCGGTTTCAAAAAGGGCCCTGTGCGTTTTTGGGTCCGGTTCAGGTGCAAATTCGGGCAAAAAAAAAATCGCCTCTGAATGCCACCTGAACCGGTGAACAGGAACGCAGCGGACCCCGGACTGCAAAAAGCAGCCGCACATATGTGAACCCGGCCTTAGTAAATCAACCACATTTGCTCTATTTTTTTTATTTCCTGTGCATTGATAAACTATTTATTATGATTTATTACAAGTATTTATATAGCTTAATCATTTTATGCAGTGCTTTACATATTGTACATTCAAAACAAAAAGGTAATGAAGGCACTTGATCCCCATATACAACCCTGTGCATTGGCAAATTACTGGCGGGACAATCCTGGTACTTTTAGCTTTTCTTTATTTATTAAAGTGATTGTAAAGTCTCGTTTTTTTCTTTAAATAACAAACATGTTACACTTACCTCCTCTGTGCAGTTGGTTTTGCACAGAGTAGCCTGGATCCTCCTCTTCTCAGGTCCCTATTTGCTGCTCCTGGCCCCTCCCTCTTATTGAGTGCCCCCTCAGCCAGCAGCTCTCTATGGGGGCACCCGAGCCGTGTCAGAGCTCCGTGTATCCATTCAGACCAGAAGCCCTGACCTGTCCCTGCCCCCTCTCTCCCCTGATTGGCTGACTGACAGCCACGGGAGCCAATGGCGCCGCTGCTGTGTCTCAGCCAATCAGGAGGAGTGTCTGAGACAGCTTAGACACTCGTGGACATTGCTGGAGAGAGATGGGGCACAGGTAATTAATTTGGGGTTGCTGGGGTGGCTGCTACACACAAAAGGTTTATTTATCTTTATGCATAGAATGCATGAATATAAAAAAAAGCCTTCTGCCTTTACAACCCCTTTAAGTTTCAGCTGCTGCACTGTCTTCGGCTGTAACCAAACGATTGCACATTTATCTCCTTCCGCTCCCCAAGTGTATAAAATAATTAGTGAGAAAATTAAAAAAAGGCGCATTAGCCTTTGTTAATATGGATGATAAGTTTCAGCGTGGCTTATGGAGGGAGAAGGTGCTGACTCGCATGCTTTGTCCAAGCGTATGGCTCCCACAGGAGAGAGAGGAGGTCTTTATTAAAGAACCTTTATTACTGGCAGCTCCGAGATAATGTCACATAATGTGTCTTTATCACACAGTGTCTGCATTATGCATGGACACAGCAGAACAATACCCAGCATGACCAACCCTTTACTGCTGTATTAATCTCACTTCCTCACTCATTCCGGGGAAATTGCCTTTTTTACATTATTAAGTTCACAGTAGGGACCACCAGGAAATGCATTGCTGATTGTTTAAAGGGACAGGCTACTTTTCTTGTTTAATTCTTCACCTTGTAAATCCAAAAACAAAGATGTAGCATATTAGAGTTTAAAAAATTCAAAGATGTGGTAGCTGCATTAGTGTTCTTTTTTTTTTTTCATGCTTTTGCTCCCTTTATTTTTAGCTGTTGATCCTGCCAGTAACATACTTCCTGTTCTAGGGTGACAATGCTCACACTATAGTGTATCTATAGAGAAGCAGTGTTGTCACTCTTAGGGCAGAACTACAGAACACCTCACCCTCTCATCGCCTTCATAGCATCGTTAGGGTTGCCACCTGTCCATTCACTTTGTGTGCACCAAATGCCTTTGCAGACCCAGATAGTACCCTGTGAATGTCGCAGTGACATCATCACTTTGCTGTACATAGACTTTGCAGAGAACAGAGCTGTTGGAGGGGCCCATCATGATAAACGGTTTTCAAAACTTTTTACGAATAAATATGTGAAAAGTGGTAGTTGAGCTTTAAAGTGGTGTTCCAGCCAGGGAAAAAAAAAAAAAATTAAAAGTCAGCCGCTACAAATACTGTAGCTGCTAACTTTTAATATATAGACACTTACCTGTCCAGGGAGCCAACGATGTCGGCACCCCAGACGATTTTTGGATCGGCTGTCGGGTGCTGCAGCCGCCATTCGCCGTAAGGGAAACTGGCCGTGAAGCCTGTCAGCCAGTTCCCTACTGCGCATGCACAAAGTGTGCTGTGCTTTCTAATTGGCCCGGGGGTGGGGGAAGGAGGAGAGGGGCCAAACTTCTGAGGGACGGCGCAGCGGCGTCGTCTCCCGGAAGTGGAGAAGGGTACCTGTTAAAAACAGGTACCCCCCCCCCCCCCCCGAAAGGTGTTAAATGTGGCACCGGAGGGGGGAGGGGGAAGCAGATCAGCATAAGTTCCTTTTTTATTTTTATTTATTTATTTATTTATTTATTTATTTTTTTGTGGATTCAAAGAGAATTTATTTAATAAAAGAACTTGCAAAGGTGCAAGTCAAATGGACGTGCACAAAAGTGCAGTATTGCAACAACACTCAATTTAAAAATGGGGAAGAAAATAAAAAAAAAAAAACAAACAAAAAAAAATTTTTTTGTCCATTTAAAATCACAAAAATTCACATGTCCATTGAAAGGTATGTTCAATGGCAGCAGCCAGCACATTGTCCTGAATGTGAATGAGAGGCGTCTCCATACTTTGTCTTGTTCCTTTTTTAGACCCCTTTCACACTGGAGGCATTTTTCAGGCGCTAAAAAAGCCTCAGCCTCGAGTGCTTTCACACTGGGGCGCTGCGCTGGCAGGGCGTCACAAAAAGTCCTGCAAGCAACTTCTTTGCAGCGCTATAGGAGCAGTGAATACACCGCTCCTATAGCGCCCCTGCCCATTGAAATCAATGGGCAGCGTCGCCGTACCGCCGGCAAACTTGGCAAACTGCAGCGGTGTTTTGCGGCCAGTTTTAACCCTTTTTCGGCCGCTAGCGGGGGTTAAAACCGCCCCGCTAGAGGCCGAATAGCGCCGCTAAAACGACGGTAAAGCGGCGCTAAAAATAGCGACGCCTTCCCGCCGACGCCCGGGGCGCTTTCAGTGTGAAAGGGCTCTAAAGCACTGAAGCCAAAGGGTCAGCTAGAGGCATGAGCCTCACAAAAGCAGTAATTGTTTACAGAAAGGTATGTTTGCTTATTTCACATATGAACAATCGACCATTTCACATGTGATCAGTGCTAAGCAGGGACTTCTTTAAATCCCAGCTCCCTCTTTCTACCGATATGTGTAAGGGAAGGTAGCGAGATAATCAACTTTTCAAGCTATACAGCTTTTCAATTTGCAGTCTGTACATTGTCTCCTGGCAGCAGATCCCCCTCTGTGAGCGAAAATCTATACCAGTGTCTCCGCAGCAAGATTCTACGGAACCCTGAGACTGTTACTATAGAAATGACCCATCTTGCTTCACATATACTCATATAAAATGTACCCACCAGGGAGAGATGTCTTGTAGGTAGTATTTACTGAAGCCGACTATAGTATCTCTTTATACCATTGTGTATCATAATAGAGTAGATGGCCACCTTCAACACACAGCTGTCACCGGATACGAGTCTGTATGTATTAACCATGAAATGAATCTTTCTGTGTAAATGGCGACAATCTTCTACATTTTATGGAATTTGAGTGGAAGATTGCTCCGTATTCTTCTAGACTGTAAAACTTAACTGGTGTTCCAGCATAGTTCCCCTAAACGTTTCTTTATCGCCATCACTGGTCTTCCTTTGAGAACGCTGGTTACCTACAGTAGCTGTTTCTGGCATTGGTACTTTGTGCCTCAATGCAGATAACAAAGTCGGGGTGAAATCTGAACTGCTGATCTGCTTTCTTTTTCCAGAAAGGGTTGAAGCCATTGAATCAGTTTAACAGCTAGGCAGCTAACATTGCCAGGAGGAGAGGTTAGCAGAGGCAGCCTATATATGCTCAGGCATCAAAGTGTTTTAAATGCCTATAGGTGGGCTAAAGAAGCGTGAGCTCCAGACATAGGTTCTACTGGTGGCCAGCGGTGAGGCGTTAGATAAATTCGGACACTTAGGGGCAGGGCCGGCGTTCCCGCTAGACAAACTAGGCAGCTGCCTAGGGCGCACTGCTGCATGGGGCCACAGCCACGGCCGTTGGCTTCACCATTACCCTGGCCTGGGGAACACGAGAGGCCCTACAGAGGGCTGGGGTGCTGACTGACTACAGAGAAAGCAGTAGCCATGGAGGACATCCATCACGGTTGCTGCATAGGAATTTAGCAGCAGCTCAGCCTGTGTGGAGGGCACAGTGGAGGAGGTGGGCACAGCTGGGGAGGCGGGCACGAGGTCAGCGGAGGAGGCGAGGGCACAGTGGGGTTGATTTACTAAGAGCAAATAGACTGTGCACTCTGCAAGTGCAGTTGCTCCAGATCTTAGCAAATGAGGTAAAGCTTCACTATGCAAAGAATATCCAATAACATGCAAGGAAAAAAAAAAAAAACAGCATTTTTGCTTGCACGTGATTGGATGATGAAAGTCAGTAGAGCTGAACTTCCTTCCGGCGCCGCGGCGTCAAGGGAGGAAGTGGGAGCTGGGTGCCTGTCAAAACTGGGTACCCGCTCCCCCCAAAAAAATGACATGCCAAATGTGGCATGTCAGGGGGTCACCAGTACTTAAAGCGGAAGTTCCATTTTTGGGTGGAACTCCGCTTTAAATGAAGTGAAAAGTTAAACAAAGTTAAAAAGAAAAAAAAAAA
The DNA here is from genome assembly GCA_037952835.1 of Lithobates septentrionalis. NCBI lineage: Eukaryota > Metazoa > Chordata > Amphibia > Anura > Ranidae > Lithobates > Lithobates septentrionalis. Next base: position 167,105 of record JBBDGP010002483.1, read on the forward strand.
CAAGCACTGTGATGATGCAACTTAACAACGTGTCACGATTTGGACACAGCCACTGGTGTGAATGAGCCTTTAGCGGAACTCGATACAAGGTCCGACAAAAGCACATGTCTGCTCATCCAGTTTTAAGATTTACACAGCTCTGATAGAGGAGAAGATCGGAACTTTCTTTGCTGCAGTTCAGTAAAGCTGGGTCATACATTGTGAGCGAACGAAACCCCCGACTGGACCAATTCCCGCCATCCACACATTCAAGGTGGATGGGGGAATCCTTCCTGCGCTATTGTATTCTGACAGCAGGGAGACTCCCCCGCTGTCAGAATACACAGAACAACACTGCAGCCATTGGCTGGCTTTTATCGGACAGGGCGGTTGAACAGAAGTCAAATGATAAATCAAATTCTGTTCAACTGCAGTGGCCACACATGGATCGAAATTTGGCTAGTCACTGCTGAACTTGCCAAATTTCGATCCATCTATGGCCACTTTAACAGTTACTGGTCATGTCGCTCCTCCCAGCCTGTGACAGACATCAGACAGTGAAAGGAGAAGAAACTGCTTGCATTTAAAAAAAAATGCATTTAATGATGTATTAATGAACAAAGAGCTGCCTTAATTTGCTTCATAGAAAAGAGATTGATTGCTATGCCCTGGGGTGGCAATCAAACACCCTAGATGAAAAGTGCCACATCCTAATAGTGATAAATTGAAGGATAGAGAAAAATGGACTTTAACGGCACATGTAAAATATTATAACAAATTTTAATAGTTCACCTATATTAACTACATATACAATGTACGTTGAATAAAACACATTCATTAGTAAATACAAAAAGGGAGGGACCCATTGATCAACCCAAGAAATGGATCCACTTGTGTATTTCCTGTGGGGCTTGTATTAGTAAGCGCCAATAAAACCTCCACTGGGATATGGCATTCGCTGTTGGGGTGTTCATAGGTCCTTGAAGATTTTAAAAATTGCTCAACATGTTTTGCGATTTAGGATTATCGCTTCTTCAGGAGCTTCTGTCTCTTGAATTAGAGAGATAAATTACAATTAGGAACAGAATATACAATCATCATGAATAATATACCAATGCATGATCATATATGTATATAGTGTGAACTCACCACACTTGGAGTTCAGAAAATGTTAATTTCACCCCGCTAGTAGAACGCTGCTGCTGACCAACACAGAGCCTCTCCTGATGGATAGGAGGGGATGACCACAAGACCCGGCATAACCCCCTAGACCAAACAGCAACCTCAAAATGCAGGTTTTGATAGGGGGGTGCATCGGATAACTAAAAATGTCAAATATGCATATATTGCTTATAGTAAACGAAAATACGAAAAAGGCAGTTTAATACTTACAACACTAATGCAAAAAGATGTCCACAGCTGCGTATGGGCACTAATATGGGCCCTCCATGGCGACTATATTGTCTGGAAAAAATGGGGTATGATTATAGTCTATGGATCATGTCCCCATATTTTGAAAAATTCATTACATAGTTTCATTTCGAGTTCATTATATTTTATTTTATTTTATTAAATGGAAACTGCTGTATTAATGGATTTATAGGTATATCTCTAGATTTGTAAATCAAGTGCACAATATCGACCAATGCATTAAAAACAGTTGGCATTAAAGATGCTTCTATTACGCATTTAAATAATTAGACTCCATATATCCATATATGTATAATGCAGCCAGTTATATAGGAAACCTGTTATATATACCCGGTCCATTGGGTAATATACCTGAGTGGGCCAGATTGAGCAACACAAATTTAATTAATTTGCTTCATGTATACTGGCCTGGAGTTCAGCTGTAATTATTACAGACATATCCTGATAACATGCGTATTCCTTTGCAATGAAGAGCGCAAAGTAAAAAACAACTTTCACATACTGGACTGTCACTGGACATGGATTAAAAATTCAGGTGTAACCTGTATACTGAAGCAATAGATTGCTGTAATACCTGCACTGAAATAAGTCTATGTTTTTGGTATTTGCAGCTATGGAAGAACTGGATGGAGATGAAGTCCGGGTTTCCTCCAGAGGACGCTTTGCAGAAAGAGATATTGTGCAGGTAAAGTAGAAAATGTGCACCTTGCAGTCCCTAGTAATGGCAACTTGTCCCAGGAAACGTTTGTCCCTGAAACTATCCCAGGTTTTCATAACTGACCAACCACACTACAGAATTCCCTCATTCTTTCCATTCTTTTTTTTTAAGTGAGGAAAAGGATGTGACCCATAACAACCAATTAATGTTCATTTTATACCACCTGACTACAGAAGGCTAAAACCTGATGGGCTGCTATGGTCACTGTAATTTGTATTAAAGATTTGTTTTTTTGCATTGGCTTATTCCACAATGCTAAATGAAGGTCAGGTAAACACCAGTGACAGGCAATTAAGCTGTCTTGGGTCCAATAGCACATCAGACATCCAAGCACTATCAAACTCTCAAACTCAGTCTTGTAGAAGAGTAGCAGATCCTTCAGTGTCCATGGTCCTGGGCAGACACAGCAACGGTGGAGTATTGACTGCCCAGCCCTGAATCACACACAAACTCTTTAGTAATAAATAAGAGCGCCTACACTCAACAGGCAGTCCCTAACATTGCCTAACGAGGTGAATTATGATGAGGGGAAGGGTATCTTAGACCTGCATCACCTAAAGAAACCATCTGAGCTTCTGTGGCGTTGGTTCTATCCAGGGCTTTTTTTCAGCTGGAACTTGGTGGAACTCAGTTCCACCACCTCTGGCTCAGGCCCTCCGCTCCCTGCTCACCACTGTCACTTATTAAAACAGAGGTTCAGCTTCTGTGTTTACAAGTGACTGCTTGTCTTCCAATGGCTCCCACAGATATGATCTCCTAAGCGGCTCCCACTGAGTGCAGGATGGGGACAAGGGAGATGCAATTGCCTGGGGTGCAGTGCAGATGCCAACACCCCAGCTGAATACAGCAACAAAAGTAAGACATGTGGAAGATGGTGTAGCATTTCAGAAGGGGGGAGAAGATGAAGTGGGGGCAGTGGGGGGATTGCACGCCAAGGTCAGCAGAAGAGGAGTAAAAGTGAGAGGTGGATGGGGATGCAGAGGTAAGCAGTTGTGGAAGAAGACTAAACTCTGCACTATGTATTCGGTGCACCCCTGAACTCTGCACTATGTACATAGCGCACCCCTGAACTCTGCACTATGTACATAGCGCACCCCTGAACTCTGCACTATGGACATAGCGCACCCCTGAACTCTGCACTATGGACATAGTGCACTCCTGAACTCGGCACTCTCTGTGTAACCCCTCCAGAACTCTGCACTCTGTACATCTTGCACTCTTGATATTTAATGCCCCTTTAAGACCTTCCCACATTGAAAGGTGTGAGTGTGGGGGGGTTGGGGGGGGGGGTCGTGGTTGAGTTCCTGCACCTATTTTCTGAGAAAAAAAGCCCTGGTTCTATCACCAATCACAGGTGTATATGTTCTGTGCAGTTGTCTTTGAAGTCCAACTCTGGGCTTTAAGCCTCAACACCTCACCAAACCCATTTGTAAGAACATCCTATGATAAACACCTTTAGTCTTCTGAGTGGTCACTTATCATGAATCTCTTCTCCTTCAGTGGCAGCATTAGGTGGTCCTTACTCCTGGACATTGCTACACTCACACAATGACATATGAGTGTTGTTCTGTCTAGGAGTACTGTAAGTCCAGACCAACATGATGACAGATTCCAGAGGTTGGGCCCATGATGGCTTGGGCTCGTGGGCCCATGATGGCTTGGGCTCACAGAAATTGGGTTAGATGTTGCTCGACATCATTTAGTTTAGAAGAGTCTTTTTTTTTTTTTTTTTTGAATAGTGGAGAGAAATCAGAACACCTGTTTTTATTGCTGTCTGTGCCCCTGTTAGGGAGATTCACCCTCTCCATTTCTTCTGTTTACCATTTTAATTGAAAGTAAAAATAAAAGTAAATCTCAAACTTTGGGTTGTCCCCAGAAAAGTAATAGAGGGGAAATCATCCAATGGGAAGACTAGTTCTGGTGGCCTGGGGGTCTCCAAGAGATTCCCTTATTTTCCAGGGATTTCCTCTCAATTCCTGATTTAGCTATGGGACAGGAAGTGAAGGGAAATCTCCCCAATGGGACAAAGAAGGCAAAAATAAATGATACAGGGGTTATAACCCTCTTGTACTCCAAAATGAAAAAAAGTTTGGCCCATAGTTCTACTTTAAATTGATATTAAAGGTTTGTTCATTTTTTTTTTTGTTTTCTGTTTTTAATAACAAACATGTTATACTTGTCTGCTCTGTGCAATGATTTTGCACAGGGCAGCCTTGATCCTCTTCTTCTCAGGTCCCCCGCTGATGCTCCTGGCTCCTTCCCCTTGACCAGTGCCCCCAATAGCAAGCCGCTTGCTGTGGGGGCACTGGGGCGTGCTCCCTCCCAAGCCGACTCTATGTGTCTATAAGACACAGAGCTGTGGCTCGGCCCCGCCCCCCTGCTCTCTCTTCATTGGCTCAGTGGCTGTGATTGACAGCAGTGGGAGCCAATGGCTCTCGCTGCTGTGTCTCAGCCAATGAGGAGAGAGAGACCCAGGACAGCCGAGGCTCCCATGCACATCGCTGGATCGAGAGGGGGCTCAGGTGAGTATTAGGGGAGGATTGCGGGGGGAGCAGCACACCTGATTTTTTACCCTCATGCATACAATGTACAAAGGTAAAAAACCTTGTGCCTTTACAACCACTTAATTCTATATGAGACAGCACTGGGGAAAAGGTGAATATACTGCAGTGAAAACTTTTTTTTTTTTTTTTTTTTTACCACTGCTGGGCCACTGTTTTCTTAATTTTTTGTTAAGAGGAAAAATTTTGATCCACATGGATGCCGTGGCTCTACTTTAAAACCACTGATACCTACTTACAAGCGAGGTTGACTTTTCAAACCTTCTCAAATCTTCTACTCAAACCTGAGGTAAGCATCAGGTGACCATCTTCACCGTAATCTAAGCCAACAGATGGAATTATTGCCCCTCAGGGCAAATGTCACCCAGACTACCCAACAGAGAGCAGCTTTGCCCATGCAGCAACAGGTTCTCTTTGATACCCCCTTCCATAGCAGCAAATATCCACCTTCAGTTCACTCCATCATTGCTCTGTTCAGATGTTGAGAATGAGGAAAGGAAGCCCCTATGTAAGTTTTGTCAATGTAGACGTCTTCCCACCCTTCCCCAGCTGGGCCAATCACTGAGCACTGTCACATGAGGAAGGGAAGCAAATCTCATGCTCCTCCATACCGAGAAGTATCAAGTATTTTCTTTCCTCCCAGCAGCCGGAGAGAGAAGGAAAGGTGAGTATTTGCTGCTCAGCATCAGCTAATCACAGTTTTGATTAAAAGCCAGAATAAAGACATTTAGTTTAGCAGTGTAATTCCCAGTACGTATAATAAAAAAAAACTCTTGCAAAATGAATATGTAAAAATTGAAATTGTCGGCTAAAATTAAGTCATGGGATTTTGATGGTCTGCTTCTTATTTCACAACATGCAGGCTAGGAAGAAATATTCCTGCAGAGGCTCACTGTTTTTTGTTTTTTTTCTCTGCAGTTCGTGCCATTCCGCGATTATGTGGACCGTTCTGGAAACCAAGTTCTCAGCATGGCCCGGCTCGCCAAGGACGTCTTAGCCGAGATCCCAGAACAGTTCCTCTCCTACATGAAGTCCCGTGAGATCAAGCCCCGTCCGGTACCGCCCTCCGCCCCCATTCAGAGCCTTCCTTTGCACATCTGAGCACCAACCATGCTTCTCCATCCTGCACAGAAATGGTGGCGCCCCCTACCAGTTCCAAAAAAAATATAAGACAGGGTAAAGCTTTGAACCCTTCCAATCTCCTCTTCCTTGGCCTGGCATCTACTTAGTTATGGGACATGCCTGCTAACTGCATCTTCAGTAAATCAGCGGCACCTCGCTCTTCCAGGGGTTATGCAATACAGTCCGGAGATCCCCACCCCGGATTAACACCATTGGTCCTTCCAAAAGCTGGATTGTATGGGGGTGGGCGCAGAGTTCCGATGGTAAAGTGAAGGTGTGGGGCATGAGGGGGTGAGCTGTATTCACTAACGGGTGTGTCATTGGAGGGTTTAGCAGATTTTGCACTTTGAAAGTACACAGTGCTAGCTGGGTAATGCTGTACAGTATTTCAGAACATTTTTAAAGGATACAAATAATGTACATTTGTGCTTTCTGAGGAATTGTATACTGTAGTCCTCATCTGTCTCCAAATATATACAAATAAACCTTTAAATTGAATGAGGCTGCTCTATTGTCTCTTCCGTCTTTTATTACCGGGGTCTTCTGATTTTATTTAAACTATAAAAAAAAAAAAAAACTTGAAAAGAACAAAATGGGAACTAAAAAAAGTTAATGCCAATCAGCTTTTAGATTTTACTCTCTAAGGCAAATCAAATAGCATTTGAATGGTCACTGAGGGAAAAACTAAGACCCCTTTCACACGGGCACCTCCGTTATGTGGAATTTGCTTGCTCATCGAGGGATCTCTCCACTGATCCCCACTGAGCAGGTGGGTGACAGCTCCATGTCCGCGGTGCAATCGGATGGAAACGGAATGCCCGTCCATTTCCATCAGATGCCATCTGTTACGATCTGCCAGATGGATGGAGAATAGGACCACCATCCGTCTGTTTTTGGCAGACCGAATCGGATGGCGGCGGATGTCAGCAGACATGTGTCCTCCGCCGTACCATAGAAGACACTGGTTCTGATCAGGTCCGCCTGAAAAACTGACAGCCCGTGTGAAAGAGGCCTTCAAGGTCTGTTTATTAATGTTTTCACCCAAGATTCACTTTTTATCCACAATTCATCCATGTTTAGATAGGATCCCATTAGAAAAATGATGTTTTTTGTACATTTTGGTGAAAAACAATCATAAATAAAGTGTTCACTTTCCTGAACTCCTAAATACAGTGCCTTGAAAAAAAATTCATACCCCTTGAAATTTTCCACATTTTCTCATGTTACAACCAAAAACGTAAATGTATTTTATTGGGATTTTATGTGATAGATCAACACAAAGTGGCACATAATTGTGAAGTGGAAGAAAAATGATAAATGGTTTTCCAATTTTTTTACAAATAAATATGTGAAAAGTGTGGGGTACATTTGTATTCAGCCCCCCTGAGTCAATACTTTGTAGAACAACCATTCGCTGCAATTACAGCTGCAAGTCTTTTTGGGGATGTCTCTACCAGCTTTGCACATCTCTAGAGAGTGACATTTTTGCCCATTCATTGCAAAATAGCTCAAGATCTGTCAGGTTGGATGGAGAGCATCTGTGAACAGCAATTTTCATGTCTTGCCACAGAGTCTCAATTGGATTTAGGTCTGGACTTTGATTGGGCCATTCTAACACATGAATATGCTTTGATCTAAACCATTCCATTGTAGCTCTGGCTGTATTTTTAGGGTCGTTGTCCTGCTGGAAGGTGAACCTCCACCCCAGTCTCAAGTCTTTTGCAGACTCTAACAGGTTTTCTTCTAAGATTCCCCTGTATTTGGCTCCATCCATCTTCCCGTCAACTCTGACCAGCTTCCCTGTACCTACTAAAGAAAAGTATCCCCACAACATGATGCTTCCACCACCATGTTTCAAGGTGGGGATGGTGTGATCAGGGTGATGTGCAATGTTAGTTTTCCGCCACACATAGCGTTTTTCTTTTAAGCCAAAAATTTCAGACCAGAGCACCATCTTCTACATATTTGCTGTGTCCCTCCACATGGCTTCTCACAAACTGCAAACAGGACTTCTTATGACTTTCTTGCAACAATGTCTTTCTTCTTGCCACTCTTCCATAAAGACCAGATTTGTGGAGAACACGACTAATAGTTGTCCTGTGGACAGATTCTCCCACCTGAGCTGTGGATCTCTGCAGCTCCTCCAGAGTTACCATGGGCCTCTTGGCTGCCCGGCCAGTCAGTTTAGGTGGACGGCCATGTGTTGGTAGGTTTGCAGTTGTGCCATACTCTTTCCATTTTCGGATGATGGATTGAACAGTGCTCTGTGAGATGTTCAAAGCTTGGGGTATTTTTTTTATAACCTAACCCTGCTTTATACTTCTCCACAACTTTATCCCTGACCTGTCTGGTGTGTTCCTTGGCCTCCATAATGCTGTTTGTTCACTAAGGTTCTCTAACAAACCTTTGAGGGCTTCACAGAACACCTGTATGTATACTGACATTAAATTACACAAAGGTGGACTCTTTTTACTAATTAGGTGACTTCTGAAGGCAATTGGTTCCACTAGATTTTAGTGAGGGCTATCAGAGTAAAGGGGGCTGAATACAAATGCACGCCACACTTTTCAGATATTTATTTGTAAAAAATGTTGAAAACCATTTATCATTTTCCTTAAACTTCACAATTATGTGTCACTTTGTGATGGTCTATCACATAAAATTCCAATAAAATACATTTACGTTTTTGGTTGTAACATGACAAAATGTGGAAAATTTAAAGGGGTATGAATACTTTTTCAAGGCACTGTATATGCAGTCAACGTTGGATGCGTGCATGTAGACAAGGGGCTGGAGGAGCTCAGGATCATTAAGATATATACAATGGTGAAAAGAAATTCTAAAACCAGTACTTTAATCAAAAGTGGCTGCTGCAAGCAAAGCCAACAGAATATTGGCATGCGTTAAAAAGGGGATTCACTCTAGAGACAAAACGATAATTCTCCCACTCTACAAGACTCTGGTCTGGCTGCACCTAGAGTATTTCGTTCAGTTCTGGGCACCAGTCCTCAGGAAGGATGTACTGGAACTGGAGAGAGTCCAGAGAAGGGACAAAACTAATAAAAGGGACTGGAGGACCTCAGCTATGGGGAAAGACTGCAAGCACTGAACTTATTCTCTCTGGAGAAGAGATGCTTGAGAGGGGATATTATTATTTCAGGTACTTATATAGCGCTGTCAATTTACACAGTGCTTTACACATACATTGTATATTCACATCAGTCCCTACCCTCAAGGAGCTTACACTCTTATGCCCCGTACACACGGTCAGATTTTCCGACGGAAAATGTTCGATGGGAAAATTCCGACCGTGTGTAGGCTCCATCGGACATTTTCCATCGGAATTTCCGTCACACAAAATTTGGGATCTGGATCTCAAATTTTCCGACAACAAAATCAGTTGTCGTAAATTCCGATCGTGTGTACACAATTCCGACGCACAAAGTTCCACGCATGCTCGGAATCAAGCAGAAGAGCCGCACTGGCTATTGAACTTCCTTTTTCTCGGCTCCTCATACGTGTTGTACGTCACCGCCTTCTTGACGTTCGGAATTGCCGACAAGATTTGTGTGACCGTGTGTGTGCAAGACAAGTTTGAGCCAACATCCGTCGGAAAAAAATCCATGTCCGATCGTGTGTACGGGGCATAAGGTTCCTAACTCACATCCATACACATACTGGGGCCAATTTAGACAGGATCCAATTAACCTACCAGCATGTCTTTGGAATGTGGGAGGAAACCGGAGACCCCGGAGGAAACCCACGCAGGCACAGGGAGAACATGCAAACTCCAGGCAGGTAGTGTCGTGGTTGGGATATGATATCAATGTGCAAATTTCGTAAAGGCGACCCTAGCATAGGGGAAAAAAAAATTCAGTGAAAGGGAATTTAAAAAGACACATGACCATTCACTAAAATTTGAAGAAAAGCAGTTTGACCTTAAGGGTTTTTTACTGTCAGAGCGGTAAGGATGTGGAATTCTCTTCCACAAGCAGTGGTATCAGCAGGGAGTGTCCATAGTTTAAAAAAACTATTAGATGGGCACCTTAATGACCACAACATACATGATTATACAATGTACTATTGACATAAACACATACATACACACACACACCACAGGTCGAACTAGATGGACTGGTGTCTTTTTTTCAGCCTCATCAACTGTGTAACTATAGGAGCTTTAAGGGAAGGTGTTTCAGCAGGTTACAGGAGAAGGGAAATACATGAAAGACTTCAGTGATATTATAGTGCTACTGCTTACTGTCATGGTACTGGCACAAATGGATCCAAACGCACTCAAGTCTTAAAGTGGTTGTAAACCCTTACAGGCCACTTTGACCTACAGGTAAGCCTAGATTAAGGCTTACCTGTAGGTCCAAGAAATATCTTCTAAACCTACACGGTTTAAGAGATAATTGCAAAAAGACAGGCACCGCTGTCCACGGCGCATGCGCACTGAGCATGCCGCTGCTGACGGCAATATGCCATTAGCGGGCGGCTCCCGTGCACATGCGCGGGAGTGACGTCATCGCGGCTCCGACCAATCACAGCGCCGGTGCCACGATACCCGGAAAGAAGATGGACGCTCCGTAGCAGAGGGGACAGCGGTGACATCGGAGGCTCCTGTGTCAGGTAAGTGGCACATAATGGGCTGCTATGCGATGCATAGTAGCCCATTATGCTTTACCTTTGCAGGGAAACAAAGAGGAAGTAAACCCATCAGGATTTGCTTCCTCTTTAAATAAGTGGTGGCTGGAAAAGGCTGGAGAAAATCGGCAGCACTGAGATGTAAAAAAATTATGATTAAATATTTTATGTAACAAAAATGGCGATTATAATATAGTGTTGCTTTGTAATTTCCTCCAGTGAAGAGTTACATCTACTTTAAATCATTTAACTACAAATTATCCGGGAATCTTTTGAACATATCAATTAATAAAAGATAAGGATGTACTGAAGGTTTCCATGGCATTTCAAACTGTCTATTCAGTGAGTTCTTCTGACCAGGTTGAGGTTCTGAGGTGAAACTACTTAGTTAGCTCCTAGGGTAATTAGGAATAGCCCCCCCCCCCCAGCTCTGCCAAAACTGGGACCTCAATGAACATCAGCAGACTCAAGCAAAACCACCTCAAAGGGGCAGCAGCCCCTGAGGCTGAGGACTTCTCCAGCGGGACAAGAACAGGGCTGCTCCAGACTATTTGCTACCCCCCCCCCCCCCCAAAAAAAAAAAAACACCTATTGGGCACACCTCCCCAGGGACTGGCTGCAGCACATTAAATATTCAAGCTGTCCCAAGCTGACTCCCCCAGCCTTCTATGTTCTGGAAGACTCCAAAATGCAGGGGGAAGCAATCAAACCCAAAGAAAGCAAGCGCTCCTCCAAGGCTTACAGAGTAGCCAAAAAGAACATGTCAGGCTGGGCTCAGCCCTTCCTTCTCTGAGCTGGCTGCTCAGCTATCGGCTAATTGCCAGCTCCTATCTCTCCACAGTTACTCAGGTCACCTGAGTAACAATAGTTTTTTGTTGGCAGAGGTGACCAAGCACAATAGTTTTTTGTTGATGATATCCTGCTCGTCAGTCCTGCCTACTTAAGCCGTCCAGTCCAGAGGTTCTCTGCCTTTGCCTTGGTCAACATCACAAGTCCGCCCCCTGCTGAAATCCCCTTCCCAGCATGAATCTTTGCCCCTCCAACCCCCTCAACTCAAATCCTCTCATTTCCCATATGCCCCAACACAAATCCACTCCCCCCCCCCTCGAAAAATATCCTCCCTCCCTTAGTACAAATCCTCTACCCCTCAAATTTGCCCTGTAAGCACAAATCCCCTCCCCCCACTCCAAATCCCCCTCCCAGAAGAAATTCACCCCAATCCCCCATCCTAGCACAAATCCCCCCAAATTTCCCCTTCTACCACAAATACCCTCAATCGTCCCTGCTAGCAACCCCCCCCCCAAAAAAAAAAAAAATTCCCCTCCTAGCTCAAATCCCCACCCACCCACCATATTACCCTTTCTAGCACAAACTCCCCACAATTTCCTCTCCTAGCACAAATCTTCTTCCCCATCCCCCCTTCCAAAACAAATCCCCTCAATTCACCCTCCTAGCACACTTAACCAAATGTCCTCTCCTAAAACAATTCTTATCCCCTGCCTCCCCCCAAATTCCCCCTCCCACAACAAGTCACCCCCCAACCACATTGTGGTGCGCCCCCCCCCCCCCCATCTCACATTATACCACAGTGCTCAGGGCAGCCACCTTTCTGCCCACCCCTTGTCCCGGCCCTGGTTTTGGCATTTGTCCCTTCGGAAATTTTAATTCGGAATGTCGGAATGGGCTGTCGAACGTTGTGTACACACTATCAGAAAATCGTACGATTGGTCCTCGGACAAAAATGTTTGCCCAAATTTCTTATAGTATAAACGGGCCATTTGTTAGATCACGTCTTGTGCAGGAATGATTTTGAATGGGAGTGACTAATTCATTAAAAGCAGCTGATGCACTTTTAGGATGAAAAAAGGTGCAGTAACTGCATCTAATCGCTATAGAAGTGATTAACCCCTAGGAAGTGTCTCACCAAAAGATGACACTTTTGTTGCAGGGGATGCCTAAAACCTGACTTGTATCTTAGTACTGAATTTTTCACATAAGTAGAAATTTACATTTCTGGGGGGGTTCTGTACACCAACTGTGTAAAGCAGGGGTGTCAAACTCAGTTTCATTGCAGGCCACATTGGCATTTTGGTTGCCCTTAAAGGGCCGGTTTTATCTGTAAGACTATATAAATGTATCTGCATTCAATTATTAGTGCTTTTATTAATAACTTTACACTTAAACAGTTAAGGGCGGGTGCAGACCGGCACAGAGCCCACTAACACACTATTAGCAGATGATGACAGTCTGAAAATGAGGGTCACACACCACTGGTGTCATCTAGAAGAAGCTTCATTGAAGACTGCTCAGAACATGGTTCTGCCATGGTGTTCTGTCTGAGCAGTCTCCAATAAAGTTTCTTGTGAATGACACCAGCGGTGTGCGACCCTCATTTTTAAATGGTATAAAATTGTGTTATTCTCATAATAATTATAAGCAGGTGTCCAGAGCACCCCAAAACCCTTTACATCAGATATCGAGAGCTTCCCCACCATCAGAAGACAAGAGCCCCCCACCCTTCCTTACATCACAGTGCATCCATAGCTCCCAACTGTCCCTGATTTCGAGGGACTGTCCCTGATTTGGAGCAATGTCCCTCTGTCCCTCTTTCCTCCTCATTTGTCCCTATTTTCGCCTGATCTACAGTCAGGTCCATAAATATTGGGACATCGACACAATTCTAATCTTTTTGGCTCTATACACCACCACAATAGATTTGAAATGAAAGGAACAAGATGTGCTTTAACTGCAGACTTTCAGCTTTAATTTGAGGGTATTTACATCCAAATCAGGTGAACGGTGTAGGAATTACAACAGTTTGTATATGTGCCTCCCACTTTTTAAGGGACCAAAAGTAATGAGACAATTGGCTGTTCAGCTGTTCCATGGCCAGGTGTGTGTTATTCCCTCATTATCCCATTTACAAGGAGCAGATAAAAGGTCCAGAGTTAATTTCAAGTGTGCTATTTGCATTTGGAATCTGTTACTGTTAACTCTCAATATGTAATCCAAAGAGCTGTCACTATCAGTGAAGCAAGCCATCATTAGGCTGAAAAAACAAAACAAACCCATCAGAGGATAGAAAAAACATTAGGTGTGGCCAAATCAACTGTTTGGAACATCCTTAAAAAGAAAGAACGCACTGGTGAGCTCAGCAACACCAAAAGACCCGGAAGACCACGGTAGAAAAAAAATCCCTTGTGGATTTAATTAACCTTTAGTTTTATTAATTCTCCTTTAAGGAGGGTGTGGAAGGGGGGCGTGTCCTATTCCTACATACGTTTGCTAGTAGGTGTCCCTCATTCCCATCTCAAAATGTTGGGAGGTATGTGCACCCCTCCTCACCTTGAGCTGCTGCCAGGCAGAAGATGCGGTTGGATCTGGGAAACAGAAAGTGCAGGGTCTGGAGGAGGACCAGAGGAGGTCTGAATTCAGCTGCCACAGTCTACTGAATGCTGACACCAGGGGAGGTGGAGACGAGGGGGTGCTGCGGCTGCACAGAGAGGCGCAGGATCAGTAGGAGGAGTTCTGTCCTCCTCTCTGCTGCCGAGTGTTGAGACAAGGTGAGTGCGGAGACACGGGGAGGTGCAGCAACTGCAGGAGAGGTGCGAGGGCCACATGAACTTTCCTGGTGGGCCGGATTGGTGTGCTTGGCTTGGGTGGTGTGCAGAACACCTCAAGGTTGCAATATTGCATTGAATTTATAGAAAATTGCTGCAGATTGAAGAGAAAAGATCATTCCTAATAACACTAAATTACAACATGGTATGTAAAGACCTGAAATGTATCTTTATGTTATCCCCTTGTAGCACCTTACAGAGCTGAAATCAGACTGAGTGTGGGAGGATCTACAATGTGAACTAATTCATTACATAATGCTAACTAGCAATAGAACTTTTTTCAGTACATGGGACCTGGAGGGGCAGATGTAAAGGTAGCCCACAGGGAAAAATGAGCATATGGAGGGCAGTGTGATATTTTTTTCCCTAAGCACTGAGCAGACAGATGACACCGCGCTTCCTTTTCATGAGCATCCTCACGCCTTGATAGACAGCCTGCCAGCCTGAATGAATTCTAATTATCCCGCCACAGATACTGTTTGTGAATAGCGGAGGGATGCGCCACCATGCCACCTGTAGATAAGAAATCGTTTTGCTACAAAGACCCAAACGCTTTTATTCAAGGTTCGTCCTCAGATTTTGAAGCCTGAATGTTTTCCTATTTTTTTTTTATTCATTTGTGCTCTGCAGAAACAAAAATTTTATCTGGCAGGAAAAATAAAAAGGCTCCAGGCACACATCAACGTTGAATTACAAGACTGACAGGCTGATTGGAATTGCAAATACTTTTGTTAAGTAAAAGGTTTCACATATTCAGTAAGCATGTGCACTGTGCAGCCTTATGCCTGGAGCCGAAAGCCCAAATCAAACTTACAGTCTAAAAGCAACTAAATACATTGGAGGTGCATCAAAATGAAAGGTGTGCAAAGACTTTAGAAAGTAAAACGCAGAGTAGAAAAACCTGTCCCCCGCCAGCACATTGCAGAAAAGGTCTCTTGTGCCGCGTACACACGAGCGGAATGTTCGACCGGACTGGTCCGACGGACCGAGTCCAGTGGACAATTCGACCGCGTGTGGGCTTCATCGGACCTGCAGTGGACTTTTTCGGTCGAAAATCTGACGGACTTTATGCCGCGTACACACGAGCGGACTTTTTGACCGGACTGGTCCGACGGACTATCGGCGGACTTCCAACAGACTTTCCCAACTAACGGACTTGCCTACACACGATCACACCAAAGTCCGACGGATTCGTACGTAATGACCGGACCGATCTCCTATTGCCTGGGGGCCCCATAATCTCCTATTGCCCGGGGGCCCCATAAGCTTCTCCTATTGCCCGGGGGCCCCATAATCTCTTATTGCCCGGGGGCCCCATGAGTTGTCAGTCCACCCCTGCTCTGTATTGTATTGTATTAGATATAAGCAGGGCTTTTTTTCTCAAACAATAGGCGCTGGAACTCAACCACGACCCCCCAAAACCCCTCCCCCTACACACACCCTCCAAATCACATCATATAGTGGGTGTGGTTATATTTCACAAACAGTAGAAGGGTCTTAAAGGGGCATTAAATATCAGGATTGCATTACATACAGAGTGAGGAGTTCATGGGGGTTACACACAGAGTGCAAAGCTGTCACTTGTAAACACAGAAACCGGACTTGTGTGTTTACAAGTGATTGTGGTGAGCGGGCACCAAAGGGTCTGAGCCAGAGGTGGTGGAACTGAGTTCCACCAAGTACCCCCTGAAAAAAAGCGGGGCACTGCCAGAAAATACGTTTTTTTCGGGGCAATTTATCAGGGAAATGGCTGATGTTGGTACTTCAATCATCACGGCACCATGGTTATTATAGTGTCAGGATGATTGAAACCCATTATTTCTATTATTACATTGTTATAGAAAATGAAATAGTTCAACTCACCATAATGTAGAATCAGTGGGAGCTCTGAGTGTGTCACTTGCCACATAGCCTGCCGCCAGATGCAGATTGTCACTTGTCACATGTTGCAGATTATCACTTGCCACGTCACCTGCCACAAGTTGCGGATTGTCCACTTGCCACGTCACCTGCCACAAGTTGCGGATTGTCCACTTGCCACGTCACCTGCCACAAGTTGCGGATTGTCACTTGCCACGTCACCTGCCACAAGTTGCAAATTGTCCACTATCACCTGCCACACATTGCTGATTGTCCACTTGCTACGTCACCTGCCAAAAGTTGTGGATTGTCACTTGCCACGTCACCTGTCACACATTGCGGATTGTTCACTTGCCATGTCACCTGCCACAAGTTGCGGATTGTCACTTGCCATGTCACCTGCCACAAGCTGCGTTTGTCCACTTGCCATGTCACCTGCCACAAGCTGCGGATTGTCACTTGCCACCAGATGCAGATTGTCACTTGTCACATGTTGCAGATTATCACTTGCCACGTCACCTGCCACAAGTTGCGGATTGTCCACTTGCCACGTCACCTGCCACAAGCTGCGGATTGTCACTTGCCACGTCACCTGCCACAAGCTGTGGATTGTCACTTGCCACGTCACCTGCCACATGTTGCAAATTGTCCACTATCACCTGCCATACATTGCTGATTGTCCACTTGCCACGTCACCTGCCACAAGTTGTGGATTGTCACTTGCCACAAGTTGCAAATTGTCCACCTGCCACCCATTGCGGATTGTCACTTGCCACAAGTTGCGGATTGTCCACTTGCCACATCACCTGCCACAAGTTGCAGATTGTCACTTTCCTGCTAAGGTGGTGAATGGGGTTTGTCACTTCCTGTGTACCAGTCTGAGTCAGGCAGCAGAGAGATGATGTAATTTCTCTGCTGCCTGCACAGTGAGTGAGGGCGGAACTGCCAGGATGCAGGGTGGGCGCCGGGCGGTGAGAGATTATGTCATCTCTCTGCTCTGCCACCCACTGATTGGCCAGTCCACCCACCGAGCCTCCCAGCTGGCAGCTTTCCGTCCATCCCTCCCCCCCGCCGAGCCTCCCAGCTGGCAGCTTCCCTTACATCCCTCCCCCCCGCCGAGCCTCCCAGCTGGCAGCTTCACGTCTATCCCTCCCCCGCACTGAGTAGGGTTGCCACCTTTTCTTCAAGCCAAACCCGAACACTTTTGCGGCGCACGGCAATTTTTCTGTAGTACACGCTATAGAATTGTAAAATACCTTGGGTTACCCAAAGAGAGTAGTAATGAGGTGTGCTACGGTGAACAGTGGCTGTGGCCAAATTGCATTAACAGTGGGGGGGGGGGGGGTTAAAGGGGCATAGTTAAATAAAACAAAAGCATTAGTGTACTCATAAAATATGATTCGATTAATAAAAGAAATGTCAGTTAAAATATTAAAATAGCCTACCTTAAGTGGACACTGTCAGCCAGTAGGGCAGTGGATGGTGTCGGTAGAGCAGTGGATGGTGTCGGTAGAGCAGTGGATGGTGTCAGTAGAGCAGTGGACGGTGTCAGTAGAGCAGAGGACTATGTCAGTAGATCAGTGGATGGTGTCAGTAGAGCAGTGGATGGCGTCAGTAAAGCAGAGGTTGGCGTCAATAGGGCAGTGGAGGGTGTCAGTAGGGCAGTGGATGGTGTCAGTAGGGCAGTGGATGGTGTCAGTAGGGCAGTGGACGGTGTCAATAGAGCAGTGGACGGTGTCAGTAGTGCAGTGGACGGTGTCAGTAGAGCAGTGGAAGGTGTCAGTAGAGCAGTGGAAGGTGTCAGTAGAGCAGTGGACAATGTCAGTAGAGCAGTGGACGGTGTCAGTAGTGCAGTGGACGGTGTCAGTAGAGCAGTGGAAGGTGTCAGTAGAGCAGTTGAAGGTGTCAGTAGAGCAAGTGGATGGTGTCAGTAGAGCAAGTGGATGGTGTCAGTAGAGCAGTGGATGGTGTCAGTAGGGCAGTGGACGGTGTCAGTAGAGCAGAGGACGGTGTCAGTAGAGCAGTGGACGGTGTCAGTAGAGCAGTGGACGGTGTCGGTAGAGCAGTGGACGGTGTCGGTAGAGCAGTGGACGGTGTCGGTAGGGCAGTGGGTGGTGTCAGTAGGGCAGTGGACATTGTCAGTCGAGCAGTGGACGGTGTCAGTAGAGCAGTGGATGGTGTCAGTAGAGCAGTGGACGGTGTCAGTAGGACAGTGGACGGTGTCAGTAGGACAGTGGACGGTGTCAGTAGGGCAGTGGACGGTGTCAGGAAAGCAGTGGACGGTGTCAGTAGAGCAGTGGATGGTGTCAGTAGAGCAGTGGAAGGTGTCAGTAGAGCAGTGGATGGTGTCAGTAGGGCAGAGGACGGTGTCAGTAGGGCAGAGGACGGTGTCAGTAGGGCAGAGGAAGGTGTCAGTAGAGCAGTGGACGGTGTCAGTAGAGCAGTGGACGGTGTCAGTAGAGCAGTGGATGGTGTCCGTAGAGCAGTAGATGGTGTCAGTAGAGCAGTGGGCGGTGTCAGTAGGGCAGTGGACGGTGTCAGTAGAGCAGTGGACGGTGTCAGTAGAGCAGTGGATGGTGTCAGTAGAGCAGTGGAAGGTGTCAGTAGAGCAGTGGATGGTGTCAGTAGGGCAGAGGAAGGTGTCAGTAGAGCAGTGGACGGTGTCAGTAGAGCAGTGGACGGTGTCAGTAGAGCAGTGGACGGTGTCAGTAGAGCAGTGGACGGTGTCAGTAGAGCAGTGGATGGCATCAGTAGGACAGTGGATGTTGTCAGTAGAGCAGTGGAAGGTGTCAGAAGAGCAGTGGATGGTGTCAGTAGAGCAGTGCATGGGGTCAGTAGGGCAGAGGACAGTGTTGGTAGAGCAGTGAATGGTGTCAGTAGAGCAGTGGATGGTGTCAGTAGAGCAGTGGACGGTGTCAGTAGGGCAGTGGACGGTGTCAGGAAAGCAGTGGACGGTGTCAGTAGAGCAGTGGATGGTGTCAGTAGAGCAGTGGAAGGTGTCAGTAGAGCAGTGGAAGGTGTCAGTAGAGCAGCGGATGGTGTCAGTAGAGCAGTGGGCGGTGTCAGTAGAGCAGTGGACGGTGTCAGTAGAGCAGTGGATGGCATCAGTAGGACAGTGGATGTTGTCAGTAGAGCAGTGGAAGGTGTCAGAAGAGCAGTGGATGGTGTCAGTAGAGCAGTGCATGGGGTCAGTAGGGCAGAGGACAGTGTTGGTAGAGCAGTGAATGGTGTCAGTAGAGCAGTGGACGGCGTCAGTAGAGCAGTGGACGGTGTCAGAGCAGTGGACGGTGTCAGTAGGGCAGTGGACGGTGTCAGTAGAGCAGTGGACGGTGTCAGTAGAGCAGTGGACGGTGTCAGTAGAGCAGTGGACAGTGTCAGTAGAGCAGTGGATGGCATCAGTAGGACAGTGGATGTTGTCAGTAGAGCAGTGGAAGGTGTCAGAAGAGCAGTGGATGGTGTCAGTAGAGCAGTGCATGGGGTCAGTAGGGCAGAGGACAGTGTTGGTAGAGCAGTGAATGGTGTCAGTAGAGCAGTGGACAGTGTCAGTAGGGCAGTGGGTGGTGTCAGTAGAGCAGTGGACGGTGTCAGTAGAGCAGTGGATGGTGTCAGTAGAGCAGTGGGCGGTGTCAGTAGGGCAGTGGACAGTGTCAGTAGAGCAGTGGACGGTATCAGTAGGGCAGTGAATGATATCAGTAGGGCAGTGGACGGTGTCAGTAGAGCAGTGGACGGTGTCAGTAGAGCAGTGGACGGTGTCAGTAGAGCAGTGGACGGTGTCAGTAGGACAGTGGACGGTGTCAGTAGGGCAGTGGACGGTGTCAGTAGAGCAGTGGACGGTGTCAGTAGAGCAGTGGACGGTGTCAGTAGAGCAGTGGACGGTGTCAGTAGAGCAGTGGACGGTGTCAGTAGAGCAGTGGACGGTGTCAGTAGAGCAGTGGACGGTGTCAGTAGAGCAGTGGACGGTGTCAGTAGGACAGTGGACAGTGTCAGTAGGGCAGTGGACGGTGTCAGGAAAGCAGTGGACGGTGTCAGTAGAGCAGTGGACTGTGTCAGTAGAGCAGTGGACTGTGTCAGTAGAGCAGTGGACGGTGTCAGTAGAGCAGTGGACGGTGTCAGTAGAGCAGTGGATGGCATCAGTAGGGCAGTGGATGTTGTCAGTAGAGCAGTGGAAGGTGTCAGAAGAGCAGTGGATGGTGTCAGTAGAGCAGTGCATGGGGTCAGTAGGGCAGAGGACAGTGTTGGTAGAGCAGTGAATGGTGTCAGTAGAGCAGTGGATGGTGTCAGTAGAGCAGTGGACGGTGTCAGTAGGGCAGTGGACGGTGTCAGGAAAGCAGTGGACGGTGTCAGTAGAGCAGTGGATGGTGTCAGTAGAGCAGTGGATGGTGTCAGTAGAGCAGTGGGCGGTGTCAGTAGAGCAGTGGACGGTGTCAGTAGAGCAGTGGATGGCATCAGTAGGACAGTGGATGTTGTCAGTAGAGCAGTGGAAGGTGTCAGAAGAGCAGTGGATGGTGTCAGTAGAGCAGTGCATGGGGTCAGTAGGGCAGAGGACAGTGTTGGTAGAGCAGTGAATGGTGTCAGTGGAGCAGTGGACGGCGTCAGTAGAGCAGTGGACGGTGTCAGGAAAGCAGTGGACGGTGTCAGTAGGGCAGTGGACGGTGTCAGTAGAGCAGTGGACGGTGTCAGTAGAGCAGTGGACGGTGTCAGTAGAGCAGTGGATGGCATCAGTAGGACAGTGGATGTTGTCAGTAGAGCAGTGGATGGCATCAGTAGGGCAGTGGATGTTGTCAGTAGAGCAGTGGAAGGTGTCAGAAGAGCAGTGGATGGTGTCAGTAGAGCAGTGCATGGGGTCAGTAGGGCAGAGGACAGTGTTGGTAGAGCAGTGAATGGTGTCAGTAGAGCAGTGGATGGTGTCAGTAGAGCAGTGGACGATGTCAGTAGGGCAGTGGACGGTGTCAGGAAAGCAGTGGACGGTGTCAGTAGAGCAGTGGATGGTGTCAGTAGAGCAGTGGATGGTGTCAGTAGAGCAGTGGACGGTGTCAGTAGAGCAGTGGACGGTGTCAGTAGAGCAGTGGATGGCATCAGTAGGGCAGTGGATGTTGTCAGTAGAGCAGTGGAAGGTGTCAGAAGAGCAGTGGATGGTGTCAGTAGAGCAGTGCATGGGGTCAGTAGGGCAGAGGACAGTGTTGGTAGAGCAGTGAATGGTGTCAGTAGAGCAGTGGATGGTGTCAGTAGAGCAGTGGACTGTGTCAGTAGGGCAGTGGACGGTGTCAGGAAAGTAGTGGACGGTGTCAGTAGAGCAGTGGATGGTGTCAGTAGAGCAGTGGATGGTGTCAGTAGAGCAGTGGATGGTGTCAGTAGAGCAGTGGGCGGTGTCAGTAGAGCAGTGGACGGTGTCAGTAGAGCAGTGGATGGCATCAGTAGGACAGTGGATGTTGTCAGTAGAGCAGTGGAAGGTGTCAGAAGAGCAGTGGATGGTGTCAGTAGAGCAGTGCATGGGGTCAGTAGGGCAGAGGACAGTGTTGGTAGAGCAGTGAATGGTGTCAGTGGAGCAGTGGACGGCGTCAGTAGAGCAGTGGACGGTGTCAGAGCAGTGGACGGTGTCAGTAGGGCAGTGGACGGTGTCAGTAGAGCAGTGGACGGTGTCAGTAGAGCAGTGGACGGTGTCAGTAGAGCAGTGGACGGTGTCAGTAGAGCAGTGGATGGCATCAGTAGGACAGTGGATGTTGTCAGTAGAGCAGTGGAAGGTGTCAGAAGAGCAGTGGATGGTGTCAGTAGAGCAGTGCATGGGGTCAGTAGGGCAGTGGACGGTGTCAGTAGAGCAGTGGACGGTATCAGTAGGGCAGTGAATGATATCAGTAGGGCAGTGGACGGTGTCAGTAGAGCAGTGGACGGTGTCAGTAGAGCAGTGGACGGTGTCAGTAGAGCAGTGGACGGTGTCAGTAGGACAGTGGACGGTGTCAGTAGGGCAGTGGACGGTGTCAGTAGGGCAGTGGACGGTGTCAGTAGAGCAGTGGACGGTGTCAGTAGAGCAGTGGACGGTGTCAGTAGAGCAGTGGACGGTGTCAGTAGAGCAGTGGACGGTGTCAGTAGGACAGTGGACAGTGTCAGTGGGACAGTGAACAGTGTCAGTAGGGCAGTGGACGGTGTCAGGAAAGCAGTGGACGGTGTCAGTAGAGCAGTGGACAATGTCAGTAGAGCAGTGGACGGTGTCAGTAGGACAGTGGATGGTGTCAGTAGGGCAGTGGACGGTGTCAGGAAAGCAGTGGACGGTGTCAGTAGAGCAGTGGATGGTGTCAGTAGGGCAGTGGATGGTGTCAGTAGGGCAGTGGACGATGTCAGTAGGGCAGTGGACGGTGTCAGGAAAGCAGTGGACGGTGTCAGGAAAGCAGTGGACGGTGTCAGTAGAGCAGTGGATGGTGTCAGTAGAGCAGTGGACGGTGTCAGTAGAGCAGTGGGCAGTGTCAGTAGGGCAGTGGACGGTGTCAGTAGAGAACTCTATATATGAATGGTGTATGGGTGGTGAACAGTATATATGGAGGGTGTATTGGGGGGCTGTATATATAGGGAGACTGTATATATGGATGGTGTATGGGGGGGGGGAATTTATATATGGATGGTGTATGCGGGGGGGGGGGGGGGGGTGTATGTATAGTGAATGGTGGGGGGAGAAGAGGTGAGAGTACTTTGAAATCCTGACATGGCAAAAACTTACCTTAGTAGCTTGGCTGCAGTCCCAGCGCGATCTCTGTACACATTCCAGAGCAGCAGGGAATGGGGAGGCTCCGCCCACCTCCTTGTCCATTCTGTAGCCAGCCAGAGGATTCGAGGAGAGCACCTGGCTTGCAACATGGAGGCTCCGCCTCTGCCTCTGTGTCCCGACTCCCGTCCCGCACTCTGACAGCTGTCAGCTGAGCAGGGGCAGAAATAAAGCAGCGCTGCGGCGCTGTGGACCCGAAATCGAGGAGACACGGGTGCACTGATGGCACAGGGAGCCACTGGCGGGTCTGAAATGAATAATGTGCCCGGGTCTCAGGTGGTCAGAGACCCGGGCACATGTTTCAAAACCCGTACTGTCCGGGTGAATCCCGGACAGGTGGCAACCCTAGCACTGAGCCTCCCAGCTGGCAGCCTCCCGTCCATCCCTCCCCCCCCGCCGAGCCACCCAGCTGAGTCCGCTCGCACAGTCAGTGTGACTGTACGAGCGCCGAGCAGGTGAGCTTGGCAGCTCACCCGCGCCCACTCACACGCCGATTTGCCGGGCCCTACTCGGCTGCGGGCCCCATAGCGCCCGCATGGGTCGCTATGGTGGTAGTTCCGCCACTGCTCAGGAGGGATTTTGGTCCACTCTTCTTTACAGATCTTCTCTAAATCCTTAAGGATTCTTGGCTGTCGCTTGGCAACTCGAAGTTTCGCTTACTCCCTCCATAAATTTTCTACGGGATTAAGGTCTGGTAACTGACTAGGCCACTCCATGAAAGAAACTTTACCGCTCCAGGTGGTGGACTGAAGGTAACACCCTCCTCAAGGTGAAATAGCAGGTGCTGGCTCAGTGAAAAAGGAAAATCTGGACAGCTGTACTCCAATAAAATGCCTTTTATTGTAAAGCGTCATCAAAGTTCCTGTAGCAGCAAAAGTACAGCCAAAAGGACAACTAAACTCCATGACCTTAATGTGCTTCTTCTTGAGCCACTCCTTTGTTGCCTTGGCGATATGTTTTGGGTCATTGTCATGCTGGAGGACCCGTCCACGACCCAACTTCAGTGTTCTGACTGAGGGAAGAAGATTCTCATCCAAGACTGATCCTTTGACAGTTCTTTGGTCTTGCCCATGATGGTGAGGTTTGAATGGAAGAAAGAGATTCTGTGGACAGGTATCTTTTATACGCATAACGAGTTGTCGTTAGGAGCACCTTCTTAAATTGACAGGACTTACAGTATCTGACAAAAGTGAGTACACCCCTCACATTTTTGTAAATATTTTATTATATCTTTTCATGTGACAACACTGAAGAAATGACACTTTGCTACAATGTAAAGTAGTGAGTGTACAGCTTGTATAACAGTGTAAATTTGCTGTCCCCTCAAAATAACTCAACACACAGCCATTAATGTCTAAACCGCTGGCAACAAAAGTGAGTACACCCCTAAGTGAAAATGTCCAAATTATGCCCAAAGTGTCAATATTTTGTGTGGCCACCATTATTTTCCAGCACTGCCTTAACCCTCTTGAGCATGGAGATCACCAGAGCTTCACAGGTTGCCACTGGGGTCCTCTTCCACTCCTCCATGACGACATCACGGAGCTGGTGGATGTTAGAGACCTTGCACTTCTCCACCTTCCGTTTGAGGATGCCCCACAGATGCTCAATAGGGTTTAGGTCTGGAGATATGCTTGGCCAGTCCGTCACCTTTACCCTCAGCTTCTTTAGCAAGGCAGTGGTCATCTAGGAGGTGTGTTTGGGGTCGTTATCATGTTGGAATACTGCCATGTGGCCCAGTCTCCGAAGGTGTAGCACCTTCTACCAATCGGTAGGTGCTAGTAAGGGTTATTTTACTAGGATTTTCAGCACAGGCAAATTTAGGCAGGCCTTTGCTGCCAGCTAGGCCTGGCTGTTTTGATCTGGGGGCTGGGAGTGGTCAGAGTAGCAGTGGGTGTGACCACCTGTGCTCTAGTTCTGGGGCGCCTCCCCTGCTTCCAGAAAGAAGATTCTGGAAGAGGGGCTGGGCCTGGAACTGGAGTGGCAGGCAGCTCATATGGGAGCCCTGACCGATCCCCAATCGTTATTGGCAGGGGGCGGGCCTCCTATATAAGCTGAGGAATGGAATGCTAGGCAGCAGCAGGAGGCCATCTACATCTAGGGGGGGTTGCACTGGTCTCAGGAGAAGGCCCGGGGAGAACTGTGAGGGAACATTGCCTCTACACGGTCGTTGGCAATGTCTCTGTCACCACACGGTTGGTGGCAGGGAACTCCTGGGGCAGAAGGGCAGGTGAAGCTGTCGGAATGCATGGTCCGCTCAAGTTCCTCATCAAGGACTTAGGGCTGAGGAAGGTCGGTGAGTGCTACCACAGTGGAGGGCTGGAGGTGCCAGGAAGTCTGTGAGGGAACTCTGCTTTTACAGAGTCATTAGCAGAGTCTTCATCAAACACACGGTGAATGACGGGGAGTCCTGGATCAGAGAAGAGACTGTGGGGATCTGTGTCAAGTCGATGTGGCCTGAGGGCACATGATTTGCAAGCTGGGCTGGCTGGGAACAGTAGTCCACAACCTAAAGTAATGTTTTTAAACTACTAAGCCTCTGGGGAGAGGTTCTGCAGGCCTCAGGCCTAGTAGCAGCCAGCAACAAGAGCCAGATGAGGGGTTATTCAGAGTGAGTCCTTATCTATCAAAGGAAGAGGATGTGGCATACTTTAACTCAGTAACATTAAGTTTGTGCAGGAGGAAACAAGTTTGTGCAGGAGGAGAAGGAGTTCTAATGCCACGTACACAGGAGCGGACTTTCTGGCAGACTTGGTCCGGCGGACCGGACTCCGCCGGACAATTCGATCATGTGTGGGCTCCAGTGGACTTTTTTTTCCCAAAAGTCAGACGGACCTAGAAATAAAACATGTTTCAAATCTTTCCGACGTACTTGAGTGCGGTCGAAAAATCTGCTCGTCCGGTCGTACGTCATCACGTACGAATCCGTCGGACTTTGGTGTGATCGCGTGTAGGCAAGTCCGTTCATTCAGAAAGTCCGTTGGAAGTCCGTCGAAAGTCCGTCGGATAGTCCGTCGGACCAGTCCGGGCGAAAAGTCCGCTCGTGTGTACGCGGCATGAGACCTTCATTTTTACACAGTCAAAAGTGGTGTCTTCATCCCTCACATGGTGATGGATGGGGAATTCTTAGAGGAATAGTCTGCGGAGTTTATGCCGAGGAGGAGCAACAGTCTGCATGGAGATGCAGGAAATTCATACTCAGTTTAAATGCACATCAAATCTTCTGGCTCTAACATTGTGCTTTTGTGCTTAAATTATAAATATGATGGCAAAGACAAATCCTATGGGCATCCCATATTCCTATCCCTATCCAAGTCGTACCCTCTAATAAAACAACAAAAAAAACAAAATCAGCAAAACACTGTTCATTTGTCTCTGGAAGTGATGTATGAAGTCTGGCAGTGGGGTGATTTGGCGGATTGTTTGTTATTAGCTGCAACACCATGGGGTTGATTTACTAAAACTGGAGAGTGCAAAATCTGGTGCAGCTCTGCGTAGTAACCAATCAGCTTCCAGGCTTTATTGTCAAAGCTTAATTGAACAAGCTGAAGTTAGAAGCTGATTGGCTACCATGCACAGTGCTCCAGTTTTAGTAAATCTCCCACCATGGCTCCACTTGTATTTAATAAATGCCCCTATAGTAGGATAGGAACTGCCTTAAAAAAAAAAGAAAAAAATGTATGCTACAAATTAAACCATCTTGTTCTTTTATTAAAGAAAAATGACTATAATGAAAACCTGGCGTATTTTTGCAGCTTCTCCTCGGCTGGCGGCGATATTACATACCCCTTACCGCGGTCTGTTCTCTCTCATGCTGGACGAAGGACAAAAAGCTTTGTCTGAATGCGGCATGCCGTTCCTCTTTAATGTTGTAATGAGTCATTTTTCCAGTGCAATTTTTTTTTTTCTGCCAGTTTAGTCTGTTCTGAGCTATTTTAATTTTTTTTTCTTGTTATTTTATTTCTCCTGGCAGGTAGGCTATTCATTTTTGCAGAGCAAAGAAAATGGGAAAATTCAAGGTTCGATCTCAAGGCAAACCTTTCTGAATAAAAAGCCTACGGGGTTTTTGTTACCAAAAAAATAAAAAATAAATCGGTTTCTTATCTACAGGCAGCACCCTCCGCTATTCACAAACGGTATCCGTGGCGGGATAATTAGAATGCATTGAGGCTGGCAGGCTGTCCGTCAAGGTGTGAGGCTTTCTTATGAAAAAGGATACAGTGTTTTTCGTGACAACAGCTTGACAACAAATCAACGGATTGTATTGTCAAGCCGTGTACTGTGTGGAGGACTGAGGAGCCCGGTTTGGATGACGCGGCGGTAGGTCGCGTGGATAGAGCCAGACAATGCATTAAAAGGGTCACGTGGCCACTGCCTACTAGCCGCCGTGACAATAGAAAAGCCATGCTGTTCTCTTTTATGAAACCTGGGGCCATGTCAAGGCCGCCATCCCCGACTTGGTTGTATGTGCGCCCAGGCATTTGTGTTTCATTATATAAAGCATGAATGGAGGCTGGGAAAAAAAATGGTCGTGGTAGTTTTAATCCTGTTATTTAATTTTTTTAAGGCATAGTTACTAAAAAAACTGCCTATGCAGGTAAGGGGTGTCTGTAGATAAAAACAAACTCTGCAGCTTGGACCAAAGTTGCATAATGCCCTTTCTATAGGTGTAGGCCCTTTACATACCTCATGAAGCCTGACTAAAAAAAAATACCTGAGATTGCATCTCCTTCCCCTGCCTTGTTGCTAAGATGTTGCTAAGACACTCCCAGCTGTCATATCCACCATTAAAGTGGAAGTAAACCTTCCCATCGTTTTCAGCCAAGGAAGCTGCCATCTTTCCCTGTGTTTAATCTACAACTGCCATGATGCTGCACACCTGATCAGTTATGACACTGGCCATTGGATGGTTTGACAGTTTGGTTGAGACTGAGAGCACAACCAATGGGAGTGTTACATTTCCAGCATGTGCCAGAAATGAAACAGTTTTATGGCTGAGTTTAGGGGAGGTCCCCGAGTTACGAACCTCCGACTTACTAACGACTCCTACTTACGAACAGGAGGCGGCGGCGGGCACATCGGAAAACAGCGGAAAACCTTGGAAAACGACGTTGGAAAACAGCAGAAAACAGTGGGAAAACGACGTCAGAAAACATCGGAAAACGACATCTCTGCCGTTCTGCGCATGCGCTTCCGACTTATGAACAAATCCGACTAAAGAACAAACAGGCAGTCCCTAACCCGTAACTCAGGAAATGCCTGTACTTCCGCTGCTCGACCCCCGAGCCGATGTGACTGCCCGGCGGGGGCGATCGCGATCGCTTGTGACACAGCGAGAACCAGAAACTGTGTGTGTAAACACGCAGATCCCGGTTCTCTGAGGGCAGAAGAGACAGATCGTCTGTTCATACGAAGTATGAATGGCGATTTGACATCTCCTCTAGACCGTCCCATCCCCCCTTGAGTTAGAACACACACTAGGGAACACAATTAACCCCTTGATCGCCCCCTAGTGTTAACCCCTTCCCTGCCAGTGACATTTTTACAGTAATCAGTGCATTTTTGTAGCATTAATCGCTGTATAAATGCCAATGGTCCCAAAAATGTGTCAAAAGTGTCCGATGTTTCCGCCATAATGTCGCAGTCACAATAAAAATAGCAGATCACCGCCATTACTAGTAAAAAAAAATAATAATAATAAAAATGCTATAAATCTATCCCCTATTTTGTAGACGCTATAACTTTTGGGCAAACCAATCAATATACGCTTATTGCGATTTTTTTTTACTAAAAATATGTAGCAGAATACATAGCGGCCTAAACTGAGAATTTTTTTTTTTTTTTTTAAAATGGGGATATTTATTATAGCAAAAGGTACAAAATATTGTGTTTTTTTCAAAATTGTCCCTCTTTTTTTGTTTATAGCGCAAAAAAAAAAAATGAAAAAAATAAAGATGATCAAATACCACCAAAAGAAAGCTCTATTTGTGGGGGAAAAAAGGACGTCAATTTTGTTTGGGTGCAACGTTGCACGACCGCGCAATTGTCAGTTAAAGAGACGCAGTGCCGAATCGCAAAAAATGGCCCGGTCATTCAGCAGCCAGGGGCTGAAGCGGTTAAAGGAGCGAGTTCTCAATTTATAAGCTCAGAGTTGCTGCATCAGGGGAGAGAAAGCGCATGTAAGAGAAACTGAATCAGAGAAAGGAGCTTGCTACTGTGATGGTGGACGTAAACAGTAACAACTACTAGTGTCTTAGCAACATCCTAGCAAGGCAGAATGGGGAAATGTACAGTGCCTTGAAAAAGTATTCATACCCCTTGAAATTTTCCACATTTTGTCATGTTACAACCAAAAATGTAAATGTGTTTTATTGCAATTTTATGAGATAGACCAACACAAAGTGGCACATAATTGGGAAGTAGAAGGAAAATGATAAATGTTTTTCAAAATTTTTTACAAATAAATATCTGAAATGTGGCGTGAGATTGTATTTATCCCCCTTCAGAAGTCAACTAATTAGTAGAGTCCACCTGTATGTAAATTAATTTCAGTATAAATTCAGCTGTTCTGTGAAGCCCTCAGAGGTTTGTCAGAGAACCTTAGAGAACAAACAGCATCATGAAGGCCAAGGAACAAACCAGACGGGATAAAGATGTGGAGAAGTTTAAAGCAGGGTTAGGTTAAAAAAAATATCCCAAGCTTTGAGCATCTCACAGAGCACTGTTCAATCCATCATCCAAAAATGGAAAGAGTATGGCACAACTGCAAACCTACCAAGACATGGCCGTCTATCTAAACTGACAGGTTGGGGAAGGAGAGCATTAATCAGAAAAGCAGCCAAGAGGCCCATGGTAACTCTGGAGGAGCTGCAGAGATCCACAGCTCAGGTGGGAGAATCTGTCCACAGGACAACTATTAGTTGCGCACTCCACAAATCTGGTCTTTATGGAAGAGTGGCAAGAAGAAAGCCATTGTTGAAAGAAAGTCATAAGAAGTCCCATTTGCAGTCTGTGAGAAGCCATGTGGGGGACACAGCAAACATGTGGAAGAAGGTGCTCTGATCAGATGAGACCAAAATTGAATTTTTTTGGCCTAAAAGCAAAACGCTATGTGTGGCAAAAAACTAACACTGCACATCACCCTGAACACACCATCCCCACCGTGAGACATGGTGGTGGCAGCATCATCATCATGTTGTGGGGATGCTTTTCTTCAGCAGGGACAGGGAAGCTGGTCAGAGTTGATGGGAAGATGGATGGAGCCAAATACAGGGCAATCTTAGAAGAAAACCTGTTAGAGTCTGCAAAAGACTTGAGACTGGGGCGGAGGTTCACCTTCCAGCAGGACAACGACCCTAAACATACAGCCAGAGCTACAATGAAATGGTTTAGATCAAAGCATATTCATGTGTTAGAATGGCCCAGTCAAAGTCCAGACCTAAATCCAATTGAGAATCTGTGGCAAGACTTGAAAATTGCTGTTCACAGACGCTCTCCATCCAATCTGACAGAGCTTGAGCTATTTTGCAAAGAAGAATGGGCAGAAATGTCCCTCTCTAGATGTGCAAAGCTGGTAGAGACATCCCCAAAAAGACTTACAGCTGTAATTGCAGTGCAAGGCGGTTCTACAAAGTATTGACTAAGGAGGGCTGAATACAAATGCACGCCACACTTTTCACATATTTAGTTGTGAAAAATTTTGAAAACCATTTATCATTTTCCTTCCACTTCACAATTATGTGCCACTTTGTGTTGGTCTATCACATAAAATCCCAATAAAATATATTTACGTTTTTGGTTGTAACATGTCAAAATGCGGAAAATTTCAAGGGGTATCCCAAGGGATCCCAGAAGATATTATAAGGCCCCCGTCACACGGGCTGTCCGATCAGGTCTGCCTGACAGTTTTTCAGGTGGACCTGATCGGACCTTGCACTCTCCCCTATGGAGCGGCGGATGTCAGCGGTGACATGTCCACTGACATCTGCCGCTATTTGATCTGATCCTGTCCGTTAAATACAGATAGATGGCGGTTCTATTTTCCATCCGTCTGGCAGATCAGATGAAAATGGCCAGACGGTCCATTTTCACCCGATTTCCACATAGAGGAGAGTGGGACTGGTTCAATCTCCGCTCACTGTGCAGTGGATGGTGTCAGTAGATTTATATTTTTACAAATTGATTTTTTTACAATTCCATTTGTTTTAAAAAAAAAATTCACAATGCTTTTTCAGGGAGGGGGGGTGTGGCAGTAGACAGTGTTGGTAGGGCAGGGGTCAGTGGTGTCAGTATTTTTTTATTTTATATATATATTCTTTTACAATTTAATTTTTTATAATTTCTTTACAATTACATATTTAAATATTTATTGTTTTTTTTTTTTATCAGCCCTGTTGGGAGGCTTTGGTGACATATCAGGGGTCTAAACAGACCCCTGACATCTACCCTTTGAGACAGAGAAAAGGACTGAGGACACAGATTTCTTTCTCAGCACTGAAGATAAATGGACAGGAAACACAGTCTCCTGTCCATTCATAAACTGAAGCAGCATAATCACAGATTACTCTGCTCAGTTATTACAGCACACAGAAGCCATAGCTCACTGTGTCCAATTCAGAAAAGGAAGGGGCTGGTAAATTACATACTTACCGACCCCTTCCTCCGCTCTCCATCCTGAAATATCCCCCCCTCGCAGCCCGCGGGAGATGAGAGGAGGGAAGTCGGCTGTGGAGGACGAGGGGGGGGGGCTGAGGAGGAGACAGCAGGCTGGAGGAGAACAGGGGGGGGGCGGAGAAGGAGTACAGCGGTCCAGAGGAGAATGGAGGGGGGGGCCAAGGAGGAGGACAGCGGGCCAAAGGATAACAGAGGGGGGCCGGAGAAGGAGTACAGCGGGCCGGAGGAGAACAGAGGGGGGCCGGAGAAGGAGTACAGCTGGCCAGAGGAGAACGGAGGGGGGCACATGGATGACACCACTGCCGCCCAGGATCAGCCCTGCAGCCGGGAGATTGCAGGGCGCTCGCGGGTGTTCGGGAGCCCGCTACTAAATGCAGGAGACTCCCACACCTCACGGGAGACTTGGGGATGTCTGGTATTGTCGGAGCTGTAGGCCTTTTAGGCCTGCCTTGAAGCCTGGCCTGAAAACTCCCAGTCAGCAATCTCTTATTAGTAGGACACCAAAACCGTTGTTTTTTTACTATTGTGATGCTAGGAGTGAGCGTCTAACGATTTTCATGTCCTAACAACATGGAGGGACATGGGGATTCCTGACTGGGTATTATATCATCCAGGCTTCCAGTGGGGCCTACAAGGCCTAAAGGTATATCAATACAATGAATGAACATTTTACAAAGCTGTGCAGTTTTTATATATCTACTGCATAGGCAATTATCTGGAATAGGTGGCCAGCCGCCCGCATGCCGGAAGCAGTGAGGCCGCTTTTCGGGGGGCGCTAGACTAATTTGCCTCTTAGCCCAGTCTACCCATAGGACTGGTGCTACACTAATGCCCCGTACACACGGTCAGATTTTCCGACGGAAAATGTGTGATAGAACCTTGTTGTCCGTGTGTAGGCTCCATCACACATTTTCCATCGGATTTTCCGACACACAAAGTTTGAGAGCAGGATATAAAATTTTCCGACAACAAAATCCGTTGTCGGAAATTCCGATCGTGTGTACACAAATCCGACGGACAAAGTGCCACGCATGCTCAGAATAAATAAAGAGATAAAAGCTATTGGCCACTGCCCCGTTTATAGTCCCGACGTACATGTTTTACGTCACCGCGTTCAGAATAATCGGATTTTCCGACAACTTTGTGTGACCGTGTGTATGCAAGACAAGTTTGAGCCAACATCTGTCGGAAAAAATCCTAGGATTTTGTTGTCGGAATGTCCGAACAAAGTCCGACCGTGTGTACGGGGCATAACAGTGTAGAGCAAGCCAGCTGGGACTCTTTCCGTGCTGCCCCCCTGCAAAGTGCTGCCCTAGGCCTGGGCCTTGTTGGCCTAGGCCAGGATACAGCGTTGCATCCGACGATCTGCGCATGCGCAGTGTTGACGTCACGTGTGACGTCACTACTGCTCAAATCGTCTGAGGCATTATCCGACGATCTGCAGTAATCGACAGAACAGTCCTACTGCTGTCTAATGGGTCGCAGCGGCGGCATGGACAGTGTGACATCTGTGTGGGTGCATAGCCCCAAATCCACACAGGGTGGGCTCTGGGCCGTGCACCTGCATGGACGTCACATTGGGAGCAGTGGCTGTACCAGTCTTTACGCTGCATGAGCAAATGTGCCCATGTGCATGTAGCCTAAATATAAACGTTTTAGTATATTTATACTTTTCTGTGTCCACCCCCCTTCCCCTAGTAAATATAACCAGTCAAAAAAGTGTTGGATAGAGAGGATGGGTCATAAAAGGATACATGTATTAAAAGTACATAGGTATTTTTTTATTTTAAATGATACAAGTCATTACAAATACAAATATACACAAT
Source organism: Lithobates septentrionalis (assembly GCA_037952835.1). Taxonomy (NCBI): domain Eukaryota; kingdom Metazoa; phylum Chordata; class Amphibia; order Anura; family Ranidae; genus Lithobates; species Lithobates septentrionalis. The sequence continues at coordinate 200,296 of JBBDGP010002483.1, forward strand.
ACAAATACAATACACAAATACAAATAATTGTAGACTTAAAGTCCTTCCAGGATATGTACATAAAAAGACTTCTATTCTGCAACCAAGTTCCGGTTAATTATCTGGTACGCGTTATTCACAGTGCAGATGCAGACTGTGTTTACCAACCTGCAGCCACCCACACTTCTTGCTGGGGGGGGAAATCATTATTATAACTCCAGGGAGAAGATGTATGTTTTTCAAGTTGATATTTATGGATGTGATACTGGTGCTGGAGAAGCCTCCGAGGACAGGATGGAGCTGACGAAGAATAAAATTCAGGATCTGTTTGTGGAGTTCTGAGTCAGCAGCAAGATCTGAAGTTCTACAGAAGTTATAAAACTTTAAAAAACAAACTTGTAGCAACTAGCGCTTCCTTAAAGAATGGTACATTCAGCAACAAAAACATTAAATGGGAGCATCAAAAGGAGACTGTGAACTTGGTAGAGAGCTTATTTAAATCATTTGGCCCCATTTACACTTTGCGCAATGTGAACACACATTCCCACTTGCATTTTTTTTCTGCACGTTTTTTCCCCCGGTTTCCAAGGGTCATGCATAGGGCAGCCTATTCACTTGAATGGGCTGCCCTATGCATGATGAGCACAACAGAACCTTTTTTGGCCGTAGAGCATTGCACATTTGTTTTTAGCATTCGTAGTGTTATTGTTGCACGACAGAATGTGTGCCTGCTAACCATGTTTGGGATGCCATTATTAATTAATTGCATCCAAACATGCAGTGCGTTTTGCTGCGATTTAAGTGCGATCTGAAATTGCGGTGCCACTTATCAGTGCCTCCACATCAGTGTCATCTATCAGGGCCCATCAGTCCTGCATCTTAGTGCCTCGTCATCAGTGCCCATCAGTGAAGGAGAAAAATTATTTATTTACAAAATTTTATAACAGAAACTAAGAAAACCTTTTATTTTTAAATTTTTGGTCTTTTTTCATTTGTTTAGCAAAAAAAAAAAACCAATAGTGATTAAATACCACCAAAAGAAAGCTCTGTCTGAAAAAAATTATAAAAATTTTGTTTGGGTACAGTGTTGCATGACTGCGCCGGTAGCGGCCCGTGCATTGTGGGCGCACGGGCGCCGCCCCCCTTGACCCCTCTGCATCCATCCCTATTCATGTGCCTGGCCCCTTTCAGGACGCCGGACACATGAATTACTATGGCGGGGATAGGCGGGGGGGTGTGTATTTTGAAACACGTGATTAGAGCCAGAGGCTCTAATAGGCTTCAAAATAGGGTGGGCTTGGGGCGCAGAGCACTGTGTCCCGATCCCTCCCTGTTGTGTGGCATAGCAAATGAATTTTCGCTATTTTCACACTAACGTTCCTCCCTGCCAATCAGCAGGCAGGTCAGTGAGACCTGTCTCCCGATTGGCCAAAGCATTAGGCGATCCTATTGGATGCCTAACGCTGTGGCGGAAGAGGAGACACGGCGGAGAAAGCCTGAGGAGCCGAGCGGAAAGACGCAGCTGCCGCTTCCCGCAGAGGAGGAGAGTCACCGAGGAGCAGAGCCCCGCCACATGAGCGGTGAGTGCTGCCAGACTGGGCATGGGGGGGGGGGGTTAGTGAACTGACAGCCGAGCTAGGGGATGCATCTGGCTGCATTTGATTGGCACAAGTGGCTGCATTTGATTGGGAAACAAGTGACTGCATATGATGGGCTCAGTGAGGCTGCATTTGATGGGCACAGTGAGGCTGCATTTGCTGGGGGGGGGTTAAGTATTTTTCAGTTTGTTTGCGCCCTCCCAAAAATTTGGAGCACCAGCCGCCACTGGACTGCGCAATTGTCATTCAAAGTGCGACAGCACTGCCAGCTGAAAATTGGCCTGGGCAGGAAGGGGGGGGGGGAAGTGCCTGGTATTGAAGTGGTGCCATTGTTGCTGCAACCTAGTTCACATTGATTAAGATGGCACCCATTGAAATTTTTGTGTTTTGACTTGTCATGCGACTTTATGTGTCGCAGCAGTGTGAACCAGAGCTTATAAAGGGCCCTAGGATCAGTGAGAAGGGCCTCGGAGGGAGGGACCCTGGGTTCGGAGAAAAGGGGAAAGGGACTTGGGACCGATGGAAAGGGTCCCAGCGACCAGGGGGGCCCTTCATGGTTTCTTGCACCGGGGCCCTGAAGGTTCAAGCTACACCTCTTCTGCAGTATGAGTATAAGTTATTGTGAGGCATTTTCAAGCAAAAAATTAGTCATACAATTTTATATGTGGGTTACACCCTGTAACCCACATGTAAAATTGTATGACTAACCACTTCTCTTTGGACGTTCTACCTACCTCCAGAGAGTGAAGGATTTCAAACAAACTCATAGCTGCAGTAACAACCATGAGCTTGTATTTATTTTGCCGGCTCCCGGCTGTCATGTAAAAGTTATCTGCGTGGCTGTTGAGCTGACCAACTACTTTAATGCCCCGTACACACGGTCGGATTTTCCGATGGAAAATGTGTGATAGGACCTTGTTGTTGGAAATTCCGACCGTGTGTAGGCTCCATCACACATTTTCCATCGGATTTTCCGACACACAAAGTTGGAGAGCAGGCTATAAAATTTTCCGACAAGAAAATCCGTTGTCGGAAATTCCGATCGTGTGTACACAAATCCGACAAACAAAGTTCCACGCATGCTCAGAATAAATTAAGAGATGAAAGCTATTGGCTACTGCCCCGTTTATAGTCCCGACGTACGTGTTTTACCTCACTGCGTTCGGAACGATCGGAATTTCTGACAACTTTGTGTGACCGTGTGTATGCAAAACAAGTTTGAGCCAACATCCGTCAGAAAAAATCCATGGATTTTGTTGTCGGAATGTCCGATCAATGTCCGACCGTGTATACAGGGCATTACAGTGCGGGCGGTGTGGCACCTCCATTCAAAAAAAATATTCAACCTTTTTCCAAAAAATGTCTAGAAAAATGCGCACTTCTGAAAAAACATGGTCCAAATTCTTAAAAAAAAAAAAATCTGTCACTTGGAAAAAATACCTTCTTAAAAAGAAAATAGGCGGTTGTGAAAAACAGTTTAAAAAAAATGCAGGGTTAAAAAAAAAAAAAGTCCAAAAATACACATCTCTTTAAAAAGTGGTTTAAAATATGCATAATTCCAAAAAAAAAAAAATGCATTCCAAATAATGTACGGATTCAAAAAATGTGGTCCAAAAAATGCGTGACTCAAATGCGTGACTGAAGTAATTCCGAAGAAACGCAGTTTGAAAAAAAGTGTCCTAAGAAATGCATGGTTCTGGAAAATAACTCTTTTAAAAAATGCGTGACTAAAGAAAAAAAAAAGTGGTCCAAACAATGCACAGTTCTGATAAAATAAAGTTTACAAAATGCGTGACTGTTTTTTCGTGACTGAAAAAGTTATAGTCAAACAATATGTGTTTCCAAAAAACTTTCGTTTAAAAATTCTAAAAGAACACAGTAAAAAAAAAAATTCCTATTCTGAAAAACTGTAGGTTAAAAAGTACTGCATTTTGAAAATCGTGGTTCAAACATGCATGCTTCCATAAGGAGGTGGTTTATCTCCAAGAGGAGATAAAGGAGGTCCAAAAAGAGCAATTTCCAAAAAATGTGTGCCATTCCGAAAAAAATGCAGTCCAAAAAAGGCCTCTTCTGCATGAGGTTTTCTCACATTCTTTCACCAACTCCTTAAATGTTTTTGCAATTCTAAAATGATTGGTCAAGCCACCTAAGTTATTTTATTTATTTTTTATAATTTGAATAAGAGCATATTAAAGCGGGAAGGAATGAAGGAGAGAGAAACAAAATTACCCTAGCTTTTATCTCAACCTAACAACTCTTGTAATGCCCACTGATTACTGAGCTGAAACTGACAGATGACACTTTGAAAACAACACTCTACAATTTGTCCACTGACAAGTCTATGTAATTTAAGAGGAAAAATTTACATTAGTGCAATGGCGCCACCTGCAGGCTAGTTTGTAAAAAATCTGGAATTTCATATTGACCGGTTTCACTGGCCTTTTTTTTTGTGCTGGTTTTTCTACCAATTTATAAGAAAAGACAGCAAGAACTATGTGCAGAAAATGAAAAACAGACAAAATAGTTCCTTTTCCAACTTTTATTGAATAAAGATAACAGTACTCTTTTTAATATTAGTATACAGGTTTTTTTTATTCACATTAAAGTTTTATTCAGAAACACTGAATATTACAAAAGGTACATCATATTCAAGATCGTACATAGTATTCAAGCTCGTAAAATAATACAAAACACGTATAAAGGAACCATGAATAGAGAATCCAATTATCAATAGTTAATATACAGGATTTACTGTAGGTAGCACCAACAGCTTGTACAACATTTTACAAAATAAAGGGACAGTTACATTAAAATTCATTACAAGACGGTTAAGCCTAATACACATGATGAGAATATCAGATGAACGATTGTCCGTTTTTTTTTTTTTTTTTTTGCATGCTAGTCTCATATCGAAAACCAATAGGGTACTAAGGTTACGGAAATTCTCGTAAATACAACTTCGGAAGTGATGTAATGTGTTGTATTGTAATGTATTCTACCACTTCCAAGCATGCGTGGTCTTGGTCTTCCGATTTTAGTTGACAAATACTGTGCTGATTAAACGAAAATTGTTTGTTCTGGTATCGTATGTGAAAAATGTTTGTGTTTGTCCTTTCGGATAATTTGACATGAACTGTAGTGCTCGGCTCTCAAAAACGATGCACTCACGATCAGATTATCATGCAATCGCTTCGTACCATGGTGGACCATGCTCGTTAAAGCTTATTACAAAAAAGGAGATGATGGAGAAAGGAAAGGTAATTTGTTAGGTAGAGTTGGGATAGATTTCTCAGAAAAGATGAGTTTTCAGGGATCACCTAAAGGCAGACAGAGTAGAAGATAGCCAGACAGACTGGGGTATGGGGTTCCAGAGAAAGGGAGAGGCTCTGTAAAAGTCCTGGAGGAGGGCATGGGAGGATGTTACGGGGAAGCCAGATGGCAAGAGGTCTAAGAAGAAGTAGACAGTGTGGGTGGTATTTTACAACGAGGTTGGTGATGTGGCTTGAGGTTGTGGATGGCTTTGTTAGTATTAGATGGTTTTGTATTTTGAGCTTTTTTGAGCTTTTTTGTTGGGATTGGCAGAGAAGGGTGGTGAACACTAATGCCCTGTACACACGGTCGGACATTGATCGGACATTCCGACAACAAAATCCATGGATTTTTTCCGACGGATGTTGGCTCAAACTTGTCTTGCATACACACGGTCGCACAAAGTTGACGGAAAATCCAATCGTTCTAAACGCGGTGACGTAAAACACGTACGTCGGGACTATAAACGGGGCAGTAGCCAATAGCTTTCGTCTCTTAATTTATTCTGAGCATGCGTGGCACTTTGTGCGTCGGATTTGTGTACACACGATCGGAATTTCCGACAACGGATTTTGTTGTCGGAAAATTTTATAGCCTGCTCTCAAACTTTGTGTGTTGGAAATTCCTATGGAAAATGTGTGATGGAGCCTACACATGGTCGGAATTTCCGACAACAAGGTCCTATCACACATTTTCCATCGGAAAATCCGACCGTGTGTACGGGGCATAAGCGGTTGGCAAAGTGGATGAGTCTGGCAGAAGAATTCCTAACAAGCTGAAGGGGGAAGCCTGGGTAGAAGTAGGCCAACAAGGAGGAAGTTGCACTAGTTGAGGCAAGATGTAACAAGGCAGTGAATTAGTAGCATGGTGGATTTGTTGGTTAAGAAGGGCCATGTTTTGGATCAGTAAAGGCAGCAGGATTTGGACAGTGATTAGATGTGGGGGCCAAAAATTGATGTCAGAAGTCCAGGATAGCACTAGCACCCTGGCAAAAGTCACGGTAGGGGAACGAGAGGGGGTGGCAAATATTACGACCTCCGTTTTGGAAAGATTGAGTTTTGGGAAGTGGTGTGGCATCCATTCTGATATGTAAAGTAGTGATGTGAGAGAAGATGGAAGGTGTGAGCTGAGGACTAGAGAGGTAGATAGATGTCTTCATTGGAAGTCATGGGAGGTTATCGATTGAAGGTATACCGTGTAGGATAGATAAAGAATAGAATGGATCTGAGGACAGAGCCTTGAGGGACCCTTACAGAAAGAGTAAGAGAAAAGGAGGAGACTGAGTTGTAAGTAACACTTAAGGAACTATTACATAGGTCGGAGACGAACCAGGAAAAAGCAGAGTCTTGTAGGTCAAGGTAGTGATGTTTTTTTGGAGGAGTGGGTGATCAACTGTTTCAAAGGCAGCAGAATGGTCTGAGTATGGAGTAGCAGCCATTAGTTTTGGCAGTTAGTAAATTGTTAGTGGGTTTTAGTTGGGTGGTTTCCATGGAGTGTTGCAGGCTAAAGCCAGAATCCAAAGCTGGCCATAGACAGTTTGAATCTCTGCTGGTTCAGTAGTGACCGATCAAGATTTGGACCATGTATGGGCAGGCTGAATGATATATAAACTTGAGTATAACCAACCTGTCGGATTTTACATGTGATTATTGCTAGAAGCTATTAAAAGCACTAGCAGTAATCACTATGTTCTCCCATCTGGCACAGTGCGTTTGTCAAAAATGTATCCAGGCACCTCAGCCGCATGCTTCAGGGGTTGTGGCCAAATAGGGACACCATGACATGTTTGGTGGGCGTGCCCTAAGGGTCCCCCCTTTTGGATAAAGGTCCACTCACTTATTTTTTCAGTCACGATGGTCAATATCACTAAAGATGCGAGTATAGCCTTATTAAAAAAGCCTGTTGAAAATATCCCCCGACATACCCAAACCCTAATTTACTTTGTTCTTAGCGGCTAAAATCGCCATAGCAAGAGCGTGGAAAAGCTCTGTTATAGATATTGCCTTAATGAAACGGAAACTTACATGGATAATGTTGAATGAAAGCAACCAACCTTTGATAAAATATGGTCCCCTTGGCTGGATTATTTGCAGGTCCCAACAGAACAAAGCCGATAATGACTGGAGGATCCCCGGACTGACTCACTTCTTCTTTCCTCTTTCTCTCTTTACCTCTTCTATTGTTACTCTCATTCCAGCCGATCTAGGTATCATGTTCTAACTGCTCTTTCTCTTCCTCCCCCCCCCCCCTTTTTTTCTTCTCTCTATCTCTTCCTACTCAAATAATTTTTGTTATAGTTGGGGGATTGGAGCCCCCTATAGGGGAAAGGGGAAAATATTTAGGGAGCTATAATCACTGGACTAAGGCCTTTTTATTATTTTTGAAGGCCTACTCACAGTGATTACATTTCAGTAAGGTCTCGACCGCAGGGTCTTTCTGCCTTATTGGTCCTTACTCTGACTTACAGGGCAATAGTCCTGACAGCTACCTCCCAGTGTTAACAATGTTTTTGTAATATACTCTGTTCATAAACCAAAGCTTATTTTCTTTGTTTATTTCGGTTGATGTCCATATGTTCATCTGTGGCCTTATTGAAGACCTAACCCGTTCACCAAGATTTTCTCCTGATGACTTTCTTCTCTCCTCCCCTCATTTTTGTACCAATTCTTGCTGTATGATTCAGAGCATGCAAGGATTGTTTGCTGCTCTGTACAGTACTCATTTACTTTTTGCCTTTTTTTAAAATACTAATAAAAACGATTGAAGCAGAAGAGTGATGAAATAGATCCGTTTGGCAGCACAGAAAGAAGAATTATATTTTAGGAGAGCAGGATAATGTCTTGTAGGGATTTGGTTTTCTGACACACGCTCAAGAGCACAGCTAAGTCTTTTGAGACTTCTGGTGTCTTCCTTTTGCTAGGGTTGTGGTTGGGGCCTAAATCTGTGTAGCAGGCATCTGTGTGTGTGTGTACTATATTAATTTGGTCAATAATGTTGGTTAAAAATTGCCTAATTTCTCTTCTGTCTTCGAGCATTCCATAATAGCAAGCAGAGGTAATTGCTGTTAAACTGCAACCATCAGTACACTACATCAGAACAGTACACAAGCAAGGGCCATAAAGACATGGATGAGCGAGTTTGGGGTGGAAGAACTTGACTGACCTGCACAGAGTCCTGACCTCAACCCGATAGAACACCTTTGGGATGAATTAGAGCGGAGACTGCAAGCCGGGCCTGACCGCACAAATGCGCTTCTGGAAGAATGGTCAAACATTCCCATAGACACACTCCTAAACCTTGCGGACAGCGTTCCCAGAAGAGTTGAAGCTGTTACAGCTGCAAAGGGTGGGCCAACTCAATATTGAACCCTACGGACTAAGACTGGGATGCCATTAACGTTCATGTGTGGTGCTGTCCCGATGGGTCTGTGTGTTTGGGTTAGTGGATGTATGGAGATGGAAACAACTGTCAGATCGTGTGTACACATGCCACTCCTCATCCCACAGCACACTATCCCGCATTGATCTGTTCTACGTTAGTGTTACCATGCTTCCCAAAATCATAGGGATTGAGGTGCTCTCCCGGTGTATTTCTGATCATTCCCCATTATTATGTACACTGCAAACTACTACCCCCCCCCCCCCCCCCCCCAAGCGGATAGGCTTTGGCATCTTTCCAAATACTGGATTGAGCACCCAACTATAGATATAGAAATGGCCAAGGACATAAAGTGATTCTGGTTATGCAACACTAACACTTCCACAATGGGGACAGTTTGGGATACCTTTAGGGCCTACATAAGGGGCTGCTATCTTTAATTCATAGCTTGGGAATGCAGGAATGATAGGGTCACACTAGAAGAGGTGGAGGCTAAAGCCCAAGAACTAGAATCTTGGTTTACCCTTACTTCTAATGCTATTACAGCCCAGCATATGAAGGTAGCCTATCGCAAAGTGATGTTGCTCAGGGTAGCCAAGGGAAATAAACGCCAGTTGGCCCAAACGCAGAGGATCTTTGAGCAAGGGAACAAACCAGGCAGGCTATTGGCCTGGATCTCTAAGGAGCAGTCCACGGTCTCTACCATAGCCCGTCTCCGCAGGGACGATGGGACTATTGTGACAGATTCTGTTAACATAAATGTCTGCTTTGCCGATTTTTATGCAGCTTTATACTCCTCTAGGGCGCAGTACTCACCTGAGGAGCTGGGCAATTTCCTGGATGGGGTGGCGCTCCCGGTCCTCACTACGGCAGAAAGGGGACGTTTGGACGCCCCAATCACACTGGTGGAGGTCCAACAGGCTCTGGGTTCCATGCAAACAGGGAAGACCCCAGGAGTAGATGGGCTTCCCCCTGAATTTTATAAACAATACACGGAGGAGGTGGCCATTAGAATGCATGACATGCTTACAAAGTCCCTACAGGATGACGATCCCCCACCCTCTATGGCACAAGCCATCATAGTGGTGATACCCAAGCTCGGGAAGGACCCCCAATTATGTTCTTCTTACTGACCCATTTCCCTGCTCAATTCAGACACAAAAGTACTGACTAAAATTCTTGCCAAGCAGTTGAATGAAGTAATACTCACCCTAATTCACGAAGACCAGTCAGGCTTTATGCCAGGTAAGAGGACCGATATTAATCTTCACATGCTGTATGCTGTCATGGCCTCTGGAGACGAAGTTTGCGAGGAAGAAGTGGTGGCCTCCCTTGACGCGGAGAAGGCCTTTGACTCCGTAGAGTGGGGCTATCTCTGGGAGGTCCTCCGTAGATTTGGATTTGGTCCGGTCTTTGTCTCCTGGGTTAAGGCAGTGTACAAGGCCCCAACAGCCAGAGTGCGTACTGGTACGGTTCTCCCCCCGCCCTTCTCTCTGAACAGGGAAACCCGACAGGGGTGTCCCCTTTCCCTGGGGCTTTTTGCACTAGCAATTGAGCCTATGGCGGCTCTCCTCCGATCCTAATCTGAGGTCAGGGGGATTACTAGGGACCCACTCCAGGAAAAAGTGTCGTTATATGCCGACAATACCCTGTTATATCTTAGAGACGATGGGACCTCATTGCAGGCAGCCCTATCGGTTATTGATAAGTTTGGCCGTTTTTCAGGCATATGTATAAATTGGGGGAAGTCGGTTATATTCCCTCTACACTCTGGAGCTGGCCCCTCACAGGCGGGGGGGGCAGCTCTGGAGGGTCTTCCAGTTCAGGTATTTGGGAGTGGAGATGCATCGGGATCTAAAACAATTTGTCACCCTTAATCTGATCCCAGTGGTCAATCAGCTATCTCAAAGATGCAATACGTGGAAATCCCTACCCCTAACACCGGTAGCAAGGGTTAATTTAATTAAAATGTCGGTTCTGCCCAAGCTCACCTATCTTTTCCGTCAGACCCCTGTGCCCATACCAAATAGCTTTTTCAAGCAACTGGACGGAATAATTATCTCCTTTGTTTGGAATGGGAGGGCCCCCAGAATAGCCAAAACAACTCTACAGTTACCTCTTACACTAGGGGGACTAGCACTACCATGCTTTTTGAAGTACTATTGGGCTGCGGTCCTTGTGACAGTTAAGTGGTGGCTATCTGAGAACCCGGCCAACCCCACTTCTTCGTTGGAGGCGGCACTGCTAGGCTCATATGCAGAACTCAGAAACCTGATCCATAGAGGGCCCCGATCTAATCCTCGGATAACCCTTCCTATGCGTGCAACCCTTAAGGTGTGGGACACTGTTACCAGGCAGATTGTGGGTCTAGGGTGTGGTCTCCAATGACCCCTCTGTGGGGAAATCCTCGCTTGCCCCACTTCCGCTTCATCCCTGATCCAAACGTGTGGGCCAGGCATGGATTTATAACCTTGGGTGACATAGTGTCTCAGGGACAACTGATCTCCTTTGATGCTCTGTAAAGAGATCGAGGCCTACTGAACCATATGTTCTTCAGGTTTCTCCAATTACGGCATGCTTATCGTTCTCAATTCCCCGCTCTGGTTACCCTGGAGATGTCAGCGGTGGAGGGTGAGCTCAGATCCCCCGATGGTGTGAGAACGTTAGCTACTTTATATGGTATGCTAGCTACACTCGACACGTCTAAGGTCTCCCAGCTATTCGAACTCTGGCAGAGGGATATTCCAGAACTAGCAGATGACGATTGGGAGGAGGGTGTCTAGCAATATCTTCCCCTTGTAATTTCAGCAAGGGACAGGTTCATACAATTGAAGTTCCTTCACCGCACGCTTGGCAAGAATATACCCTGACCGAACAGCAAACTGCCCTAGATGTAATTTTAACGGTGCTGACTTCTTCCATATAGTCTGGTCCTGTCCTGGGGTGGTGGAATTCTGGAAAAACATCCTAACTGACATTAATGCTATCGGAAAATTGACAGTCCCATACAGCCCGATCCCTCACCTGTTGGGTATCTGTGACTTTATGGAGATCTCCTGGGGAAAAAAGTTGTTCGTTTTTTTATACCACATTCTACGCTAGAAAAGCAGTATTACTGCAATGGAACCAGCCCTTACCACCCACTAGACAACTATGGCAATCCCTAGTGAATGCAGCACTCCCGTTATACAAATTAACATATTTGGGCAGAAATTGTCCCAAAAAGTTTTGGAAAATATGGACAGCATGGGTGAAGGCGAAGCATTTGACCATTGAGTAGTTAGTGTCAGGCGGTCGGTGGTGTGTTTCTTCATCCTCATGCTCGTGGTGGCTTACGAGATACACGACACAAGAAATGTGATAACCTACTACTATAATTGCTGCTAATAGTTGCAATTGCAAAGTTATGTGAGAGAAAAAATTTTGCTTTCTGTCTGTACTTTTCTGTAATCTGGTAATGTATGTTTGTTTTTGAAACTTTAAATAAACTTTATGTTTAAAAAAAAAAAAGTTCATGTGTGTAAAGACAGGTGTCCCAATACTTTTGGTAATATAGTGTATCTCAGAACTGTTCTCAGTATAAGTTGAAGAACTGTAAATGAGAAATTCATAAAGCCTGTTTTTACCCAATTCTTATGTTGCTCTCACAGTTTGCAGTGCAGATCTTGTTGGCCAAAGCAGACACAAGGTAAATTTGGATTTGCAGGCAGATATGAGTTTAGTGTACAAGCACACAATTTCAAGAGCGTAAGCAGCTTGATGCAAACAGACCAGGTTTAAACAGAACTTTTGATCAGCACAGGCTGGGAGTTCTAAACTCACTTTAAAGGTGACTAATGAGGGAAGATGTGAGAATCCTCAGTATGATCTTGCTGCAGTACAGGGGGGGGTTCCGCAGAGAAAAAATGATTAAAAAAGAAAAATGTAAGTTACTATTCTAGCTCAAATTAAACCTTAGCCATGGCACTTTTGCTTAGGGTTGAATTATATTTTAGGCTACTATTTAGGTTTATTTGCCATCCCAGAATGGCAATCAGTAAATATAAAATCGGAGCAGAGAGGAGCTTGTTATCTAGTAACCAGAGCATTTTTGAAGAGCATCTTAGTGTAAAAACGTCCCTGGAGGATGCAGAACACATCGTCCTCCACTATCTCCCTCCTCATCTCGCTGATTGCAGTAATTGAGCGTGTTCTGCACCTCCCATAATTCTCCGCTGCTTGTCGTCCTCTAATTTGCGTTTAGCAGATATTCTCTCCAACACCGAGAAATGTGATATGGGATTTAAATCTTATCTATCAACATTTTGCATAATCATGTTTACCTTCAAACACAGCCTGGAGCAGTGTGTGCATTTATCTGTGTACAGATGTGCGTAAAATTCTGCTTGTTTGTCTATCTGAAGTTGGGCTTTAAAATCGGGCCACTCTGGTGACAAAAAAAGTTTGTTCAAAGGGGAACTCTAAGCAAAAACATAAAATAACATTTTAAAAAATGGTAAAGTAAAGTGCCTTATATCTGAGGTTTTTTTTTCTTTCAATGGAGAATTTGGAAGAAAACATTATATTTTGTAAGGTTTGTGGCCTAAAGTACCAAAAGGAAATCTTTCTCAAGTAGTGTCCAGCTTGTGCGTTTTTTTGACCACAATACAAAAAGACTGAATCCTGCAATGGCCACCCATTTACAGAATATGTCATTTACAAAACGGACATGCCCAGTTTGTACATTTACTGGGATTTAACTTCAGGTAACCTTCAATGTAGTGAGCTCAGTAGCCTAGCTAAGGCTGGCTTTGTAACTGAGAAGACTTTGTAAATGAGAAGAATTGGATCCCAAGATTTTCTGTCTCCTACTAAGGGCCCATTAAGATTGGTCCAATGTGTTGGGTTACAGGACATGTTAAAGAGGAACTGCAGTCTGCTCAAATAATTTATAATAAAAACATGTTTGCCAAGATTTCCTCCAACCAATTTGCATATTATTTTATATATACTGTGATTCTGTACTTGCCAAATATGCTGCAGAAATCTTCCTCCACTAAGTCTGGCTGCAGCCATTTTAACTGTGGGCAGCTGAAGCCGCTGCCTGTTCACTTCCTGGATTTACACAGACACACAGAGACACACACACATATATACAGACAGGCAGACACACTCACACCACTGCTTACCTGCAAATTTCTCCTCTCTCGATGAACACACATCTCCGTAGTCTCCTCCTATCTCCACCTTCATCCAGCCCCCTCCAGCACTGTCTGCAACTCTCCTTGGCTCTCCTATGACTCATCCCACCTCCACCCTTCTGCCGCCTCCCCCTCCCTTGCTGCATACCTCCCAACATTTTCACATGGAAATGAGGGACACCTACTAGCAAACGTATGTAGGCATAGGACACGCCCCCTGTCACACCCCCTTAAAGGAGAATTAACCAAAAAAAAGTTAATTAAATCCACAAAGGCTTTTTTTTACCACTACTCTTTCTTTATATTGGCTTTTAGAATTTTCGAATGCAGCAATTTAGAATTTGGATGAAAGGTTTAGCACTGGGAAACCCTTTTTGAAAGACAAAAAGTGCATTTTATATACAACTATATAGCTCAGAACAAAATGAGGGACACATAAGGAGGATAGAGGGACAGAGGGACATTGCGTGATGGATTTGTGTACTGACCATACGAAAATCTGCCGTCAAGCCATTGTCTGTCGAAAATTTACTAGCCTGCCATCCAACATTTGTTGGCCGAAAACTGGAAAACAGTTGTCTAAAGGAGCGTACTAACGGTAAGAATTTAGGACAACAGCCTGTCAACAGACAATCCCCTTCCAACAATCGTACCGTTTGTACGAGGCTTAAAGCTACTTGTGGTGAGATAGAGGGGTGGGACAGTTTCCATTCCCACCGATCCCTCTATACTCGCCACCTAGTTTGAGCTGGTTTATTTTTTTATGACTTCCAAATGTTTTACTCGGGGTATAACCCCTCGTAGATTCAGAATTCACAGGGCCCCAGATCTGGAGTTCCAAGTCTTAGTTTTGTTTTGTTATTTAGGTTCGCCCCCCTTCATGTAGGTCCTATCTTATCCAGCATTGGGCCAATTTCCCCTCCTTCCCTTCCCCCCTCCCTTTCTCCCACAGTTTCTCTCCCTTCCCTTCCCCTCCCCTCCCTCTCCATACTTACTCACGATCCAGAGGTTAATGTACTTTCCTGTAAAATAATTTTACCATTGGGGCGCTCATTTCATAAGCTGGCTTTATGCCACAGTTACACAATTTTTTTCGGTGGGTTGCCTCATGGCTGAAATGGTGCTCATGCCCCTCCTAATGTCTCGGAGAACAGGTATTTACCCTCCTCTCAACAGGATTGCTCCCTTCCTCGCAGAAGGGACCGATATTGGTTTCCATATAAAGCTGGGGGACCCTATCTCCTCCACCCTACGGGACAATATCTTGTCTTCCGTTTCCTTCTCTTTCTCTTCCGCTTTACTTCCTCTTTGCCTTTTCAACTGTTGTTATTTTTCAGTGACCGACTCTGAGAAAGCCTCAGGGGATGAGTCAGTGGAGCCAAATGACTCGCTCATTCTTGGTCGTTGCCCTTGGACCTATGGGGACCCGGTGGTAAGTGCCCTTATGCTGATTGTTTGGTTCTCCCTTCTGCTCCATGGCTGACACCCCTCCAGTACGGCGCCCTTTAAGGGTGGTCTCTCACAATGTTCAAGGTCTGAACTCAAAAGGCGAAAATATTTACACTACACATAACCAGTTCACCCTAACTATTGATGCAATTTCCGCCTCCGTGGAACGCACTCCATTCAGTGGCAGACTCGGATGTTCTCACTGATGCCTGTTTTTTGCCAGTGATCCTGTAAGTGGCGCCTAGCTTGCGCTTTTATATTTTATCCTAGCTGTATTTCACTATGAGCTCTCTGATTGTTTCCCCATCTATGGAGTGTAGCGTATCCTTTCAGTTATAAAGCAACCCCTCTGGAGGAGCCTTTGAACAATCATCCTACATACCCCAGATCAATAGATTACAGCCAATTTGACCCCTAGACTGTAAAGCTGAGGGTTCATTGCTTCTGGTGAGTGGGGTCACCGAAGGGGGAGTGCTGGCACCTCACACTTTTTTCAAGTTTGGAGCACCGTTGCACTTTTATTCTGTCATCATATGAGCACTTTAATGATTTGTATAGATTTGCTTAAAATATAAAAAAAATTCCTTGTATAGCACAAGTATACTGATTTTATATGGTATTAGTCACTATATCATTGAATTGTTTATATTATTACATTCTGCCAGCTCTGTTTTTTCTTTTTCTTTCATTGATTAAGGTTACAGCACCTTTGCACAGCTGCTGCAGTTTTGCATCTATTATTGGAGCACCTTTGCGCAAGTTTTATTTAGTTTTATTGTTCGTGCTTAACACTAGTCTCGCTGAAGCAAGTATAAAAGTACTATTCAGATGGTACCTAGTTCCATCTAGACTAGCTAAACTATATCCAGCATCATCCCCACTTTTCTTTAGAGGGTGTGACCTCCGGGGTGTTGCGTGTATGGTGGGAATGTCCCAGAATAAGGAGTTTCTGGAACAAAATCTTCTCCTTAAGCCGTAAGGCAGACATGGGGGTAAGTCACACATGTGCAAGTCACAAGCAAGTCTCAAGTCTTAACCTTCAAGTCATAAGCAAGTCCCAAGTTACTGTGGCGAAAAGCAAGCAAGTCAAGTCGAGTCCCTGCTAGAAGTCAAGCAAGTCAAGTCAAGTCATTTATTTTGGTCAAGTCGCAAATTAAGTCAAAATACTGATCTACCCCATTTCCATCCTTAAAATTAGTTAAAAGTCAGTTTTCAGGAAAGGTTTTGTTTCATTTTCAACATTAACAAAACTGCTTAGTGCTTTTTTCTTGGCATATTTTGCCTAGGCCAAGACACAGCACTGGTGGTGCCAAGTCATTGCAAGTCATTGCAAGTCAAATAGCCCAAGTCAAAGTCAAGTCGCAAGTCATTAGTGGCAAGTCAAAGTCAAGTCGAGTCATTTATTTAATTTGGTCAAGCAAGTCGCAAGTCCTCAAACAGGTGACTCGAGTCCGACTCGAGTCAAGTCATGTGACTCGAGTCCCCCACCTCTGCCGTAAGGTTACAAACGTCCTAGTACTGAAATCTCCACATATTGCCCTTCTTAACCTCCCGGTAAAGTCGGCCTCCAAGAGTGTGCAACGCCTTAAATTCTTCATCTTTTTGGGAGCTAAACTTACCTTAGCCAAATCTTGGAAAGGATTTCTGTTTTGGCTGCCAAAATGAAAATTTCTTGGCTTATGGCTCAAGAGACGATAGCAGGCATACTCTTGTATATGGACAGCTTGGGCAACCTTCATTAATGTCACTTTACACCCATAACCTCATGCCCATTACACCCCCCCCCCCTTTTTTTCTACCCTTGAGTGCTCTCCTCTAGTTAATCCTCATCTTAATCTACTTCTGCATTCTTTCCTCCTCTTTTCTTCTGTGATGACTGCAAGCCCCCAACTTAGCAGCTTTTGCTGACATGTGTTTGGTTACTTTTCAAAAGCTGGCACTCTTATGCCCCGTACACACGGTCGGACTTTGTTCGGACATTCCGACAACAAAATCCTAGGATTTTTTCCGACGGATGTTGGCTCAAACTTGTCTTGCATACACACGGTTGGACAAAGTGGTCGGAATATCCGATCATTCTGAACGCGGTGACGTAAAACACGTACGTCAGGACTATAAACGGGGCAGTAGCCAATAGCTTTCATCTCTTTATTTATTCTGAGCATGCGTGGCACTTTGTCCGTCGGATTTGTGTACACACGATCGGAAATTACGACAACGGATTTTGTTGTCGGAAAATTTTATAGCCTGCTCTCAAACTTTGTGTGTCGGAAACTCCGATGGAAAATGTGTGATGGAGCCCACACACGGTCGGAATTTCCGACAACAAGGTCCTATCACACATTTTCCTTCGGAAAATCCGACCGTGTGTACGGGGCATTACAGTGTTCCATCGAAGATTGCAATACATCGCACGTTTCTACTTTTGGGTTTATTTTCCTTATTACTTAACCACTGAACAATTGTTAGGTCCTTTCTCGGTAGCCGTGAGGGGAGGTCATCCTGGCCACAGTTCGATCCCACTAGGGGTTTCCGGTTTGTCCTCCTGGGCCTTCTTGTCTAACATTCACTTTAAGGTCATATATTCAGTGATACTTTTCATTCCTAAGCTTATATTCAGAACTTGTAATGAATGACCCATGTTTTTCAAAATGTACACTCAGTGCTATATTGTTTTCCTTACACTTACTGTATTTTTGGCCATGTTGGCCAATGCAGGACCATTTGTCCTATACATACAGTTGTGTCTTGTTCTATAAATTAATAAAAATATTGAAATATAAAAATCTCGTTGGCAGCCAGCATTGTCACCTGTGATTCTATATCCCAACATTAGAAGATGAGAAAGGTCAACCCAGAAAGTAGAAGCTGTAGCAAAAGGTGGGTGTTAGTTGCACTGATGTTGGGAGTGGCCTAAAGAAACATGGTCAACCACTTGCTGACCCTGGCTTTTGCTGACACTTGTTTACAAGTAAAAATCACTATTAAATTTGCCATAAAACAACTTAGAACCCCCAAACATATTTTTAGCAGAGACCCTAGAGAATAAAATGGTGGTCGTTGCAATATTTTATGTCACACTGTATTCACGCAGCAGTCTTTCATAGGCAATTTGAGAAAAATGTTATGAATTAAAAAACAGTAAAGTAAGCCCAATTTTTTTGCATAATGTGAAAGATGTTACACCAAGTAAATGGATACCTACCATATCATGCTTTAAAATAGCGCACTCATGGAATGGCAGCTATGGTACTTAAAAATCTCGATAGGTGGCGCTTTAAAAATGAATAATTATCAGTAATAGAGGAGCTAGAATTATTGCTCTTGCTCTATTGTGGCGATACCTCACGTGTGGTTTGAACCCCAATATCAAAACCAGGGAAAAACTGCACTAAAGAGCCTTTTATATTTTGAGGATCCTATACGATAATGCCTCCTGGATGGGTGATCCATTCGGGTTTGGCTTGAACAAAAGGTGGCAACCCTAGTGCAAAACGAACTGCACTCCTGTGATCCACAGGAGAAGTACAGCCAAAGTTTTCGCTGTACTTCTCCTTTAACACAGTGTGAATGATACGATTTCAAATCATGCATTTGAGCCTAGCTGCATAATCGTGTGTTCCCAATACACACAGAACTATACTGCTCTTATGCTGAAGCACATGGGTGCTATTATTTCGCAATGGCACCCCCACATATCGGCACCTGTGTGCGAAACTGCATGGTGGCGCAGCATCATATGGTTCCATGCAACGTTTTTAGAAAGGGTCTAGGACTTCCTTCCCCACGTTTCTCACTGGTACCGCAACCCGTTCCAATGAGTGGGCTGCGGTACCCACTGCGTGCTTGTGCAAACGCACAGTGCCTTGAAAAAGTATTCACACCCCTTGAAATTTTCCACATTTTGTCATGTTAAAATCCCAATAAAATACATTTACATTTTTGGTTGTATGTGATAGACCAACACAAAGTGGCACATAATTGTTGTCAGAAACCATGAATCAGACTGAGACAGAAGTACAGTTAAATCACACTTGTTTAATAATACAGTGGAACCTTGGATTACGAGCATAATCTGTTCCAGGAGAATGTTTGTAATCCAAAGTACTCGCATATCAAAGCGAGTTTCCCCATAGAAGTCAATGGAAACAAAGATAATGTGTTCCGCATTGACTTCTATTGCATGCAATACCGCATGTGGCCAGAGGTGGGGGGGCACCGGAGAGTCTCGGAAATACTCGGGGACAGCTCAGCTGAACTCAGAAAGCCTCGGAAAGGCTCTGAAACACTCAGGAACGGAGTAGTTCCAAGTGTTTCCGAGTGATTCAGAGTATTTCCGAACAGCTCCGAACCGTTCCGAGTGTCACCGGCGCTTCCGCACCTCTGGCCAAATGCGGTACTGCACACCCCATTAGCTTGAATTCTGCTTGTTTTGCGAGACAACACTCACAAACCGAGCCAGAACTTTAAAAAAAAAGTTGCTCGTCTTTCAACACACTAGTTAACCGCGTTACTCGTTAACCAAGGTTCCACTGTGATAATAAAATGTAAACAGAGTAAACATAGTCAAAACATAGCCAGAGTTCAGGAACCGAAACTGATAGTCAGACAAGCCAAAACGTCAGGGAGTCACAGATGAGCGTAGTAAAACAGCAAGCAGGATCTGGAGCAAGAAGGAATGTCAGCCAAGCAAGTCTTTAACAGGAACACAGGAGAGCATCTCTGGAGATGTGACCAAGGCGAAGGCAGAGATCATCTGGGCTGGACGGCTTAAGTAGGCAGGATTGACAAGCTGGATATCATCAACAGGTGAGTCACTTTGGAGAGAAAGCAGCTGACAATTAGCCAACAGCTGAGCGGCCAGCTTTGAGAAGGAACGGCTGAGCCCAGCCCTGACAGTACCCCCTCCTCAATGACCCCTCACCCTCGGAGGACCACCAGGCTTGAGGGGAAAATGTCTATGGAAATCACAGAGGACAGGGGCACGTACGTCCGGAGATGAGACTCAAAAGCGTTCCTCCGGACCGTAACCTTTCCAATGCACCAGGTACTGTATGCGCCCACGGAACCTACGGGAGTCAACAATGGACTGTACTTCATACTTCTCATGGTTCTCAACCTGTACGGGGTGGGGACGAGACACCGAGGTGGTAAAGCACTTGCAGACCAAAGGTTTTAATAAGTAGACATGAAATACATTTGAGATACGCATATTAGAAGGAAGGTCTAATGCGTAAGCCACTGGGTTATTCCTGCGAAGAATACGGAAAGGCCCAATACACCGAGGTGCGAACTTCAGAGAGGGAACACGAAGTCGGAGGTTGCGAGATGACAGCCAGACCCTGTCCCCAACCTGGTAGGAAGCCGTAGGCAGGTGTCTGAGGTCAGCATGGAGTCTGTACCTATCATTAGCATGACGCAAAGCCTCCTGGACTTGCGCCCAAGTTTAACCAAGACCACGGAGATGCTCCTCTAATGCAGAAGTACTCTGCGAAACAAACGAGTCACGCAACATGGAAGATTGGAAACCATCGTTCGCCATAAATGGAGACAATCGGGAAGCAGAATTCAAGGCACTATTGTGAGCAAACTCCGCCCACGGTAAGAGGTCTGACCAGTTGTTATGATGGTCAGAAATATAGCAACGTAGGAAATGCTCCAAGGACTGATTGGCCTGTTCTGCGGCCCCATTAGACTGCGGGTGATACACAGAGGAGAAAGCAAGCAGAATTTCCAACTGTGCACAAAAGGCTCTCCAGAACCGGGACACAAACTGACTACCCCTGTCCGAGACAATCACCTTGGGTAATGTAAGCGAAAGATCTCCTGAGCAAAAATGGAAGCCAGTTCCTTAGAAGTGGGCAACTTCTTAAGTGGAATACAATGGGACATTTTCGAGAACCGGTCAACCACCATAAGGATAACTGTATTGCTCTGGGATTTGGGTAACTCCACAATGAAATCCATAGACAGGTGGGTCCAGGGCCTCTCTCCATTGGATATGGGTTGTAGGAGGCCCACTGGAAGGTGTCGTGGAGTCTTACTCTGAGCACACAGGCAACAGGCAGCTACGAAGGCGGTTACATCAGCTTGTAGACCAGGCCACCAGAATTGTTGGGAAATGACCCAAAAGTGTTGATTCTTAACAGGGTGGCCAGCTGCCTTGGGAGAATGGTAAGTCTGGAGCACGGCAGTACGGAGACTCTCTGGGACAAAGCAGCGGTCACAAGGTTTCTCAGGAGGAGCATGGACCTAAGCAGCAAGAATTTTGTCACCCAAAGGAGAAGTGAGACTGGTGCGAACCGTAGCCAGAATACGATCAGGATGTGCCAACACAGGAGCAGAAACAAAGGCAGCCTTGAGACTCTCAAAGGCCCTAATGGACTCCGGAGACCAACTCTGTGGGTTACCGTCTTCCTTAATCCGCAATGATACGATTTCAAATCATTACATGCATTTGAGCCTAGCTGTATAATTGCGTGTTCCCGACCCAGACAGAATAGTGCTGCTCTTATGCTGAAGCACGTGGGTGCTATTATTTCGCAATGGCACCCCCACATATCGGCACATGTGTGCGAAACTGCATGGTGGCGCAGCACCATGTGGTTCCATGCAACGTTTTTAGAAAGGGTCTAGGACTTCTTTACCCACGTTTCTCACTGGTACCGCAATCCATTCCAATTAGTGGGCTGCGGCACCCACTGTATGCTTGTGCAAAAGCACATACAGTGCCTTGAAAAAGTATTCACACCCCTTGAAATTTGCCACACTTTGTCATGTTAAAATCCCAATAAAATACATTTACATTTTTGGTTGTATGTGATAGATCAACACAAAGGGGCACATAATTGTTGTCAGAATCCATGAATCAGACTGAGACAGAAGTACAGTTAAATCACACTTGTTTAATAATAATAATAATTAAAAGGTAAACAGAGTAAACTTAGTCAAAACATAGCCAGAGTTCAGGAACCAGAACGGATAGTTAGTTAGACAAGCCAAAACGTCAGGGAGCCAGAGATGAACGTAGTAGGACAGCAAGCAGGATTCGGAGCCAGAAGGAATGTCAGCCAAGCAAGTCTTTAACAGGAATACAGGAGAGCATCTCTAGAGATGTGACCAAGGCGAAGACAGAGATCATCTGGGCTGGACGGCTTAAGTAGGCAGGACTGACGAGCTGGATATCCTCAACAGGTGAGTCACTGTGGAGAGAAAGGAGCTGGCAATTAGCCGACAGCTGAGCGGCCAGCTTTGAGATGGGGTTGAGCCCAGCCCTGACAATTGTGAAGTGAAAGGAAAATGATAAATGGTTTTCAAATTTTTTTACAACTAAATATGTGAAAAGTGTGACATGCATTTGTATTCAGCCCCCCTGAGTCAATACTTTGTACAACCACCTTTCTCTGCAATTACAGCTGCAAGTCTTTTTGGGTATGTCTCTGCACATCTAGAGAGTGACATTTTTGCCCATTCTTCTTTGTCAAATAGCTCAACCTCTGTTCGATTGGATGGAGAGCGTCTGTGATTAGAAATTTTCAAGTCTTGCCACTGATTCACAATTGGATTTAGGTCTGGACCTTGACTGGGCTATTCTAACATATGAATATGCTTTGATCTAATTTTAACCCATTCTATTGTAGCTCTGGCTGTATGTTTAGGGCCGTTGAACCTCCGCCCCAGTCTCGGGTCTTTTGCAAATGCTAACAGGTTTTCTTCTAATGTCGCGTACACACTAGCGGACTTTACGGCAGACTTTGCCCGGCGGACTTTTTGATGGACTTTATGACGGACTTTCCGAATTAATGGACTTGCCTACACACAATCCACCAAAGTCCGTCGAATTCGTACGTGATGATGTACGACTGGACTAAAACAAGGAAGTTCATAGCCAGTAGCCAATAGCTGCCCTAGCGTGGCTTTTTGTCCGTCGAACTAGCATACAGACGGCGGACTTTTCGACCGGACTCGAGTTCGACGGATAGATTTAAAACATGTTTCAAATCTAGGTCCGTCCAACTTTTGAGAAAACAAAGTCCGCTGGAGCCCACACACTATCGAATTGTCCGTCCAAATCCCGTCCGCCGGGCAAAGTCTGCCGTAAAGTCCGACCGTGTGTACGCGGCATAAGATTGCCCTGTATTTGGCTCCATCCATCTTCCCATCAACTCTGACCAGCTTCCCTGTCCCTGCTGAAGAAAAGCATCCCCACATCCTGATGCTGCCACCACCATGTTTCACGGTGGCATAGTTGCCAACATTGCAAAAAAAAAATTTGTGGGACACTTTTTTGGCTGTAGGTGGAGCTGTATAATAATTAATAATTAGGGGGCGGCGGCATGCATTTGTAGGCATGGCACAGCAAAAAAAAACCAGTGGCGCGCTTTGCGCGTCGTGGTGAAAAATGGGCGTGGTTTACGTGAATAGTGGGCGTGGCTTAACTGGGCGTGGCTCAAAGGGGTGTGGCTAGAGTCTGAGATGAGGGATGGAGAGGGAAAAGGGGAGAGAGGAATGAAGGGACAGCAGCCCCAGATCCTACACAACAATAGAAATATGTGTATTCTAGAAAGTTTACAATCAGCAGATAAAGATACTCCAAACACCTCTGGTGTTAGCGCTTCAATCATTCCGGCACCATGATTGTTATGGTGTCAGGATGACTGAAGTGCATTATTTCTATTATTACATTGTAATATAAAATGAAATCATTCAACTCACCATAATGCCGAATCAGTGGGATCCCTGAGCGTCTCACTAGCCACGTCGCCTGTCACTAGCAGAGTCCTTCCTTGCATCAGGTGCCCCCAGCAGAGTCTGTCCTTGCATCAGGTGCCCCCAGCAGAGTCCGTCCTTGCAACAGGTGTCCCCAGCAGAGCCCATCCTTGCATCAGGTGCGACCAGCAGAGTCCGTCCTTGCATCAGGTGCCCCCAGCAGAGTCCCTCCTTGCATGAGGTGCCCCCAGCAGAGTCCCTCCTTGCATCAGGTGCCCCCAGCAGAGTCCGTCCTTGCATCAGGTGACCCCAGCAGAGTCCGTCCTTGCATCAGGTGCCCCCAGCAGAGTCCGTCCTTGCATCAGGTGCCCCCAGCAGAGTCCGTCCTTGCATCAGGTGCCCCCAGCAGAGTCCCTCCTTGCATCAGGTGCCCCCAGCAGAGTCCGTCCTTGCATCAGGTGCCCCCAGCAGAGTCCCTCCTTGCATCAGGTGCCCCCAGCAGAGTCCCTCCTTGCATCAGGTGCCCCCAGCATAGTCAGTCCTTACATCAGTGTTCCCAGCCTCAGTCCTTACATCAGTGTCCCAGGCAGAGCCATAGTTACCCCCTCCCCTGTACATAGTTACCCCTTCCCCTGTACATAGTTTCCCCTCTCCCCCTAGTTACCCCCCTGTACATAGTTACCCCCCTGTGCATAGTTACCCCCCTGTGCATAGTCCCCCCCCCTGTACATAGTTACCCCCCTGTACATAGTTCCCCCCCTGTACCTAGTAACCCCTCCTGTACATAGTTAACCCTCCCTCCTCCTGTATATAGTTAACCCCCCTCCTGTATATAGGTAACCCCCCTCCTGTATATAGTTAGCCCCCCTCCTGTATATACTTAACCCTCCCTCCTGTACATAGTTAATCCTCCCCCTCCTGTATATAGTTAACCCCCCCCCTCCTCCTGTATATAGCTAACCCCCCCTCCTGTATATACTTAACCCCCCCTCCTCCTGTATATACTTAACCCCCCTCCTGTACATTAAAGTTAAATTGCTGCAGAGACAAAAAGAGCAGAAGAACATGGCATGAGCGGCCGGCGCCGTGTGTTCAATGGAGAGGGGAGGGGCCGATCCGTGCAGCTAACCACGGCTTCAGTTTTGTGAGAGGAGAAGCCGATTCATTGGCTGCACGGATCGAGCCCCCTTTCTCTCTCCACTGAACACAAGGGGAAACGATCTAGCAGCGGCGCCGGTCGCCATTTTGCTCAAGCCAGATGTTCAAACAATGAAAAAGCAAACATTCCCGATTTCCCTGAGCAAAAATCCCGAAACGGGACAGCCTCCGATCGGGACTGTTGGCAACTATGCGGTGGGGATGGTGTGTTCAGGAGGATGTGCAGTGTTAGTTTTGCTTTTAGGCCAAAAAGTTTAATTTTGGTCTCATCTGACCTTCTTCTATGTTTGCTGTGTCCCCCACATGGCTTCTGGCAAACTGCAAACAGGACTTCTTATGGCTTTCTTTCAACAATGGCTTTCTTCTTGTCACTCTTCCATAAAGACCAGATTTGTGAAGTACACGACTAATAGTTGTCCTGTGGACAGATTCTCCCACCTGAGCTGTGGATCTCTGCAGCTCCTCCAGAGTTACCATGGGCCTCTTGGCTGCTTCTCTGATGAATGCTCTCCTTGCCCGGCCTGTCAGTTTAGGTGGACGGCCATGTCTTGGTAGGTTTGCAGTTGTGCCATACTCTTTCCATTTTCGGATGATGGATTGAACAGTGCTCCGTGAGACATTCAAAGCTTGGTATATTTTTTATAACCGAACCCCGCTTTAAACTTCTCAACAACTTTATCCCTGACCTGTCTGGTGTGTTCTTTGGCCTTCATGATGTTGTTTGTTCATTGTTCTTTAGCCACTTGCTTACTGGGCACTTAAACCCCCCTCCTGTCCAGACCAATTTTCAGCTTTCAGTGCTCTCACACTTTGAATGACAATTACTCAGTCATGCAACACTCTAAATGATTTTTTTGTCCTTTTTTCCATACAAATAGAGCTTTCTTTTGGTGGTATTTGATCACCTCTGGGTTTTTTATTTTTTGCGCTATAAATGAAAAAAGACCAAAAATTTTGAAAAAAAACGAATTTTTCTTAATTTCTGTGATAAAATTTTGCAAATTGTTAATTTTTCTTCATACATTTTGGCCACAATTTATACTGCTACATATCTTTGGTAAAAATAACCCAAAATTTGTGGAAATTATTTGGTCTGTTTGAAAGTTTTAGAGTCTACAAGCTATGGTGCAAATCATAAAAAATGTATCACATCTGATTTACTGGTGGCCTATTTCATTTCTTGAGACCCTAACAAGCCAGGAAAGTACAAATGCCCCCCAAATGACCCCTTTTTGGAAAGTAGACATTTCAAGGTATTTAGTAAGAGGCATGGTGAGTTATTTGAAGTTGTAATTTTTTCCCACAATTCTTTGAAATATTAAGATTTTTATTTTTTCACAAAATTGTCATTGTAATAGCTTATTTCTCTCACATGGCATGTGCATACCACAAATGACACCCCAAAACACATTCTGCTACTCCTCCTGAGTATAACGATACCACATGTGTGGGATTTTTTCACTGCCTGGGCACATACAGAGGCCCAACATGCAGGGAGCGCCATCAGGTGTTCTAGGAGCATAAATTACACATCTCATTTCTCAACCACCTATTACACTTTTGAAGGCCCTGGAGCACCAGGACAATGGAAACACCCACAAAATGACCCCATTTTGGAAAGCTAACACCCCAACATATAATCTATGAGGCCTAAGGAGTCTTTTGAACGGTTCATTTTTTTCCAGAAGTTTTTGGAAAATGTGGAAAAAAATGAAAACGCATTTTTTTTTACACAAAGTTGTACGTTTATAAGATATTTCCAACACATAGCATTTAGATAGCAAAAATGACACCCCAAAATACATTCTGCTACTCCTTCTGAGTATTACAATACCACATGTGTGGGACTTTTTCACTGCTTGGCCACATACAGAGGCCCAACATGCAGGGAGCACCATCAGGTGTTCTAGGAGCAAAAATTACACATCTCATTTCTCAACCACCTATTACACTTTTGAAGACCCTGGAGCACCAGGACAATAGAAACACCCACAAAATGACCCCATTTTGGAAAGCTAACACCCCAACGTATAATCTATGAGGCATAATGAGACTTTTGAATGGTTCATTTTTTTCAAGAAGTTTTTGGAAAATGTGGAAAAAAATTAAACCGCATTTTTTTTTACACAAAGTTGTCAGTTTATAAGATATTTCCAACACATAGCATTTAGATAGCAAACATGAAACCCCAAAATACATTCTGCTACTCCTCCTGAGTATGGCGATACCACATGTGTCAGACTTCTATACAGCCTGACCACATACAGAGATCCAACATGCAAGGAACACCGTCAGGTGTTCCAGGAACACATAGCATGCACATACCAAGAATTACACCCCAAAATACATTATGCTGAGCAAAGTGTAAACAAAAGATTACCTGTGGTTGTAGTAGCGCAGTTGTACACAGGAGGATAGCACTGGTCCAGGCAGCAGGCAGGGACTTGGTCAGCAACGGCAAACACAATTGTCCAGGCAGCAGGCAGGGATACTGTCCATATACAGTCCAGGGTTAGTGCAGGCAGAGATATTGTCAGAAGTGCCATAAATATTGGTCCTGGTAGTAGGCAGGTCCATGTGGTGTGGTCAGTGCGACAGGCAGGGACATAATGGCAGTAAGTCCTACAGGCAGCAGTAGGGCCTCATTCAGGACAGAATGGGGACAGGGGTAGAGGCTTCTCCCCCCCAAATCTCTTTGAAGCCTCCGAGTCTCCAGACCCTAATCTAGGAATGAGAAAACAAAAACAATTGTTTTCTTCATCCAGAAAAACAATTCTGGATCCCCTCACATATGTAAGACCCCTGTGTTGAATCCCACTAGTCCAGTTGCAGGGTACAAGATCAGTCCAAGAGGCAGGCAAATATCATGGTCAAACAGTCCAAGGTCAGTTCCAGATCAGGCAGAGGTATGTACAGAATCGTTAGGCAGAAGCATGGTCGAATAACAGTCCAGGGTCAGTTCCAGATCAGGCAGCGTTATGTTCAGAATCGTTAGGCAGAAGCATGGTCGAATAACAGTCCAGGGTCAGTTCCAGATCAGGCAGCGTTATGTTCAGAATCGTTAGGCAGAAGCATGGTCGAATAACAGTCCAGGGTCAGTTCCAGATCAGGCAGCGGTATGTACAGAATCGGCAGGCAGAAGCGTGGTCGAATAACAAGCCAGGGTCAGTTACAGAGCAGGTAGTGGCATAAGGGGTGTGAAGGTGTGTGAAGGCAGGAACTGAGGATTATGTTACCATACTTCACTAATAATTTAGTGAAGTATGGTAACGGCAAAAGCATTCACTTATGCAGAGGCCTGGTTCGGAAGGGCATTGGGCACAGTAATAAGATGTGTCTCTTCTGACTCCTGCTCTGGTACACACCTTACATCTTTTTTGACGTCGTTGGCCTGTTGGTCTGGGAGGGAGTCTATCTGGAAAGTGGAGCTTGGAGAGTCGACTAAGAACATCTAATCGGATGGTTTCTGGGGGGCCGTTCGGGAATATAAGGGCAGTGTAAATTTCCTCTTGGTAGCCAAGGAAGCGTTTGGGGTTTTGGGTGGAGTTACGGTAAATTACATATGAGTTGTATATGGCCAATTGAAAAAAATAAATTGCGACTTTCTTATACCAATGGTATGTCCGTCTTGTGGCAAGGTATGGTTCCATCATTTGGTCATTGAAGTCGACTCCCCCCATGTACAAATTATATTCATAAACGCATTTTGGTTTTTGAATGGGGCCATTTCTTCTAGGGATTTCTACGAAGGTATCATTGTGGATTGAAGATAACATATAGACATCTCTTCTGTCCCTCCACTTCACTGCCAAAATCTCCTTGTTCCGCAGGCTTGCCGTTTCTCCTTTCCTCAACCTCTTATTGACAAGACTTTGAGGAAAGCCCTTCCGGTTCCTTTTTATGGTTCCACATGCAGGCGTCTTTCTCCGGTGAAGGTTGTGGAACAGGGGCAGAGATGTGTAGAAGTTATCTACGTACGGGTGGTAGCCTTTTTCCAGTAGGGGGTATATCAGGTCCCAAACAATTTTCCCGCTTGGTCCCAAGTAGTCCGGGCAATTAGGGGGTTGCAGCTGGGTGTCCTTCCCTTCGTACACTTTGAAGGCATACATGTATAGTGTGACTCGGTCACATAGTTTGTACACCTTCACCCCATAGCGGGCCCTTTTGCTGGGGATAAATTGCTTAATTTTAAGCCTGCCACTAAATTTAACAAGGGACTCATCCACACATATATGTTGGTCCGGGGTAAACAGCTGGGGGAATAATTCAGAAAAATAATTTAATATTGGCCGAATTTTGAAAAGCCTGTCATAATTTGGGTCATTTCGGGGAGGGCACTGGGTGTTATCATTAAAATGAAGGAACCTCATTATCATTTGGTATCTGGTTCTGGGCATTACCTTGGAGAAGATTGGCATGTGGTGGATGGGGAGGGTTGACCAATAGGAATTCAAGGTGTTTTTTTTGGTGAGTCCCATAGCAAATGTGAGGCCTAAAAAAACCTTCAACTCCTCCACCGTTAGGTCTCTCCACTCGTAGGGACGGGCATAATAGGATGTTGGGTTATTTAGAATAAATTGCTGTGCATAAAGGTTGCACTGGGCCACAATTGTTGATAACATGTCCTCTGTAAAAATGAAATCAAAAAAATTGATTGGAGAAAAATTTTCCGTGTCCACCTGGACTCCTGGCTGGGCAGTGAAAGGGGGAATGTTGGCTTCTCCTGAATTAGGAGAATGCCACAAGGGGTTTTGAAGGGCATAGGGAAGGCTGGCATGGGTCCTTGGCCTTTTTTGCGGAGGTACTGCGGTGCTGGTGGAAGGCACTGCGGTGCTGGTGGAAGGTACTGCGGTGCTGGTGGATGCCACTGCCTTCACACTAGAACGCCTTCGTTTGGCGGGCCGAATTTCTTCCTCCTCTGAGTCACTCAGTGTTCCACTACTGAGGACTGGCTCATAATTGACGTCCGACTCAGAATCGGAGTTTGAAATGGAATCCGAACAAGAGAGCTCCCCGTTGCTCTCGTCGGCCTGGGAAAGAATCTGGTATGCCTCCTCGGCGGAAAAGACTCTTTTGGACATGCTTGCTGGTGATGATGCGACTTCACAGGTGTGTGCTAAGCCGGCACTGATGAGGCGGTACTGATGAGCACAGATGGGCACTGAGGTGGCACAGAGGGGCACTGATGAGGTGGCACAGAGGGGCACTGATGAGGTGGCACAGAGGGGCACTGATGAGGTGAAACAGATGTGCACTGATGAGGCGGCACAGATGTGCACTGATGAGGCGGTACTAATGAGGCTGCACAGATGTGCACTGATGAGGCTGCACAGATGTGCACTGATTACACAGATGGGCACTGATGAGGCGGCACAGATGGGCACTGATGAAGCTGCACAGATAGGCACTGATGAAGCTGCACAGATAGACACTGATGAAGCTGCACAGATAGGCACTGATGAAGCTGCACAGATAGGCACTGATTGATTGCACAGATGTGCACTGAGGCGGCACAGATGGGGACTGATTTACGGCACAGATATGCACTGATGAGGTGGCACTGATGAGATGGCACAGATGGGCACTGAGGTGGCACAGATGGGCACTGATGGGGCGGAACAGTTGTGCACTGATTGATTGCACTGATGAGGTGGCACAGATGTGCACTTATGAGGTGGCACAGATGTGGCGGCACAGATGGGCACTGATGAGGCGGCACAGATGGGCACTTATGAGGTGGCACAGGTGGGCACCGATGAGGCAGCACAGATGGCCACTGATGAGGCGGCACAGATGTGCACTGATTGGCACAGGTGGGCACCGATGAGGTGGCACAGATGGGCACAGATGAGGTGGCACAGGTGGGCACCACTGAGGCGGCACAGGTGGGCACTGATTGCATGTGTCTGGACACTGATCACCAATGGCACAGATGGGCACAGGTGGGCACTGATTGGCACAGGTGGTCACCGATTGGCACAGGTGGGCACTGACTGGCACAGATCCCACTGTACTGTTTGAGCACTGTTTGGGCACTGTTTGATCACTTTTACAACAGGTAAAACTGTGGTAGAACTCACACAAGGCACAGATCGCTGCAGTATCCTCTCTCTCCTCACACGTGGTCTCTGTGTGAGGAGAGAGAGGCGGCAATGAGAGATGATCTCATATGTTTACATTTGAGATCATCCCTCATTGGAACCGGTGATCGCGCTGTAAACGGCCGCTGTGATTGGCCG
The DNA here is from genome assembly GCA_037952835.1 of Lithobates septentrionalis. Lineage (NCBI taxonomy): Eukaryota > Metazoa > Chordata > Amphibia > Anura > Ranidae > Lithobates > Lithobates septentrionalis. Next base: position 231,295 of record JBBDGP010002483.1, read on the forward strand.
TTTACCGCGATCTGTGACTGGCTGTGTCCAAGGGACACGGCCAGCACAGAATTTCCCCGATACGCGCACGGGGAACGAGGAAAGTCGTTCCCGGAGATTGAGGTCCGCGCTGTAGCCGTCATTCGGCTATGGCCCGGACCTCAAGTGGTTAAGAAACCTCTGAGGGCTTCACAGAACAGTTGTATTTTTACTGAAATTAAATTACACACAGGTGGACTCTATTTACTAATTAGGTGACTTCTGAAGGCGATTGGTTCCACTAGATTTTAGTTAGGGGTATCAGAGTAAAGGGGGCTGAATACAAATACACACCAAATTTTCAGATATTTATTTGTAAAAAAAATTGAAAACCATTTATCCTTTTATTTCCACTTCCCCATTATGTGCCACTTTGTGTTGGTTTATCACATAAAATCCCAATAAAATATATTTACGTTTTTGGTTGTAACATGACAACATGTGGAAAATGTCAAGGGGTGTGAATACTTTTTCAAGGCACTGTATATCGGTGACAGTGTATGAGGGCTCACTTGAGGCTGGGTATCCAAGGACAGTTGGGCCTAGCCTGCTGCCCCTGACCCCCTCCAATGCCCATGGGCAACCTGTTGTGTGTTAGGAGGGAAAGTTTACAAACTTGCTCCCCATCTCCATGCACTGGGGACCCCAAAAGGGGGATTGTGACCTTAGCCACCCTCCTCACCCCGCTCCCCTGCCCCGCCATGACAATAAATAGCACGGTGCAGCTTAAAATATTATTTATTAGGCAAAATAGATAGAAAAACAAGCAAACAATAGTATTCACACACATTATTATAGGGCCATTGTCGTTGCCCTGGAAACCCCTAAGGGACCCCCCCCCGCCCGCCAGGATCTTCCCACAGACCGTAGGTGGCTGCAGATTCGGCACGTGCAGTCCGGCGGCCGAAAAATAAACCTCGGAGAGGGAAATCTGAGGGGAGGAGGTCGGTAAGGCTCGGGGGGGGGGGAGTGCCCGGTGAAGAAGCCGGGGCTCCGGTATTTTTCCCGCGGCGGGGCGGGAGGGGGCTGTGGCGAATGTGCGGCGGCTGACTTTACACGGGCAGGGCCGCAGCTCCCCCACAGGAGACTCCATTGTTCCCCGCGGTTCGGAAAGCCGTTTTCCCGGGCCTCCTCCCCCGCCCCGCTGCCTGTCTGTCGCGCAGGAGCCTCGGGCGTGGGGAAGGCTGAAGAGGGAGGCCGCAGGAGCTGAGCAGCTTTTTCCCGGGCGCGGCTGGCAGGAGGCGGTGCAGGCTTTGAGGCCTAGTCCTCCCATTTCTCTCCCCGGCCAGACATGAGCCGCCACCGCCGCCTCTTCCACAGCCTGGTGAGTGCACAGGGGGGCCCGGGGAGGGAGGCCTGGAGAGCCCGGGGATGGGGCCTTCACCTCTTCCTCATCTATAGAGGGGGCTGCATGGGGGGGGATTCCTATAGGGAGGGGGTCTGCTGAATGTAAACAATACACTGTGTGTTATGGGGGGGCTGCCATGGCAGGTGTGAGAATGCCGGGTGCCTGGCTGCCATGGTGGGCCTGGAGATGCAAGGTGCCTGGCTGCCATGGCAGGTGTGAGGATACCTGGCTGCCATGGCAGGCCTGGAAATGCCAGGTGCCTGGCTGCCTGTGGTTTCCATTCTGTTTCATTGACCTGAGCCAGGAGCGGAGGGACTGCTGATCCGTATACTGCTTGTAGGTCACTGGTACTAAACCAATATCTGTATTCTCCAGACATGCACATCCGCTATTTAGAGTAGAACTATGGGCAGAACTTTTTTTTTTTTTTTTTTTTTTTTTTTTTTTTTTGGATAAAGTACGGGAGGGTCTGGCCCCTGTAAGATTTTTTTTTTTGCCATCTGTGTCTCATTGTGGAGATTTCCCTTCACTTCCTGTCCCAAAGCCAAACAGGAAGTGACAGGAAATCCCTGCAAATTAACCACTTCCACTTGATGACCAGGCTTATTCTGGAACTTTTTGTTTAAAAGTTTAATTTAGTGTGATATATATATGTGAAAGATTTTACGTTGCGAGAATCGTGATGTTTTGATTCTACGAAAAAAAATTGTGATTCTCATTTTGGCCAGAATGGTGCAGCTTATATATAATCTGCACCATTCTGGCCAAAATGAGAATCACAATTTTTTTTAGCTTAGAATCAAAACATCACGATTCTCGCAACGTAAAATCTTTCACATTATCCAAAAAAAAATTGGGCTAACTTTACTGGTTATTTTTTTTTTTTTAAATTCATTAAAGTAATTTATTCCAAAAAAATTGCATTTGAAATACCGCTGCACAAATACGGTGTGACATAAAATATTGCAACAACCACCATTTTATTCTCTAGTGTTCTCTACTAAAAAAAAAAAATTTTATATATATATATATATATATATATATATATATATATATATATATATATATATATATATATATATATATATATATACATGTATATGTTTGGGGGTTCTAAGTAATTTTCTAGCAAAAAAAAAAAATGATTTTAACGTGAAACCAACAAATGTTTAAGTGGTTAAAGAGGAGTTCCCATTTTAACAAAAAAAAAATAAAAGTCAGCAGCTACAACTACTGCAGCTGCTGACTTTTTTAATAATCGGACACTTACCTGTCCCAGGGTCCAGCGATGGGGGGGGATAGAAGCCCCACTCGTCTCCCCCTCCGTTCGGCGGCGCCATCATTGCAACTGTGGGCGCCCGGCTGTGTCTTCACAGCTGGGCACCCACTGCGCATGCGTGAGCGGCGCTGTGATTGGCCGCTCAGTCACCTGGGACCTGTAATGTGTCCCAGATGATTGACAAGAGGGAGGGGGCAGAGCTGAGCCCTTCCTGCGCTGAGGGGGAAGTGATGTCACCAGCCCAGGCACTGAAGGAGGCAGACTACGAGGGACCCCCTAGCAACAGCCATTAAGGCTGCTTTCACACTGGGGCGGTGGGTGCGCTGCTTTACCGCCGTTTTTGCGGCGGTATTCGGCCGCTAGTGGTGCGGTTTTAACCCCTGCTGGCGGCCGAAAAAGGGTTAAAACCGCTCGCATAGTGCGGCTATAGCTGCGCTGCCCCATTAATTTCAATGGGCAGGAGCAGTGAATACACCGCTCCAAAGATGCGGTTTGCAGGAGTTTTTTTCTCTCCTGCCAGCGCACCGCTTCAGTGTGAAAGCCCTCGGGGGGCTTCACACTGAACAAACAGTAGCGGCAGTTTTAGGTTGGTTTGCAGGCGCTATTTTTAGCGCAATAACGCCTGCAAACCCCCCCCAGTGTGAAAGGGGCCTTAGAGGTGAGTAAAAAAAATAAAAATTTTCCAAGTTTTTTTTAGGAACATTCATGCTTTTTTTTTTTTTTTTTGGTGGAACACCACTTTAAACTTTCCTCATTTACACACAGTCTATTCCTTTGACAAATTGTTACAATGTTTAGACTTGAGTTCCATTGCTAAAGAATGTTGTGATTCTTGGCAGACTGCCTGTTTTTTTTTCTTCCTTTCTGTTGATGGCTGTTGGCTGCGGCTTAACATCATCTTTCACATTCTACAAAAAATATGGGCTAACTTTACTGTTTAGTTTTTTGTTTTTTTTAATTCATGAAGACCCCTTTCACACTGGGGCGCTTTTCAGGTGGTTCTAAGTAATTTTTTGGGGGTTCTAAGTCATTTTCTAGCAAAAAATACTGATTTTAACTTGTAAGCAACAAATGTCAACAAAGGTTTAGTCTTTAAATGGTTAAACGGACCTCATTTACAGACCAAAGTTCATCCCTTTGATCTAAAGGAACTATATGTTACAATGTTTTTCTATTTAGGGATGTTGTGAGAAACTTGGCAGGCTGCCTGTGTATTTTTTTTTTTTTGACAGCTGTGGACTTAAGCAGAGAACTCTCTGCACTGAATAGAGGAAATGCTTTTTTAAGATCGGGAGAGGGGTAGAATCGCGATCTCGATTCTTTAACGATTAATCGTGCTGCTTTTATATATATATATATATATATATATATATATATATATATATATATATATATATCGTTGTTTTTTTTTTGCAAAGACCCTAGAGCAGCAGGGGTCTCAATACTTTTTAAGCAAATGGCCTTTTTATTTTGGGGGGGGGCAAAACACTGGCCCGCAAGAATAGAAAATGTCTAGGTGTCAGTGGGATTAAGGAGAGGAATAGTGTCCTATCGTTGGTGTCAGTGGGAGAAATAATACCCAATCGTAGCTGCCAGAGGGAGGAATAATGCCCCATAATTGGTGTCAGTGACAGAAATGATGCCCCACTGTTGGTGTCAGTGAGGTGAATAGTGCCTTTTACCAGAAGAAAGAAGGGCCGGATAAAGATAAGCAAAGGGCCACATCCGGCTCCTGGCCGCAGTTTGGAGACCACTGCCCTACAGAAATGGTGATCATTACAATTTTTTATGTCGCACGGTATTTGTGCAGTGGTTTTGCAACTGCATTTTTTTGGAAAAAAAATACGCTTTAATGAATTTTAAAAGAACACAATATTTACCCCAACTTTTTGGATAATGTGAAAGATGATGTTACGCTGAGTAACTAGATACCTAACATGCCATGCTTTAAAATTGCACACGCTCGTGAAATGGCGACAAACTACGGTACCTAATGAATCTCCATAGGCGACTCTTTAAAAAGCCTTTACAGGTTACCTGTCTAGAGTTACAGAGAAGATTAAACTTTTGAATTATTGCTCTCGCTCTTATGTTCATGACGATACCTCAGGTGTGGTGCGAAATACCATTTGCATATGTGTGCGACTTACGCATGCGTTCGCTTCTGTGTGGGAGCACAGAGGAGTTAAATGTATTTATTGATTTTCCTTATTTGTTTTTTTTTTTTTGTTTTTTTTTTTACACTGTCCCTTTTAATCTTTATTTATTTTTTGATCGCTTTTATTCCTGTTACAAGGAATGTAAACATCCCTTGTAATAGAAATAAGAATGACATTTCATTATGGAAAGATCTGAAGTCAGAAAGACACCAAAGCTCATAAAACCCTACTTCCAGCCTGGACCAGAAGTCATGACGTCGCTTTGGTTCTTAGAGGCCATAGAGGCGATCAAAGAGGCTCTACTCTTTGATCGGCTTTTGGAGCAGTCGGCCGCACCGTCAAATTGTTTCTTTTGCGAAAAGGCGGAAACAGTAAGCCCGAGAAACGTTGGTGAGCTGCTTTGAACGGTTTCATGAGAAAGCCGTCCGCCGCCTGCAAAAAACAATACCGGGGTTATGGCTGATAGCTTCAGCAATAAAAACTGTCCGGTGTTCTAATCCCTCTCCATTCTATCCAAAACAAAAAAAACAAAAAAAAAAGTTTTGCCTTTTAGTTATACTTTAACGGCCCTGTAAATTATTATTTTTTTTTTTTAATTAAATAGTTTCCTACTGATTTTTTTTTTTTTTTTTCTCCCTTGTTACATATTCTGTAAGCTCCCAAACTTCCCCAACCCCATCCCTTTTTTTGAATTGTTTTAGTTTACTAAAATCTATTGAGTTTAATTAAATTGTAATGCATTATTTAAAGGGGTTGTAAACCCTCAAGTTTTTTCACCTTAATGCATCCTATGCATTAAGGTGAAAAAACTTCTGGCAGTGATCAGCCCACCAGGCTACCCCCCCCCCCCTTTTTACTTACCTGAGCCCTGTAATTCACTGGGCAGAGACGCGCTGTCCCTCTCTGCACGGGGTCCCGTCTCTTGATTGAATAGATTGATAGCAGCGCAGCCATTGGCTCCCGCTGCTGTCAATCAAATCCAATGACGTGGGGCCGAGTGCAGCATTCTTGTCTATGGACGCAAATGCTGGACTCGGGAGCGTGCCCGCACGGTGCCAACCCCCCCCCCCCCTCCGGGAGAGCGCTTGTCCTAGGGCATGGATATGCAATTAGTGGACCTCCACCTGTTGCAGAACTACAAATCATATGAGGCATAGCAAGACTGACAGCCACAAGCATGACACCCACAGGCAGAGGCAAGATGGAACTTGTAGTCTTGCAACAGCTGGAGGTCCACTAATTGCATATCCCTGTCCTAGGGGGTTGTCTGATGCGAGGAGGAGCCATGAGAGCGGCCGGGGGACCTCAGAAGAGAAGGATCGGTTCCACACTGTGCAAAACGAAGTGCACAGTGGAGGTAAGTATGACTTGTTTGTAAGGCTTCGTTTTTTTTTTTTTTTTTTTTTTGTTATTTAACTAACAGTCACTTTAAGCATTTCTCTAGAATTTCCAAACTCATTATATACTCCTGGAGTAAAAAATCAAATAACATGTTATTATTTATGGTATTAAGGTTTGAACATGCACTACAGACACAGATTTAGCCGTTTTGATATATAAGCAGTGTTCATTTTGACGTCAAATCTTGATTTAGTTTTGGTCCTAGTCTTTTGACTAAAATGCCATTTTAGTTTTATTCGTATTTTAGTCATCTGAATTGTTTTAGTCATACTTTAGTTGGCTAAAATAGTGTGAATTTTGTAGACTAAAATAATTTCACCAACGAAATGAACCCTGAATGCAATGCACGTCGGGTGAGGTGTTGTAGTTGTGCCTATGTGTTGACCTGCATTTAACAAGTGCACTAAAATACAGGTCAACGCACATTAAAACATGCATAAAAGTGGATGGAAATGTACATCTCTTTTCCCTGCATTGTACTGCAAGTCAGTGTGAGGAGTAAAGTAATGGATGCACAAAGGGCCCTTTAAAGTAGCAGTTTTTAGAAGTGGCACACTGCAGAGCTCCCTAAAGTTGGTGTACGAGTCGCTGTCAGAACCAAAAGTGTTGCAGATGCCTCATGAATTTGGCGCAAAACATTAACGAGGGATAACCGCCAGAAAAGTGGCACAGCAGCTTTATTGAATTCAGTTGTGTGATCCACTATTCACCTTCTAATGCTCCCTGTTGTCCTATGTTATTTGTTGCAGATGTAACAGAATGGGTGTGGACTTTGATGTGAAGACATATTGCCACAACTTGAGGGCCACAAAACCGCCCTATGAATGTCCTGTAGGGACCTGTCGGAAAATCTATAAAAGCTACAGTGGGATTGAGTACCACCTCTATCACTATGACCATGATAACCCTCCGCTTCAGCAGCAGACACCCATCCGCAGGTCAAAGAAGAAAGGACGGCAGCCTCGCTCCGCTAATAAGCAGTCACCTACTAACTCTGAACTGTCCCAGTCGCCAAGTCGTGAGGTGATGACCTATGCTCAGGCCCAGCGGCTGGTAGAAGTAGAGCTACACGGAAAGGTCCATCGCATCAGCATCTTTGACAATCTGGATGTTGTTTCTGAAGATGATGATGTTCCTGAGGAAGCGCCTGAGAATGGGAGCAATAAGGAAAATAATGAAACTCCTACTGCAACTCCTAAGTCTGGAAAGCATAAAAACAAGGAAAAGAGGAAAGACTCAAACCACCATCATCATCACACGCCATCTGCGGGCACCACACCAAAGCTCCCCGAAGTGGTTTACCGAGAGCTGGACAGTGATGTACCAGATGCTCCTGCCCGGCCTTCCTCCTATTACAGGTATGTGGAAAACATCAAAGTAACCAGCTGGCTTAGAACTTAAAACAAAAAAAGGATTTGTCTAGAGGTACACTTTAGGGTTTATTTTAGGTTATGTTTTTTAGGGGGTTGGGAGAAGAATCGTATTGTTTCTGAAGATGCAACATCCTCCACCTGGTTTCAAGAGTTTTAACACCAAAAATGTAATATTAGAGATGCACATACCGAATATTTTAACAAGTACTAGTAAAAATTCTCCAGATACTGATACTTTGCGGTGTGATTTGCACCCATACAAAATGAATGGGCGCAGTGCAAAGAATCACATGCAATTTGAACAGGAATGCGCTAGGGAAATCACATGCATTTCGTACAGGAATCGCACCACATTCCTGTTTAACCACTTCAATACCCGCCTATAGTAAAATGACGTCCTCCTCTTTGTGGGGTGATATCTGAATGATGCTTGCAGCTAGATGCATCATTCAGATATCATTCTTTTCAGCTGCCGATTCTGTGCACGATAAGAACGATCATAGCGGCAGTTCCGCCGCTTGATCGTTCTTATAGGCGACGGGAGGGGACGTCCCCCCCCTCCCGCCGCCATCCGGTGCTTCTCCGGGCTCTCCCGTGCCATCGGGGACCCGGAGAATGAATCGGCCGGCGCCGGATGTTGACGATAGAGATGACTGGTGACCAGATGGTCACCAGTCATCTCTATGACCGTGGGAGGCCCGGGCGCGTCGTTATGACGTCACGCCCGGGTACCCGGAACTAACCGAAGCCGCGATCGCGGCTGTCAGCATGAGATCGGTAAATTTTTTTTTTCCGATCTCATGCTTTCCAGCCTAGAGGAGAGATGTGGGGTCTTATTGACCCCACATCTCTCCATAAAGAGGACCTGTCACATAGATTCCTATTACAAGGGATGTTTACATTCCTTGTAATAGGAATAAAAGTAATTAAAAAAAAAAAAGTGTTAAAAAAAGTGTAAAAATAAAAAAAATGAAGTAAAAAAAAAAATTAAATAATAAAATTTTTTTTTTAAAACGCCCCTGTCCCCGATAGCTCGCGATCAGAAGCGAACGCACACGTAAGTCCCGCCCACATATGTAAACGCCGCTCAAACCACACATGTGAGGTATCGCCGCGTGCGTTAGGGCGTGTGCAACAATTCTAGCACTAGACCTCCTCTGTAACTCTAAACTGGTAACCTGTAAAAAATTTTAAAGCGTCGCCTATGGAGATTTTTAAGTAATGAAGTTTGGCGCCATTCCGTGATTGTGCGCAATTTTAAAGCGTGACATGTTAGGTATCCATTTACTCGGCGTAACATCGTCTTTCACATTATACAAAAAAATTGGGCAAACTTTACTGTTTTGTTATTTTTTAATTCATGAAACCGTTTTTTTTTCCAAAAAAAAGGCGTTTGAAAAATTTTTGCGCAAATACCGTGTGAGATAAAAAGTTGCAATGACCGCCATTTTATTCCCTAGGGTGTCTGCTAAAAAAACATATATAATGTTTGGGGGTTCTGAGTAATTTTCTAGCAAAAAAATAATGATTTTTACATGAAGTAGAGAAATGCCAGAATAGGCCCGGTATTGAAGCGGTTAAATTTCATGCGATTCTTTGCAATGTGATTTGCTCCCATTCATTTTGTATGGGCGCAAATCACACCGCAAAGTACAGGTACTTGGTATCGGTGAATACTTGACCGAATATATTGGTACTTGTCAATAAAAAAAAAAGTGTATCAGTGCATCCCTATGTAATATATTGCAGCTTAACAATCATTATATGTGTTGGCTGCATTAGTCTTCTGTTTTTAGGCTCCCCCCCCCCCCCCCCCCTTTTCACCTGGTGATTTGACCAGTAACATACCTCCTCCTGTATTAGAGTGCCTCCACTCCGAATGAATGAGCACAGGAGGCACAGCAGAGAGCAACATTATCATTCTGGGTTAGTGTTAAGTGTACTAGCAGATTTGAAATACACTTACAAATTGTGGCCAAATTTCAGATCACACTTTATAATCATAAATAAATGAAAGCTGATCATTGTAAGCACCCCCTGGCAGTTGTATATGGTTTGTCTCATCCCTGTAACTGGAAGAGAGCTTTTTCTTTTGAAAAACACACTTACTAGCCAGATCACTAGATTAAAATAGAAGTAAGCCTAAAAAGAAAACGAATGCAGCCATCACATATATCTCTGCTTTTGGATTTAATACTGCTTTAAATTAGATTTATAGGGTAACTGCTGGCAAATAAGTTAGAACTGTTTAGGCAGTCTTTAGATTAACACATCTCTGCCTGATAACAAATCCATGATGTTGACTTTTTTATTCACTGCATTTTGAGCAACATGGCTTGTTGTTTTTTTTTTTTTTTGTCTTTGTTGTTTTTTTGTTTTGATTTTTTGGGGAGGGGGGGTTCTGGGTGGCAAATTCTTTGCTGCACGTGATACATGTCCATTAGGGGTGCGCATATTCACTGGTCTCATGGTTTGATTAGATTACAAATATCCTGTCCACGATTCGATTCCACGATGCATCACGATTACTGTGCATGCACATGGTTAAAACATTTTCATCCAAAAATTCAAGAAGTCAGAAAAACTACATTTTTCTCCAGAGGCAGAGCGGAATGGGTGGGATCAGTGGCATGGATGGGATCAGGCAGAGGGATGGTGGGATCAGAGGCAGAGGAATGGGATCAGTGACACTGGCACTCACCAGCTCTCAGTGTCAGTCGATTTCCCCCTCCTCCATGCTGCTCAGTGTGTTTTCTCCCCTCTGCTGCCTGTAGTGAAGCCTCTCTTGATGTCTCCTCCCCCATGCACTGTACTGGCTATCAGCTAACTTTCTGCTTCAGTGAAGGGGAGAGGGCTTTATCCACCATGCAGGCTCTGCCTCTGTGTTTCTCCCGGAGAGGCAGAGCACCGCACAGAGTGACGGATGGCGTCATCAAAGATCAATTTGGTCGACTCGCAGCTTCCTGAACGTCTGAATCAGGATGCATCGATGCTGTGATTATATTCAACACCCCTAATGTTCATCCAGAAGCAAACTATCTTATCAACAGTTAGGTAGCATCACTACTGGGAGTTAAAGAAAAAAAGGTATACAGTGGCGCTAGAGAAATGTGTTACAGATGAAACAGAACATCATATTATAAGAAATAAGTCTATTAAAAATCCATAAAAAAAATCCATAGGTAAATGGTAAAACAGCACCCTTATGCCCTATACACACGATCGGACATTCCGACAACAAAATCTATCGGATTTTTTCCGAGGGATGTTGGCTCAAATTTGTCTTGCATACACACCGTCACACAAAGTTGGTCGGAAATTCCGAACGTCAAGAACGCGGTGACGTACAACACGTACGACGAGCCGAGAAAAATGAAGTTCAATAGCCAGTGCTGCTCTTCTGCCTTGATTCTGAGCATGCGTGGCACTTTGTGCGTCGGAATTGTCTACACACAATCGAAATTTACGTGAACGGATTTTGTTGTCGGAAAATTTTAGATCCAGCTCTCAAACTTTATGTGCCGGAAATTCCGATAGAAAAAGTCCGATGGAGCCCACACACTGTCAGAATTTCCGACAACAAGCTCCGATCGCACATTTTCCGTCGGAAAGTCCGACCGTGTGTACAGGGCATTAGAGTGAAGCAGATGACTCTGTATAGTGAAAAACAGGGACAGAAGGGCACCAGAATAAGTGCAGCATTAAAATAAACACTTTAATAGTTACAAGACAATTAGAAACTCACAGATCAGATGAGTAATATAGGCACAGTGGATAGAGGGTCGTCAGTCCCCCAAGCCGTGTGCACTGGCTGAGTCCCCGGGCAGCAGGAAGCGGCAGATCGCCATCGTAACCAGCGTGGAACGCATGATGGCATTGGGCCGGATGTGACGTCACTGCAAAGGGCGTGCTTATGTAGGTGAGCAGTAATGCGATTTGAAGCATCCGCTTCTTCTTCAGACCAGGTAGGCTGAAGGACCTGTCGGTCTGTAGTTCATACCTGTAGGAATCCTCTGTCCCTGTTTTTCACTAACTCGAGTTGACAGGTACTGCTGGAACACACACATTTGCATGCTTGTATTGTAATTGTAAAGTTAATTATTTTTTCTTTTTTTTAAATAACAAACATGTTATACTTACCTTCACTGTGCAGCTCGTTCTGCACAGAGTGGCCCCGAACCTCATCTTCTGGGGTCCCTCGGCGGCTGTTTCAGCTCCTCCCCGCAAGAACTAACCACCTTAATGCGAGCTCCCTCGCATGGTGGTTAGTTATTGCGGGCGCGCTCCCGTGATACAGCCGGCGGCTCTAGCCACTCGCTGTATCACTCGACCCCGCGTCATTGGATGTGATTGACAGCAGCGCGAGCCAATGGCTGCGCTGCTTTCAATCCATCCACTATAGCCAATCAGCGACCAGGCTGAGCGGCGAAATGGAGGTCGGGAGCGAGCGGCTGAGTTTCGAGGTGTCAGGTAAGTAAAACGGGGGGGCTGGGGGCGGCGGTATTGTCAAGTTTTTTCACCTTAATGCATAGAATGCATTAAGGTGAAAAAATTTATACCTTTACAACCCCTTTAACTCTCACAAGCAAACAAGTGCACATAACCTGACACCGTAAGTTTACTGCAGACTTTTATCCTGGCTTGAGATCTTTGATGCTTTTTTTTAAACATTTTTTTTTTAAGCGGCATTAAAGGTTTAGTTTTTACTTTTTTAAATAACAAACATGTTATACTTACTTGCTCCATGTAATGGCAGCCCAGATCCTCCTCTTCTCGGGTCCCCTGCTGGCGCTCCAGGCCCCTCCCTCTTGCCCAGTGCCCCCATAGCAAGTAGCTTGCTATAGTGGGCTCCTGAGCCGCTGCTCTGTGTGTCCATTCCATTCTCCCAGGCCCACCCCCACTCTCTCCTGATTGGCTTTATTGAACAGCAGTGTGAGCCAATGGCCCAGAACATCCGAGGCTCTCCTGCACATCACTGGATTGAGAGGGGGCTTAGGTAAGTTTTTAAGGGGGCTGATAGGGGAGCTGCACAGTGTACACTGAAGCTTTTTTACCTTCATGCATAGAAGGCATTCAGATAAACCTTCAGCCTTTACAACCACTTTAAAACAAACATGTCATACTTACCTCCACTGTGCAGCTTGTTTTACACAGAGTGGCCCCGAATGGCGTTTTCTGGGGTCCTCTGGCAGCTCTCCTAGCTCCTCCCCGTCTCAGATAACCCCCTGGGAGAAGCTCTCTCCCGGGGGGTTACCTTGCGGGCGCTCTTCTGAGTCCTGCATTCGGGTGTCCATAGCCGCCGAGTGCAGGACTTGGCCCCGGCGCCCGCGTCATTGGATTTGATTGACAGCAGTGCAAGCCAATGGCTGCGCTGCTATCAATCTATCCAATGAAGAGCCGAGAAGCCCGGGCAATGACCGAGCGCGGGACTTTCGAGGGCTCAGGTAAGTAAATCGGGGGGCTGGGGGGCCGGTAATCATCAGATGTTTTTTCACCTTAATGCTTTTCTTGATTACCAATAATCTGCCGGGAAAAAAATTGTGCATTTACTTCTGTTCTAATTTTCCTCACCTGCCTTTGAAGGTACATTGAAAAGTCTGCAGAAGAAATGGATGAAGAAGTGGAGTATGATATGGATGAAGAGGACTACATCTGGCTGGATTTCATGAATGAACGACGAAAGACCGAGAGCCTCAATTGCATCCCACAGGAGACATTTGAATACCTAATGGACCGGCTGGAGAAGGAGTCCTACTTCGAAAGCCATAACAAAGGGGATCCAAACGCGTTAATAGATGAGGACGCTGTGTGCTGTATTTGCAATGATGGGGAATGTCAGAACAGCAATGTAATATTATTCTGTGATATGTGTAACTTGGCTGTGCACCAGGAGTGCTATGGGGTTCCTTACATACCGGAGGGGCAGTGGCTTTGCAGAAGGTGTCTTCAGTCCCCTTCAAGAGCAGTAGACTGTGCCCTGTGCCCAAACAAGGGAGGGGCATTTAAACAGACAGACGATGGGCGCTGGGCACATGTAGTTTGTGCTCTTTGGATTCCCGAGGTTTGTTTTGCTAATACAGTCTTCCTGGAACCTATAGACAGCATTGAGCACATCCCACCTGCCCGGTGGAAGCTCACTTGCTATATTTGTAAACAACGTGGCTCTGGAGCCTGTATTCAGTGCCACAAAGCAAACTGTTACACTGCCTTCCACGTTACTTGCGCACAGCAGGCCGGTCTCTACATGAAAATGGAACCCGTGCGGGAAACGGGTGCCAATGGAACATCTTTTAGTGTCCGAAAAACAGCATATTGTGACATCCACACCCCTCCTGGGTCTGTGTGCAAACTCCCAGCCCTCTCCCACAGTGAGGGGGAGGAGGAAGACGATGAGGAAGAAGAGGAAGGGAAAGTTTGGAGCTCGGAAAAAGTAAAAAAGGCAAAGGCCAAGTCGAGGATCAAAATGAAGAAAGCTCGGAAAATCCTTGCTGAAAAAAGAGCAGCTGCTCCAGTTGTATCTGTTCCTTGCATTCCTCCTCACAGGTAAATAGTCCATGGTAAAAAGTAATAGGAAACACAAAGTTCATGTTCAGCTTGGGTAGGCCTTCCTATATCTTCTATTATTACTCCAATACCATCTTAGACTCTTGTACCTGGGTTTTCCATTTATTCATTTTAACTTCAAAAGAAGGCATAAGACCAGGGTGAATATAAATCAATGATTTTTGATTTAAGTCAAATTATGATTTTTTTTTTATCAAATTTTATTTGGAGTAAAAAAAATCTATCTAAAGATAGTTTTCTATTTAAGATACATTAATAATTTAGTTTATTCAGCATGAAATGGAGCTTAGTTATGTAGCATGAGGCTGTATATTCTGCAATATTTACATTTTTGGTAAACTCATTCAATGAATCCAAGTTCTGCAAGCTGAGATAACAGGCACTGCATTGATGTATTCACACAATTTCACAGTAACCATGAGATAAAACAAAGTTCAGGAATATTCCTTTATCCCATTGTTTTGCAAATTTATGTACACTACTGTATGATTGAATTGGTTCTGATATCGCTTTTTTAATAACCTGACAGCTTATTATTCTAAATAGGAAACCTTCATTTTGTTTGCAAATATTAAAGATTCTAATTACCGGTAAGTCCTTACATTTAAAGAGCACCTGTCATTTCAGATCCATCATGGCTGCCCCGGTTAGCGGGCATCCACTCACCTGCTGCTTCCACGTCCCTCACCTTGTTGTGTCACTGCCGCATCACCAGCCATCCCATTAAAGTAAATGGGACTGTCGGTGAGTCAACAGCGGGTCAGAGGAGGAGCAGCTGCAGAACAGAAATGACAGTTGCTCTTTAAAAGTTATGATTTAAAGCCTTTTTACTAGTGATTTAAATCGACTTGATTTAAATCAAATCCACCCTGCATAAGACTCCCCTGTCCCTCATGGCTTCATGGGGCTGCAGCAGTGGGTGGGGGGGGGGGGGGGGAGCTGAGCTTTAAAGTTCACGGTGATGATCTCCCTGAGATTTATACAAACTTAGTTATTCTTGGGTGGACACTGTATCGCCTACTTTAAGGGACTTTAGTTGCAAGAATTCTGTAGCTTGGCACTTAATTCATTCTGCTACCATCAAAGCAGACCTTACCCCTTCTAAAAAAAAAAAAAAACAACAAGAAACTGAATAGCCCGTACACACGATCTGAAAATCGGATGAAAAATACTGCTTTCGAAGCGATCGTACGATAATCTGATCGTTCATACACAGCTTTTGAGAGTGGATCACGGCATTTCATCCGATATTATGAATTTTTTTCTCGTATCAGTAAAGCTGTCGATCGAAAATACACATACTATACAACACATTACATAATTTCTGATTTAAAGCGGAGCTCCACCCGATTTTCCGACACTAACTGCAGCTGATTACCGCAATGTCCTAATGACAAAACGGCACTTTTTTTTTTTTTTTTACAGGCTTTACCTTTGTTCTTGAATCTGTCTTTGTTTTGTGCAGGAAGCACAGGCTGCGGTTAGGGGCGTGTCCAGAGCGGCTAATTACTCACTTCCTGTAAGCCGCACTGGCTCCTGGGAGCTTGTGTCATTGTTCCCAGGAGTCAGTGCGGCCGCCTGTTCCATATGTTTGTGTCCAAAGAGAATGCAACAGAAAAAAATCCTATGTTATCAGGATTAAACAAGAGATTTTTATACTTACCTTTCCTCAAACTCCAGCGCCGCTCTCTCCTCTGTCTCGCTCATTGATCCTCCTTTTTGTGTTTGCTTATCTCCGTTGCCATCCCAACGGGGCGGGACTTCCTACGACGCCGCTCGTTGTGATGGCAACCGGAGCTGTTGACGGCGCTCCGATTTCCCTCTACTGCGCATGCGCGAGATCCTGAATAGAACGGGCGGTGCATGCTGGTCGATTAGCAGCACCGTATCCCGGAAGAGGATGCCTGTGGGCTTCACATGCCCACAGGCAAGATGAAAACCGTGATGAGCATATTTTATAAGTTTCATTTTATGGAGAAAACGGACAGCAAAGATCTTGAAAATCGGAATACGTGAGTTACTTATTCTTAAATATAAATATATGTCATTGTGCCAAAAAAACCCAAAAACTTAGAGACAGTGGAATCCCGCTTTAATTATTTATTTACTTTTATTCTGTCATACAAGAATTTTCCTAACTTTAGTAAACTTCATTTTCAATATGCAACTAGCATGCAAAGAAAAATCGTCCCATTTTTGGATCTTGTGTACGGACCATAAGGCTGATAAAATGTCTTTAGGGAAACCAGTAGACTTACTTGGGGTCCTTTCACACGGCCATTCAGTTTCTTAGTTCAGTCGGATACAGGTGTCAATTTTTACATTCGTTTTCATGTCCGCTGACATCTGTTTTTCATCAGTTTTTTTTTTTTACAACAAAAAAAAAAAGTAACTGAACAAAAAAACTGAATGCCCTTGTTTTTTGGTTGGAAAACTGATGTCAGCGGATCGGATGTTAGTGGATGTCATCCATTAACATCCGTTTTTCATCCGTTCGGTTTTTTAAATGGGGAAAAAAAAAGAGTTTCTTCCGTCTCAAAAAACTGAACTTAACAGAGGCAGATGTCAGTAGAAGATCATCCGCTAACTTCCGCTAGCCCATACACATATACATGTATGTCCGTTTTTCATCCGCCAACAGATGCAGGAAAAAACGGACATATGGAACGCCCATGTGAAATGCCCCTATACTTACAATTTTGTTTTATTTTGTTTTCCCACACTCCCGCTGATCTGTCCAGCTCCACATCCCACGCCACAATGAAAATAAATAAATATAGTAATTAGTGGCTGGCCTTTCCACCCTGTTCTCTGTGCCAGCCCACCAATGGTATCTGCGCCAGATCTGGCATGGCTTATTTTGCCATTGTGTTAGTTTGCATCATTACCTCAGCTGATACCATGCTGAAGCAATGTGTTTTTTTTTTTTTTTTTTTTTTTTTTATTATTTTAAGTCCCTTTTCCAGAGAACCCTCAGCTTTCTTTATAGACTACCCAGCTAGTGGCGGCCTGATTTACATTCAGCTTCATAAAATTCAGGAGTTCCAGAGGCCTGCTGGGAACATACAATTTTACATGTGCTGTGTAAGGGAAGTAAGCATTCAGTCGCTGTACAAGTAATCTATGATACGTGGAGTAGAACAGTGGTAAAAAGCAGAACAGATTTAAAAGTGAAAAAAAACTGGGTTTTAAAACATGGTTGTAAATGAAACTCAACCTGATGTTTTAAAAGCAATTCTAACCCTTGCTGTTCTATAACTTAAAGCAGAACTCCAGGCAAAGATAATAACTAGCCAATTAAAATATAAAATAAAAACAACTTTTGCTGCAAAAATTCACCTTTTTAAAGTGGTTGCAAAGGCAGAAGGTTTTTACCCTAATACAATCTGCATTAAAGTAAAAAGCCAACCCCCCCCCCATACAGAGGCTTTCACCCTCCTCACTGGCCTAGAGACAGAGCAGCGGGGGCAATTGGCTCCTGCTGCTGTCAATCACAGCCAGTGAAGAGGGGGTGGAGGGCGGGGCAGAGCCACACTGTGTCTTATGAAAGCACAGAGGGGCTCATGAGCGAGAACGCGCAAGTGCCCCCTTAGCAAGTGGCTTGCCATCGGGGCACTTAGCAGGGGGCAGAAGCCAAGAGCGCCGATGGGGGACCTGAGAAGTGGAGCATCAGGGCTACTCTGTGCAAAACCATTGCACAGAACAGGTAAGTATAACATTTTAATAAAAATAAAAAATCAAGCTTTTACCATCACTTTAATTCAGGGAGATCCTAGCAGTACTTTTTTCTCTGGGCATCCTTAGTCTGATGGCCACCATCATTCAACTTCTCTGAGCCCAGATGGTCCTGGACTCACCTCAAGCCTGTGGCAGTAAAAGGATGAGCAGCAGAGTGATGAGCCCACATATCTGTCCTCCTGCTCTCTTGTCAGCTTGCTTCAAATGAACTGATTGGCTCCTTGCTCTGCTTCCTCCTCAGCCCCGCTCTATTAGGGACCTCAGGAGGCTGGTACCAGGTCAAATCAATGTACTTCTACTGCTTGTATTTCAAAGTATTCATATCATGATGTATTGAGGATTAAAGAACTGCATTAATATGTGCCTTTTATTTTTGCCTAGAATTCTGCTTTAATGTAATAGGGAAAGGTGTCAAAAGGTCTGGGAACTCCTCACCTTTTAGTACACAAACAGAGCCATGATTGCAGGACTCGTGGTTATTCTTAAAGCAAAGTTCCACCCAAAAATGGAAGCTCTGCTTACCTGCTGCACACCCCCCCCCCCCCCCCCCCCCGTGCCACATTTGGCACCTTTCAGGGGGGAGGGGTGAGCAGATACCTGTCAAAAACGGGTGCCCGCTCCCACTTCCATGTAAGGGCGCCACGGCACCTACGTCATTTTATTGCCCCTCCTCCTTCCTCTGCTGCCTTCTGGGAGACAGACGGGTCCCAGAAAACAGCAGGACCATTCAGAAAGTGCAGGGCAACTCGGCTTCACAAGGCTTCACTTCCTGTATCCCTTAGTAAGGATGCCTGCACACAAAGCCAATGAACAGGTCGGCTTCGGGTGCTGACATTGCGGGCTCCCTGGACAGGTAAGTGTCCTTATATTAAAAATCAGCAGCTTAAGTATTTGTAGCTGCTGACTTACATTTTTTTTTTAATACAGGCTGGAACTCTGCTTTAATGGGCAGGATATGTACTCAGGAAGTGGTGGTTCTTCCTGTCACCCTTTGACAGTGCCAAGGTAGCTACCACTGCAGCTGAAGAGAGCCTAGAGCAGCATATAGGTGATATGTGAGTTTATTACAGGCGAGTCACATTCAGTTGAAACAGTGGGTTGAGTTGAGTGGAGTTAATCTTCAAGGGCTACATTAAAGTGTTTGACCGATTATCGGTGCAGCCAATTTTTTTTTTTTGAAGCATCGGTCACAAACTTACTGATGTTACCGTTATTGCTTCAAGTGGTTGTACCGGGGTAATGCATGCAGATGCAGGTATCACCCCGGTACTGTTCTTTAGAATGGACGGTCAGCTTTCTTGTACTAACAACCAATGCGGCTCAGCAGCTGGGCTGTTATTACAAGGAGTGAGCTCCCAGGTCTTCCGTCCCACCAGTAGGCCCGAGCGACCAGCCGGCACGTCCGCAGGCTGCCCAGAGACCCGAACTAGGCAGATCAGCTTTGTTCAGATCTCGGATCTAGTATCCCGGAAGCGATGTCATGACATCACTTGTGGATTACTGACATCCTAAAGGCGCCAGTGTTAAAAAATAGAAAGTATTCAAAAACGCAGATCTTGATGTTTTCAATACATTCAGGTGCAGAAGAGGGGTTTGGGGTCTTATATAGACCCCCAAATCCCTCCATAAAGGGTACCTGCGCTGCCTATGGCTGTCACAAGGGATGTTTACATTGCTTGTGACAGCAATAACAGTGATACATTTTTTTTTTTTTAAAGGACCGTATAAAAATAAAAAGGTTTTAAATCTACAGAATATCGGTATCGGCCTGAAAGGCAGCCGAAAAATCGGTATTGTATTGGCCCAGAAAAAACTATATGGTCGAACCCCCCCCCCCCCCCCTTACTACATTATGTCTGCTGAGGGCTACACCTGTTTTATTCCAGGAAAAGAGTATAGCATTAGGGTAATTGCCATTATATTGATAATTGCAGCTTATAACCTTTTATCCCAGAGATGGGCCACAAAACATATCCTGAAGTATTCAAGTGCAAAGTGATATATTTATAATTTATATTTCTATAGCGCCTTTCTCTTGGATGACCCAAAGGTCTTTTTTCTGCAGGGGCAGCCATCTTGGGCACATTCTGTAGAATATCCTACTAGGACCACTTTTAGACAGAAGCCACTCAACCTACCAGCATGTCTTTTGGGGTGTAGGAGGAAACCCACGCAGGCACAGGGAGAGCATGTAAACTCCAGGCAGATGATCTTCTGAGTGAGACTTGAACTGAGGACCTCAGTGATAACCACAAAGCCACTGTGCTGCCCAAAATTATATAAGGAGCTGGGGCCTCTTTTACTTTTTATCTAAATTGGAGATGCACCGAAATTTCAGAGGGCGAAAATTGTGTTTTTGGCATTTTGCCGATAGAGAAAAAAGTGCTGATAAGGGTGCAGATTTTACCACAATTTTACTGTGCTAAATGGTGTTTTTCATAGGTCATGTGACTCAACCACATCAAAAACCATAACATGGGTGCGGTATTGATGCATTTTCGAAGCATTTAAATGGGAAGGTGTGGTTTTTTTTTTTCATTATTTATTTATTTTACTGTTCAAAAATGCAGCAAGCAAGATTTTTAACACAACAACTGACCAGTGTGAAGACATACATAGAATTTAAAGGGATGCAGAATTTAAAGGGAGACCAGTTGAGGGTCTCAAATGGGTAGAAGAGTGCTGCATGTGTTCTTGTAACTCCAGTTTGACATGTCCTGGCTTATTAGATTCGTTTATAGAACAGCAGAAGAGGAAATATTCTATAAGTCAGCCTTTACACCATATCAAGCTTGTTGTTTAAAGTGCCAGATCTTAAAAAATAAAAATAAATCTGTGTTGCCACATGAGCGGTACGCTTCTTAATGTAGCTTTTGAGTGACTTCAGATGTGTGTTAGAAGATAATGCTTTTCATCTTGCTATGCTGTCTTCCTTTTTTCCCTAAAATATGCTACAGTGTCTTATTACTAATATTTTCTTTGCGTAGAGTCTACATATGTCAGCTGTAATCAGGGAGTTCAGTCTGTTCCCAGTTAATGAAACAAACTCTCTTTCCTGACTTGCGTCTTTTGATGAGTAATGAGAGTCCTCACTCTGTGGGAAGTCCTTTTTTCCTGAACTTTTATTTATTATACACACAGGCAACAAACCATAATCTTAATGATTATAAGTCCACAGTTAGTTGGATGCTCAACTTTCCCTTTTGAGGGCTTTTTATACAACACCTGATAAATGCAAGATCTGCAACAAATGTGAGAATCTTTTTTTGCCATAATTAGAAGAGAGTTGGGCTATGTAAAAAAAAAAAAAAAAAACTAGTTAGATAGTATTAATGAGCACGATCGACATTTAGAATTACTGATTGCCTTACTTAAAGCCCCACTCCAAAATATGATACCCCTCTAGCCTATCCTGTAATATTTTTTTTGTTTATGGTGAAGCCAGTTA
Source organism: Lithobates septentrionalis (assembly GCA_037952835.1). Lineage (NCBI taxonomy): Eukaryota > Metazoa > Chordata > Amphibia > Anura > Ranidae > Lithobates > Lithobates septentrionalis. The sequence goes on from JBBDGP010002483.1 coordinate 252,623, forward strand.
TACTCACCTAAGTTCCCCATCCAGGTCCATTGCTGCTGCCATTTCCAGATGTGAGGGACCACCAATTCAGTGCTGTAGATATGCACCCTTGCCAGCCAGTCCTCAACAGTCCCTTTGTGGTGTCACTTCTCTTCTGGATCCTGGACCGCCATCAGGTCCGTATCATGGAGACAGTGATGTAGACAGCTGTAAAAGGACCCCTCCAGGAGTTTGCAAGAGAGGACATGCAGGACTCTATTGATGTGTGGTATCGATCCAGTGCAATGCCCGTCAACAGCAGCACTTTCTCTGTGGTCTCAGAGTAGATTGATGGCAGTGGGAGCCATTGGCCATTGCTGCTTTCAGTCAAATCCATTGAGGAGGGAGTGGAGGTGGGATCAGCTGCCCTGGTGTGCTCTAGAAAACAAAATATGACAAGTAACATTTTCTCACAGTGCAGTCACAATTTTATGTTAAAGGCTTAAAAGAATGTAAAGGGTTTAAGAAAGCCATTGCAAGCTAATGCATTGGAGCGGGGTCCAGTGCAAGTTAAAAATGCATGCCTCTAATGTAGAGCTGCACGATTCTGGCCAAAATGAGAATCACAATTTTTTTGCTTAGAATAAAAAGATCATGTTTCTCGCAACGTAAACTCTTTCACATTATACAAAAAAAAAAAAATGGGCTAACTTTACTGGTTAGTTTTTCTTTCCAAAAAAAATTGCATTTGAAAGACTGCTGCGCAAATACAGTGTGACATAAAATATTGCAACAACCACCATTTTATTCTATAGAGTGTCTACTAAAAAAATATATATAACGTTTGGGGGTTCCAAGTAATTTTTCTAGCAAAAAAAAAAAGGATTTTCATTTGAAACCAACAAACGTCAGAAAAAGGTTTAGTGTTTAAAGAGGAGGTCCACCTAAAAAAAAAAAATATTAAAAGCCAGCAGCTACAAGTACTGCAGCTGCTGACTTTTAATAAATACCTGTCCTAGGGTCCAGCGATGTCGGCAGCCGAAACAGATCAATTGCTCAGCTCTAGGCTGCTGCCGCCGCCATCCTCGGTGAGGGAATCAGGAAGTGAAGCTTTGCGGCTTCACTTCCCCGTTCCCTACTGCGCATGCGCGAGTGGCGCTGCGCAATCTGGATGGTCCCTGCTGTCTCTGGGATCTGTGTGATTCCCGGCAGACAGCGGGGGGGACGTGAAGGGGTGTAGACTCCTGCAGGAGTCTATGCCCGGAATGGGTGCAAATACCTGTATCCTGCACCCCCCCTTCCCCCTGAAAGGTGCCAAATGTGACACCGGAGGGGGGGATGGTTCCGAAAAGTGTAAATTTCATTTTTGTGTGGAACTCCGCTTTAAGTGGTTAAACTTTTTTCACTCACACATGAAGTCTATTCCATTGACAAATTGTTACAATGTTTATACTTAAGTTCAACTTATAAAGAATGTTTTGATACTTGGCAGACTGCCCAGTTTTTTTCTTCCTTTGGCTGTGGCTTCAAAAGAGCAGAGAGAATTCTTTCCATAGAAAGAATCGGGAAACACTTTAGTCAAGATCGCGATAACGATTCTTGACGATTAATCGTGCAGCTCTACTCTAATGCATGTGCTATGTCGTAAACAAGCCTTTAACAGAAAAAAGGTTATAACTTAAGTTGCAATTATTACCATAACTGTATTTACTAAAGAAATATAATCCCAAAGAAGGGAGTCCTAAAACGTTCCTGACATATTTAGATGCAAAGTTATGGAAGGAATTGTAGCCTGTATTAAAGTGTTACTAAACACACACTGTTTAATTTCGATTGTCCCTTCTAATTCTGTATGGAAATGATGGCACTGTAATTATTTTAATAAGGCTGTCACATGACCCAGATCATTCCCAGCCTGTCTGCAGGGAAACATAGGCAGGAGGAGCTTTTAGTCCTCTGCTGCTGGTCACATGTTCAAAAAAAAAAAAGAGTTTGGAATACAGAGTAAAAATAAATATCCAATAAACTGTTTTAAATCATCATACAAATATATATTTGATATCAAATCTATTATTTTCTGGCAGTAACATGGTTTTGGGTGGATTTCTGCCAGTCACAGGCTGTGTCACGCCCCTCCAGCCGGTGTCATAGAATAAGAGGGAGGTGAAGCCTCCATCAGTTTACATGTAATATCCCGCCCCTATTGTGTTTAGCTGGTTAGTAGGCATGGAGGAAGGAGCAGGCTCTCATTTAGCACTGTGTATACGCCCACATGTGTGACTCTATAGTCACATGGGCTGCTCATCAGATGTGATAGGCAGGAAATGCTTAGCATAGAAACTCGCTGAAAACTGAGCATGTGCAGAGTTGCCACCGCTGCTTTGCAAAATCCCCAACTGCATTGGGGACAGGAGGGGGAGATCAGCAGGATCAGCCAGTTTCTTTTGTAGAATACAGAAAACATGAATCTGAACATCATGTAATGCACCATTTTTTGATCATTTATTTTTATGATGTGGGTTTAGTGACACTTTAACTTGAAAACCTCACCAGTCGATGGCTAAGACCCCTTTCACACTGAGGCCCTTTACAGGCGCTATAGCACCTGTAAGCGCCTCTCCTGTCACTCCAATGTGAAAGCCCGAGTGCTTTCACACTGGAGCGATGGGCTGGCAGGATGTTAAAAAAAAAAGGTCCTGCAAGCAGCATCTTTGAGGCGCTTTAGGTGTATACACCACTCCTAAAGCGCCCCTACCTATTGAAATCAATGGGCAGCGGCGATTTGCAGGAGCTTTTAACCTTTTTTGGCCGAAAAGCGACGGTAAAGCCCCAGTGTGAAAGGGCTCTTAGTGTTGGCTAGAAAACATCAGTCTGACATGCTTGCTATACAAGAACACAATGTTGGCAACATCTTATTTTAGGCCCCTTTCACATGGGGCGGACTGCTTGCTTAGCAGGGGATCTCTCCGCTGAGCATGCTGATGACAGGTCTGTGTCCGCTCCGCTCATGTAGAGTGGACACAGACTGCTCTCCTCTATGGGCGGCCGGATGTAAATGGACTGCCTGTCCGTTTTTATACCTGACTGCGATCTGATCCGATCTGCTGGATGGAAGGGAATCCCAATCCCCCGTCTGTGAAAGGGGTCTTACTGATGAGAAAAGGGGACAGAGATCCAGGGTGGATAAAAATCCATGATTTATTTTTCTTTTCTTTTTTTTTTTTTTTTTTTTTTTTTTTACAAAAATAAAAATCGTTTTTTTTTTTGTTTTTTTGTTTTTTTTAAATCAAATTTATTTTAATAAAATGCTTTTGGAGTAAAAATCTTTCTAAAGATTTTCTAAGTTTTCTATTCTAAATACATTAATAATTTAGTTTGTTCAGCATGAAATGGAGCTTAGTTATGTAGCATGAGGCTGTATATTCTGCAATATTTACATTTTTGGTAAACACATTCAGTGAATCCAAGCTCTGCGAGATAACATGCACTACATTAATGCATTCACACAATATCACAATAACCATGAGGTCAAAAGAAGTTCAGGAATATTCCTTTATCCCATTGTTTTGCAAATCTATGTACACTACAAACTGTATGACTGAATCGGATCTGATATCACTGTTTTACCAACCTGACAGTTTATTATTCTAAATAGGAAATCTTGATTTTGTTTGCAAATATTAAAGATTCTAACTACCAGCAAGAATGAGTCCTTATATTTAAAGAGCACCTGTTAGATCCATCATGGCAGCGCCTGTTAGCGGGCATCCTCTCACCTGCTGCCGCTACGTCCCTCACCTTGTTGTGTCACCGCCGCATCACCAGCCGTCCCATTAAAGTGAATGGGACTGTCGGTGAGTCAACAGCGGATCAGAGGAGGAACCACTGCAGGACAGAGATGACAGTTGCTCTTTAAAAATTATGATTTTAAATCCAGCTTTATTACTGATGATTTAATTTTGTGATTTAAATCAAATCCACCCTGCAGAGATCAAGCTGTGTTTCCTTTCATACATCAGATGCAGCAATTGCAGCTTGATCATGTAGCAGTCCTTATATCTTTGGCCATATAAACCCACTTTTCACTGATCTCAGGGATCTCTGGGTGGTGACGAATATCCATTCAGTATTTGGGGCACTTATCAGTGGTGTGAACGTGTCTAAAGAGGTCTTTCAGAAGGTGGGGGATTTAAAATAACTTTGGTGAAAAAAATGCCCATTTCACCTCATTTCTATTTAAACTGAACGTTTTCCTGATGTACTCTTATAGAATGCATTAGTGCCTAGTTTGAAAAATTGCAAAAGTGCGAAGTTTTAGTAAACCACAATCTGAATTTTACATCGATTTTGTTCTAGAGGTGTCTACCAGCATATTCCTGATGCAGTGATTGGGAAGTGGGAAGCCTTTTGTTGAACAAACCGCTGAAAATACAGTATTCATGCAACTTTACGGCTAAAGAGATATAGGATTAGCACGTGATAGGACAACAGTAAACTAAGCTTTATATTAATGTTGCACTTCCACACCCAAAATGTTTCTTTTATATGTGTGTATATGTAAAAAAATATATATATATAATATAATGTGTATGTAAAAAAAAATATATATATATATAAATATCTCTCTCTATCTCTAATACCATTATCAATTTCTTTTTCAGGCTCAGTAAGATCACCAACTGCTTAACCATCCAGAGGAAAAGCCAGTTCATGCAGAGGCTACATAGCTACTGGACATTAAAGAGACAATCCCGGAATGGCGTTCCATTATTGCGCCGCTTACAGACACACTTGCAGTCACAGCGGAACTGTGAGCAGGTCAGATAGTAGCAGGGTGGGTGGGTGGAGCAGTGTTTCTTTTGTAGATTTATAATATAGTTGAAGAAATATATTTTAAAGGGGTTGATAGCTAAAGCCTGCATAGCGGGCACAAAACTTTTTTTTTTTTTTTCTAGTCATAAAGGATATAAATCCACTCTGTGCCCAATATGCTTTTGCAAACCCAGTTATTACCTTGTAGCAGTAGGTGTACTAACAAAGTCCAGTATTCTTAGGCTCCTTTCACACTGAGGCACTTTGCAGGTGCTAAAAATAGCACCTGTAAAGCGCCCTGAAAGAGCCGCTCAATGCACTCGGGGCTTTCACACTGGAGCGGTGCGTTTGCAGGGCGGTCTAAAAAGTCCTGCAAGCCGCATCTTTTGGAGCGGTGTATTTACGGCTCCTAAAGCGCCTCTTCCCATTGAAAACAATGGGGCAGCGGCGCTTTGCAGGTGGTTTTAACCCTTTTTCAGCCACTAGCGGGGGTTAAAACTACCCCGCTAGCGGCCGAATAGCGTCGCTGAAACGACGGTAAAGCGGCGCTAAATATAGCGCCGCTTTACCGCCAGCGCCTGCAACGCTTCAGTGTGAAAGTAGCCTTACACAGAGCTTTGTACATCTTTGTTGCCACTGCTCTATAGGAAACCTGTGCTTAGCCTGTGCAGAGATGTGGGAGAGACCTAGTAGTTCCACCTACTAAAGGCTTCCTGCAGAAAACTACAGGAGGGGGAGGAAAGATACAAAACCAGTCACCCTGCACAAGGAGAGAGAGCAGCAGTGACTAGACTTTAGCACAAGAAAATCCTGCACAGAGACAAAGTACAGGACTTTAAGGCCTCTTGCACACTGCTGCCTGAAACAGCTCAGTTCATAAAAGGTTTTTTTGTTTTGTTTTACTGATCTAAGAGCCCTTGCACACTGGGGCGGGGGGCGGCGTCGGCGGTAAAACGCCGCTATTATTAGCGCCGTTTTACCGCCGGTATGCGGCCGCTAGCGGGGCGGTTTTACCCCCCGCTAGCGGCCGAGAAGGGGTTAAATACCACCGCAAAGCGCCTCTGCAGAGGCGCATTGCCGGCGGTATAGCCGCGCCGTCCCATTGATTTCAATGGGCAGGGGCAGTAAAGGAGCGGTATACACACCGCTCCTTCACCGCTCCGAAGATGCGGCTAGCAGGACTTTTTTTACCGTCCTGCCAGCGCATCGCTCCAGTGTGCAAGCCCTCGGGGCTTTCACACTGGAATGAAAGCAGCGGCACTTTCGGGGCAGTTTGCAGGCGCTATTATTAGCGCAATAGCGCCTGCAAACCGCCCCAGTGTGCAAGGGCTCTAATTGCATCCCATTGTTTTCCAAGTACCTGTACACACAGACCTGTAAGTATGTTCTGCGGATTGATCAGTAAAAAAATACAGAAATCTGGATTGCCAGTCAGTATTTTTACGTGTAAACTCACAAATTTGTGCAATTGCCACTTCCTGCTTGTGTGTGCATACTCGCAAGTGATACACAGCCCATCCTCGCATTTTTTTCTGCCAGGAATATCTGATGCTTATACATCAGTACAGTGTGCAAGTGGCCTTATGCGCTCTTACCACTCAGTTATGAAAAATCTTAAAAGGACACCAACGTAATACGAATATACAGGTACATCTCATAAAATTAGAATATCATCAAAACGCTAAATTATTTCAGTAATTCTATTCAAAAAGTGAAACTTGTATATATTCTATAGATGCGTTACACACAGAGTGATATATTTTCAAGTATTTCTTTCTTTTAATTTTGGATGATTGTGGCTTACAGCTAGTGAAAACCCAAAATTCAGTATCTCAGAAAATTACATAAGACCAATAAAAAAAAAAAAAAAAAAGATTGACATGGTTCCCCAAATCATTAGAAATTGTGGAAAATGTAGCATTTCATTTGGAAATCAAGGTCTCAGAGTCTGGAGGAGGAGTGGAGAGGCACAGAATCCAAGTTGTATGAGGTCCAGTGTGAGGTTTCCACAGTCAGTGATGATTTGGGGAGTCATGTCATCTGCTGGTGTTGGTCCACTGTGTTTTATCAAGTCCAAAGTCAGCGCAGCCCTCTACCAGGAAATTCTAGAGCACTTCATGCTTCCCTCTGCTGACCAGCTTTATGGAGATGCTGATGTAATCTTCCAGCAGGACTTGGCACCTGCCCACCCTGCCAAAAAGTGCCAATACCTGGTTTAAAAAACTAAGGAGGGGTTTGGGACTTTAAATGAGACGTATGGATCCATACGCCTCCATCCCTGATTCTATATTTAAAAGAGAGGGTTGGGACTTTAAATGAGGCATGTATGTCATGGCTAGCAAATTCGTCAATGTTTGAAAAATGTGTGCGTTTTTGTTTTTTTTTTGTTTTTTCCTCCTTAAACCACAGGTAACAAGACATATAGCAAAGAATACATGCATAGGATCGTAAACATATCAAAAACATGCTGCAAACCATATATACATATGAAAAACAACATGGCACATTGCATGGTATGATGTGAGAGACTGTCCTTCATATCATGAGATTACTTAAAAGACAAAAGTATGTAGTATAATCTTGAGTAAAATAGAATAAAAGAGCGTGTTGAGCCATCTGTATAGACATGGTGCATCTCTGTAACCCCTATGCGTTTTTGTGGAATAATACCAACTCTTCAAGGGCGGATGCATCAGTAATCTACAAAAAGCATAAATAACCAATATGTTCTAATGATGTGCTTAAACAGTGGGGAAAAGTTGTAGACGGAGTAGAAGGAATTGGCATCTCTTTAATTTCTCATGTCTGGTGTATGTGTGAGACTAGAGGACGAGGACTGTTTGAGATGTCTGTCACCGGAGCTGTGGTAACAGGGGCACATGGGAGGGACCAGGAGTACATGTAGAATCCCCAAAGAAAAAAGTATCCAAATAATAGTAAAATATGGGATCCAATTCTGTAGTTTAAAAAAAATTGTATATAATGAGTCTATAGTAGTGTTATATTAATGAAAGTGAGAGGAACCCATAACCAAATGGAATAGAGGACATGGTGGAAATGTGAGAAAGCAAGTATATCCAGAAAGAGTAACCATAATGTAAAGAGAAAGACACTATAAAATGAATTTGTGATGTGATGTATGGAGCAACCCCACATAACACCACAGGAAAATAAATAAAACAGGTGCTAAAAAAACAAAACATGTAGGTGAGTGGAATGAGACTCGCAAAGTAATTACCTTTATAGTGCTACAGGTGGCCATGGTCCAAAGTCAAAGTGCATACATGCACAGGGTGTGCTACCAGGGGAACTAGCTACCACCAAGTGAGGGTGTTAAATGCTCCCAGCATGTCCCGCGTGTCCCGCCCTGGTTTAATGATCATGGTATCGCTGTGCTTGATTGGCCAGCAAACTCACCTGACCTAAACCCCATAGAGAATCTGTGGGGTATTGTCAAGAAGAAGATGAGACACCAGACCCAACAATGCAGATGAGTAGAAGGCCGCTATCAAAGAAACCTGGGCTTCCATAACGCCTCAGCAGTGCCACAGGCTGATCGCCTCCATGCCACGCCGCATTGATGCAGTATTCATGAAAAAGGAGCCCCGACCAAGTATTGAGTGCATACAATACTGTACATGGACATACTTTCAGTAAACCAACATTTCTGTATTAAAAATCCTTTTGGTTTTTTTTTTTGTTTGTTTTTTTTATTGGCCTTATGTAATATTTGAATTTTCTTAGATACTGAATTTTGGGTTTTCGCTAGCTGTAAGCCATAATCCTTTAAAATTAAAAGAAAGAAATGCTTGAAATATATCACTCTGTGTAATCTATAAAATATGAGTTTCACTTTTTGAATTGAATTAATGAAATAAATTAAATTTTGATGATATTCTAATTTTATGAGATGCACCTGTATATGCCTCTTGTATTTAGACAGTATTTGGTTATCTCAGATTTCATTATGGAATGTGTTAGGATGCACATAGGAATGGCTTCCAAAAGTAATGAAGCTGCATGTCTACATAATATTATATATATATATATATATATATATATATATATATATATATATATATATATATATATATATATATATATATATATATATATATATATATATATATATATATTCTCTATCCATCATTATGGACACTTATTTTTCTATATAAAAACATGGTTGTGGAAGTGACAGGCTCCTTTTTTAATGGTTTGTTAATGCTGTACGAAGTTAAGGACGCGTAGTCGCGTAACATGTCAGGAAAAGCTTTGCTGTGCACTGTCTTTAATCATTTTGCATTCCTATATGGAATTTTAAAGTTACTGTTACTTTAAAAATTATCCTGTCATTGCTTACATCTGGAGCTCCTAAATCATATGACAAACATAAAGCCTAGGATATGATGAAAGCTGGGTAAGTACTTTTATTATGAGTGTGGATAAACAAAAGCGTTTATTCTCCCAATAGGATATCAAGTGGAGAGTACCTTTGTCTGATGAGACCTCTGTTCACCAGGGAACAATCTCTAAACCAAACGAAGAGATTGGAGAGCAAACATTGAAGGTGACTATAAGGAAACTGCATTGTATTGGCAGTTGATGACTTTTAAAGGGTAATGCCACTTTAGTGGGGAAAAAATAAAAACAAAGAAAAAATATAACGTATACAATTGCGACACAAGTCATATTCTAATTGAATGTTATTAAAAATTACCTTTCCTTTTCAATCTGCAGCTCTGTAATTTTCTGTAACATGCAATTCAATATGGCGACCTGAAGTTGTTCTGTACACAGAATGTGTACAGAATGCCCTCCAGAAACATCATTTCCATCTTGTGTGATTTGGCTCACTGATTTTTCCCAGAAGCCAAGATACAAGTCAGATTTCAGGCATCCCCTGCAACAAAAATTACATTTTTGGTAAGATACTCCCAATAGGAAATCACGTCTAAAGGGATGCAGGCTCAGCAATTTTCCTCATTAGAGCTCTGCAGGTAAAGCAGCTGATTATTAGGAAACCACTCCCATTAGATCCACTTTCCCACATTGACACAGACAAACGCACAGGGATTTCTTCAGAATAACAAAAGGTAGGAATCTGCAAAAGTTTGTTAAAATCCCTGCAATGTACATAGATCACCCAGAGGGGAATGATTTTTTTTTCTCTCAACAAAAGTAGAGTTACTGTTTAACATTGAAACTCCATCATTGATCTGTATACTGACATGAGGCTCTGTTAGCAGATTGTCCATGCGCATTATTTTATTATTCATTTGTCTTAGAAGAAGATGTATTATTTGATTCTGACTCTGATTCCCTGATATGACTATTTCTGCAGGCCTTTTTCACACTGGCTTAAAGGGGTTGTAAACCCTTGTGGTTTTTCACCTTAATGCATTATATGCATTAAGGTGAAAAACCTCCTGTCATGCAGCAGCCCCTCCCAAGCCCCCTTTTACTTAGCTGAGCTTCGTAATTCCCACGACAGGAACAAGCACACCAGCTCCGGCCGGTGTCTCGTGTCCTGATTGGATAGATTGATAGCAGCGCAGCCATTGACTCCCGCTGCTGTCAGTCAAATCCAATGACGCGGGGGCGGGGCCGAGTCCTACTGTCTGCGTCAATAGACGCAGCAGCAGGACTTGGGAGTGCGCCCGCACGGTTGTCCCAAAGGAGAGCGCTTCTCCGGCAGGGCGCTAGAGAAGAGGAGCCACCAGCGCTGCTGAGGGACCCCAGGAAAGGTGGATCGGGAGGATTACAAATCCCATCTTCCACTGTGGCAGAGGGGCTTGGAATACTCTGCAGGCTTGAGTGCAAAATTTTATTTTAAAGAGGTTGTAAAGTAATTGTTTTTTTAAAAATTCAAATAAATTAGTAGTTGCCCACTCTATGCAATCCATTTTCTCCGCGTGCCCCCATAGCAAGGCCTGCTTGACGTCACAGAGCCGGTGTATACGGTTGCGATCCACCCAGATGTTTGGACCGGTAGTTGGCTCAGCCTCTAAGAGATCCACTGAGAGCCTGAGCCAACCACTCCTGACATTTTCACAGCTCTGTGCTCCAGTGAGTGCTTTAGGGGCAGAGCAGACAACCGGTAACTGAGCTCTCTGCAGCCTGAAGACCGAGAGCTGAGCGATCAGTAGTGTTTGATCATTCAGTTATCAGTCTTAGAGCCAGCAGGGGACAGTTGCAGCATCGGACTGGTGCTGCATCTACCTAGGTGAGTATAATTTATTTCTTTTTTACTTAAACGCATACTTCTCTTTTAAAGTAAAAAACCTTTTGACTTTAAAACCACTTTAACAATTACTTTTATTGTTTAAAAAGTGTTAGCTAAAGGAAGGCTTTAATTTGTTAATCAAATATGTAAAGTCTAACTTAATCTACTAGTCCCACTAAAGCAGGCCATACACTGATCAAAAATTTGCCCAGTGCAGCAGGGAATGTCTCTGCTCGACAGAAGTCTATTATTTGATCGTCTTCTGTCAAAAGGACATACTGGAAAACTTTTCATGATCAGTGGGTGCAGCTGCTGCATTTGCTGCACTCAGAATACAATGTTCTGTTTTGAAATTCCTCCATCCACCCGCTGGCTGAACAAAGAAAAAACTAATGGTGTATGGCCAAACTAACACTACGCTCTGCAGACAATGCTGCTGTCCATGGGTGACACTGTTGCTCCTCTATAAATAAAAGAGCCACCCAGGAAGTGTTATACTATCGTTTAAAGCAGAGCTCCACCCAAAATGGGAGGGCTCCACTTGTCTGCCTCCTCCCCCACCGCTGCCACATTTGACACCTTTTAGGGGGGAGTGGGTACCTGGTATTGACAAGTTCCCGCTCCCACTTCCGGCTGGATCTCCTCTTGAAAAAGTTTCTTTATATAAAACTCCAAGCCAAATAAATTTCTCTTTCAACAGAAAGACTCTACGGACAAAAACTGGATGTTGAAGGAACAGTTAAAGTCTTGGCAAAGGCTTCGGCATGACCTGGAGCGGGCACGCCTGCTGGTAGAGTTGATACGCAAGCGAGAGAAGCTGAAGAGAGAAACGGTACAGGGCGATCTAGTGCCTGCTTGAGTACATCTTTCTGCCTGCAGTCTACCCGGCATTCCATGTTGACTTTCCCTCCTGTTTTGTTTATTGCAGATTAAAATACAGCAGTTGGCTCTAGAAGTCCAGCTAACCCCTTTTCTTATTCTCTTGAGAAAAACATTAGAGTTGTTGCAAGAGAAAGATACCAGCAATTTGTTTACTGAGCCGGTTCCTCTCTCCGAGGTAACAGAACTGTACGAAGTAAGAATCCAATCTCCATCCATCTTTTCTACATTTCATGATTGTCATTAATGTATTTTGTCTATCAATTTATCAGAGTGACTTTTCTACTTCTACAGCATTTCAGCACACCAATACTGAAATTCATAGGCTTTAGTCAAAGGGAAAAAAAAAAGTTAGGTAGAAGCTGTAGGCCTTTTGGTCACCAGACTTCTAGTATTTGTATAGTCTTGTTATAAACCATAGCTAAAACAAATTTAGACGCTTATTTTTCCTCACACTTTTATGGGCTGTACTTGCAAGACAGCAGTGGCAGTTCAGGTTCAGCGTATTCTCTTTTTGACTTGGACGTTAATGTAACTGTCACATAAAAAAGACATGCCTGCATAGAAGATTTTAAATACTTCATTCTTTTGTAGTCCATGCTGGTGAACACTGCTCTGATGAAAAGAAATTGTCCCATGATGTCTGTTTGGAAAGCAACATTTTCCCGGAGTCTTCCCTGTCCCCTGCTTCATTCATTAGTTCTTCTCACTGATTCTTTCATCACTACTGTGTCCTGTAAAGATGTAGGGATCAGCGAGAGGAGCCACCAAGAGCTGGGAGGAGGCAAAGGAGATTGACACTCCTACCTTGTTTCCCTGAAAATAAGACCTAGCGTGATTGTCGGTGATGGCTGCAATATAAGTCCTACCCCCCAAATAAGCCCTACCCTGAAAATAAGACCTACAAGGACTTTAACTAGGGCTTATTTGGGGGGTAGGGCTTATATTGCAGCCATCACCGACAATCACGCTAGGTCTTATTTTTGTGGAAACAGGGTAGAAGTTTCCGTTTCTGAACAGACTTTGTGGGATCGTTTTTCCTGATCAGAGCAGCGCCCAACAGCACAGACAAAAGCAGAGGTAGGTATTTACAGTTTTCTTTGCAGGTAACCCTTCTTTTGGGATTTTATTTAAATGACAAAGTTTTGTTAAATCAAACCCAGGTGTGCTTAAAAGCTCCCATTCCCCAGCAGTACATACCTGTGACCTTGGCCCGTGCTACACTTGGGAGGGGAGTCCTCAATCCTATGTAAGTTTAGAGTATTTTTTTAAGCTTACAGAGGGATTTTTGTTCCATGATTCTGGTGGTTGAACAGAACTGAAGGAGCAAAGGAGAAATCAGTATGTGCTGCTGCAATGGGGGATTAAAGGATTAAAATAATCCTGTTACTTTGACTTGCATAGGTTAGTCTTGAAGATGGCTTATGATTGCTAAGGTTATCTACAAATAAAGCTGATACCATGTGTAAGACATTCCCAATGTCTGCAGCTGAGAGAGTATAAATGTTTGGAATGGAAATATAACTTTATTGTCCATTGAGGGACAAAGGAAACCTTCAAATCTTTGGGTTTACTGCTGCCTACAGGAGGATTGAACAGTGGGGAACAAACTGTAGCTCAGTCCACGATGACCCTTCCTATTACCAGCTTGCCTCGTTTTTTTGCTAGTATCCTCCAGAGGATTAATGTATTTTTTCTAAACTCTTCTGTGTTGATGACTGACTTATTTTTTGCTAGCAATTTTTCTTTTTTATTTAGTCTCCTCTCTACATCACTACTGGAGCTTTGCTTCTTTGATTGCAGCTATTCAGCACCATCATCTTTAGTCTGTTTTTGGAGTACCATATCCAAGGCCTGCTTGACTGGACATTGCAGAGATAGCCTAGAAGTGATCTTTAAGCGCTGGGTTTTACTGTACACACTTTCCATAGCTTCATTGCGTTTCCAGGTTCAGAGCCACTGGCATTGCCTCAGCACTCGCCCTATCTCTGAATAAATTGAGAGTGGGCCTGTTGGGCTGCCTTATTTGCGTAGGTAATGGAACACCTTTTATTCCCTTATTCCCATTGGTTTTTGACAGACGGGGTTAAATCTGTCAGACTCCGCTCTGATTTGTTCTGCTGAGTGGAATGCCGCATGCACTTTTCCCCAGCGTAGAGCACCAAGGAAGCACCTCCCTGCTTACAAAAATCTCATGAAACTGATTTTTGATCTGTGGTCACCCATGTCCATCCAACCCTCACCTGCTCCAGCTGTCCACGTTTCATGAGTACCTGAGGCCTTGCCTATTACTTTGAGCCTATATTGCATTACCTCCATGTTGTCGCAACATGTCTGCTTCTAGACACACACAGGGGGCAGTCCGGATGTACCGGGTGCCCCCAGCTCACTTTCTACTAATGAATCTAGGGCTGCTTGCTGCACACCTACTGATGGTGCTGATGTCTACAGCCTGGAGTTTTATTGCTCTCTACTCTTGGAATGTATTTCATCCTCTGAGTCCTTCTTAGCTCCATTAGGTGTGTTTGTATCCTCTGCTTTTCAGGCTGAGGTCTTTACAACAGTCATGCAACACTATATCAGCCAGTTATTTGCTGACTCTGATCGCAGAGGACACAAGTGTGCTTCTGCATCCTCTACTGCAGATTTTTATATCTGATTTGCCTGCTGCCTTAGTGGTTGCTGAATCATTTGCTGCAGAGACTGTCTGTCTGATTTTTAATCACTCCAGTTCTTAACTGATGAGCTCACCTCTCATTTTCCCACATCTTGACCATTACATCAAGACCCCCCCAAAGCTTGGCTCCCCATCCACCTTCAAGGTGTGGCACTCAGTTTGCCATATACTCAGACAAGTCTTCCTCAGAATTAAGGTGTTCTCCCCCAAATTTTGGAGTGGGGTGACATTTAACCTTTGTGTTTTTGCTTGGACAAATTGCATCTCGGATGCTTGGGTGCAGAAGATTGTATCCCAGGGCTACAAACCAGAGTTTCCCTCTCTCTCTCCCCCTTTCGGTTTCTGACCTTCATTCTTCCTGTACCCCCAAACACATTAGCAGATCTCTGTTAAGTCCTCCTTGGGTTTTCTGGATCAAGGTGTCGTTGCCCCAGTTCTTTCCTTTCCTTCCTGCAGATGGGTCTGGACCAGCATCTGGTCCTCAGCAGGGATAAGCTCAGGTGGGTTTAGACATGAGTCCAAACCCTCCTGAGCTATCCCACTAGGAAGTTGTCACTGCGGACAGCCAATCCTAAGCAGTGGAGAAATTCCCCACCCCGCAGCAGCATGTGTACAAAGGTCCCTAGTGGTCAGCACTATCAAGGGTCAAGTTTCTGCTCTTTCTATTCTGTTTCAAAGAATGCTGGCCTCTCATTCTTTAAAACTTTTGATTTAGGATCTCTCATGTAGCTCCCTCCCATTTGCTCCCCTGTAACTCTGTGGGCTCTTAAAGCGGGGGTTCACCCACACCGCTAAAAAAAAAAAAAATATTAAAAGCCAGCAGCTACAAATACTGCAGCTGCTGACTTTTAATACATGCCCACTCACCTGTCCCAGGGTCCAGCGATGTCGGCAGGGGACGCCGAGAACCCGCTCGGTTCTCGGCAGCTGCCGCCGCCATCCTAGGTGAGGGAATCAGGAAGTGAAGCGTTGCGGCTTCACTTCCTGGTTCCCTACTGCGCATGCGCGAGTCGCGCTGCGCGTCCCTAGTGGTCCCCGCTCTCTCCTGGGAGCTTTGTGTTCCCAGCAGACAGCGCGGTCGGGACAGGAAGAGGCATAGACTCCCATGGGAGTCTATGCCGGAAGTGGGTGCAAATACCTGTCTTAGACAGGTATCTGCACCCCCCTCCCCCCTGAAAGGTGCCAAATGTGACACCGGAGGGGGGGAGGGTTCCGAAAAGCGGAAGTTCCATTTTTGTGTGGAACTCCGCTTTAATTTGGTTCTCTCTGCACTTCAGAAACTGCAATTTGAACCAATCACAGACTTTCTCCTCTGTACTCCCACCCACAAGGTGATGTTTTTTTTTTGTTTTTTTTTTCAGCCATCACCTCTGAGAAACTAGTGTCTGAACTGGACTTATCTTGCACCCCATTCTGGTTCTGCATAGGGACAAGGGGATGTTGGGGCCCAGTCCTTCCCTTTTGTCTAATGTAGTTTCTGCCTTTCACCTCACTCAGGACATTTTTTTTTTTTCTGTCCAGCTCCAAATAAAACTTTCCCTCCATTGTCTGGATGTGGTTTGGACACATCCACTGATTCTTTCAGAAAGGCTGATTTCCATTTTGTCATTCCTGATGGACCCTGTTTATCGTGTTTTGGTTCCACGTTATTGGCAGATCATCATCCAAGCCTGTTGTCTCAAGGATCATATTCTCCCCCTTTCCTGTCAGGGCGCACTTTAAAATGTCTGAGTACCTCTTGGGTTTTTCGGCATGACTCAACTGTTTGGCAGTTTTGCAAGGCTGCCATCTGATCTTCTGTTCACACATTCTCTAAGTTCTACCAGGCAGACATTTAGGCATCTATTTGTGTTGCAGCCAATCCCCAGTTTTCTGTTCTGTTGGGCCTGTTGGTGATCGTTTTTTGTGTTTCCCACCCCTCAGTTGGGCTATTTTTGGATGTCCAAAGATTTAGGATGTCCTGTGTTCCTCAATGGAAGGGATTTTTGTAATTCTTTTCTTGGAGTCTATGGAGAGATGCAGGTCCCCGCCCTCTGTATTTTATGATCTCTTGATACTGCTTTGCTAAAGAAAAAAAAAACTGGAGCATGCTGGTAGTAGGAGGATTTATAGAGAGGTAATGTCCAATCCTCCTGTAGGTGACAGTAAAAAGCAAAGGTATAAGACCTCCTGTGTCCCTAAGGGGAACCTAAGGGGTTAATCCTCTGCATTGTGTAAAAAGGCTGCTTGATCTTGTATACACAGATCCTCCCCTTCTTTCACTGTCCCCTGACAATTTCCTGATAACAGTCTATGGAGTCAGGCTGCACATGTTCAGTTTGGTGTATATTGCTAGAGCGTTGTTTGTTTTGTTTTTTTTCTTGGGAGAGTGCATGTGATTAGCACAGGGCCAATCAGCACTGTCCAGACAGAGTCGAGGGTCTTACAGTCTCATAGGGCAGTCAGAAAACTCCTCTTACAAGCTTTAACCAGTGCTTGGCTGAACAGTGCTAGAAGTCACAAGATTGCTGTAACTGCTGATGAGAAAAGGTATTTAGCAGTTTATATTTACTAACATAATTGCATTTGCATGTTCTGTGTACTGTGGGGGACCAGTTGTAGTGAATGCAAGGTCCTGGGTTTAGTAACACTTTAGGAGGCGACTACAGCGACCCCATCACACAAATTGAGGGAGCCACGTGGAGTGTGGATTAAATTATTCTGTGACTTGTAAACATAACCAGCATTAAGTCCTTGCAGTGCAGTTGGGGGGGATATTGCAAGGGTATCTATTGGTACAAAACCTTTCATTTAAAATTTTTCCCTCAATAGCTACAAAGGATACGAATCCTTTGTGAGCACAAAATGTTTATTATATCCCAGATATAACTTGGTAAATGTAGCCATGACTTTATCACTGGGCTGTACATAGCAGAGCTGTGGGACTCTGCAACTCTACCTAAAGCTGGGCGGCCTGCAGAAAACTAGAGCTGGACAGATACAAGACCAGTCACCAGGCACAAGAAGAAAGAGCAGCAGTGACCGGCCTTAGTTACAGGAAATTCCTACACAGAGGCAAGTACAGGAGGTGTTTGCTGTTAGATTGCTGCACAAATCTAGAAATACACAAAGGGTACCTGATAAGAATACACATGGCTTTTGTAATTAGACCATAGTTTATCCTAGATTTCAGCTTTAAAGCGACATTAAACCCAAAACCAAAAATGTAAACTATTTTAATTTACCAATTATTTGATGTGATGGCTGCATTTGTTTTCTTTTTTTAGCTGATATAATTGTAAGCACCCCTGTCAGTGGTAAATGGTTTATCTCAACACTCTAGCTGGCACATTTGCAAGAGAGCCTGTTGTGTTGAAAAACAACTGACTTGCTGGCCAGATCACCTTGTGAAAATAAAGGAAACAAAGCCTAAAAAAGAAAACCAATGCAGCCATTGCATCTAATAATTGATAAGCTGCAATATAATGTTTGCTTTTGGGTTTTTACCACTTCAAAGTGGTTCTAAAGGCTCAAGGTTTTTTACCTTCATGCATTCTATGCATGAAGGTAAAAAACCTGTGTGCAGCAGCCCCCCCAATACTCGCCTGAGCCCCATTGCGATCCAGTAATGGGCACAAGAGACTCGGCTCTCCAGGGACTCTCCCTTCTCATTGGCTGAGACAGCAGCGGGAGCCAATGGCTGCTGCTGTCAATTACAGCCAGTAAGGAGAGAGAGGGGGGGCAAGGCCAAACCGTGACCGTGTCTGAATGGACACGCAGAGCAGCGGCTCAGGAGCGAGCCTGCTCGGGTGCCCCCACAGAGAGCTTTTTGCTGTGGGGCACTTGGTAGAAGGGAGGGGTGGGGGACCCAAGAAGAGGAGGATCAGGTCTGCTCTGTGCAAAACCCCCCAAAAAATTAAAAACTTTGCCTTTAATACCACTTTAAATATCTTAGTAGCTGATGTTAGCAGATAAATAATTCAGACCATGAATTCCAGCAACTGGGATTCATAGCACACCTGACTCGGCACTCCTATATGGAAATAAACTGCTAATTACTTTTCCCCTCTAAAGTGCCTGGTTCACTATATCCACCACTTTGCAGTAAATATATCATATCATATTTTGCCTATGTTTCAGAAACCGGTTGTTTGAACATTTTTGTTTCAAAGGTACCTTACAAATTGCTTCTGCCCTTTTTAAGGTATTGGTGTTTTTTTTTTTTCCCACCTCAGGTACCAGACTACCTAGAACACATTAAAAAGCCAATGGACTTCCAAAAGATGAAGGTTAACCTAGAAGCTCTCCGCTACAAAAACTTTGACCAGTTTGAGGAGGACTTCAACTTGATTGTTACCAACTGCATCAAGTATAATGCGAAGGACACCATCTTTTACCGGTCAGCTGTCCGCCTGAAAGAGCAGGGGACAGCAGTGATCCGACAGGCTCGCCGTCAGGCAGAGAAAATTGGTATTGATTTCGAGACAGGAATGCACTTGCCCCAAAACAAAGCAGGAAATGACACGGGACGTCATAATCGGGAAAATGGTATGTTCATTTTGGGGGGCCTTGCCTTCTGAAGGCTTTAAAACTTTCCTCCAGCCAATCCTTTTGTAGGTTTTGGATAGAGTAGAGAAGGTTTGAAACATATGTTTTTAAAAGCTGTCAGAGCTCCCGCTGTGATCTCCTCTCTATTACCGTTTTGTCCGTCAACTTTCCTAACATCAAGGAAACGTCAACTGGAAACATCAGCACATTCTTACCTTATATTCATCTGTTGTATGCAATAAAAAAAAAAAAAACGTATCCCCATTTTTTTTCTTTATTTAAAGAGGAAGTAAACCCTGATGGGTTTTACTTCCTCTTTATTCCCCTGCAAAGTTAAAGCATAATGGGCTACTATGCATCGCATAGTAGCCCATTATGTGTCACTTACCTGAAAATGAAGCCCGCGATGTCCCCGCTGGCTGGAAGCGTCCATCTTCACCCCTCTTCCTTCCGGGGCCACCAACTCCTGCTCTGTGACTGGCCGGAGTCGTGTGATAAACCGTGGTCAGTTTACATAGGGGAGGGCAGAACCAGGCAGGATCAGCCAGGTATCTCAGGTGATACAGGGGGCCAAATTACATAGCACAAGCACTGTGTTGTATAACATTCTTTAAAGGAGCAGGATACATTTTTTATGTTAACAAATGCTTTAACTGTTTTAGTTATTGCATACAAATAGGAATTTATGGTGCAATGAGTGGCATATGTACACAATTAGAATTTAGTTCAGCAACATGTCCATAAGTCCAATTGGAACATCCAGAGTGACTTCTTGTTGGCCTCAGACACTTGGAGTAGCACCTCTAAAGAGACTGACGTAGCTCTGGATAACAGATTAGCAGAGAGGAGGCACAATTTAAGCGTAGTAAAAACATTTTTATTTGGGTGAAATAAACATTACCAGCTAAAAACACTGACTCATCAAAAGATAAGGGCCTCTGGTGGAAATTCAGCAGCAGCCTGTCATGGGCTCATATCCACCCACTACTATTTGTACATACTGCACTTAGTTGGTGCCCCTGGTGTCTCTTCTTGGCTTTACCAGTGACTTTACCAACCTACCTATTGTGTTGTCTGTACCCAGGCAGCTTGGTGTGTTTAGGACTTCCACCAGAGGAATTTATCTTTTGATGAGCCACTGTTTTTAGCTGTTAACCACTTACCACGATTCACGGCACTTCTGTATTTACATGTGACTAGCTGTGATTAGACACAGCCGATCACATGGTTAATGGCCCATGGCTCTTTACAGAGATCGGGGTGGCAAGTGGTTAACTGTCAATTGCGCAGCCATGCAACACTGTACCCAAATGAAATTTTATATAATTTTTTCACCCAAATAGAGCTTTCTTTTAGTGATAATTGATCACCACTGCTTTGCAGGGAAACAAAAACTGGCACATTCTTGCTGACAGGACAGAGCTTTGTGTTGTTTACATTCACAGAGCTCTGTCCTGTCTTCCTCTTCCCCGATCACAGAACAGCTGGGGCGGCGTGCATGTGCGCCCCCCTAACCTGGAAGAGCTGGATCACGTATTCGATATGTGATCCAGCGCAGGAGAGCCGCTCTGCCGCTGTACTCCTACATGAATTGTGAGTTGCCATTTTGTCTTTTCACCCCTTTAAATGTGTTTATACTACACTTAGCTCACGCCCTTCTTTCTGCTAATCTATTAGATATTGCATATGACTCACAACTATTGTTTATAAGGAATAACTCTGAACTTCTTATTGCAGAACTAATGCAAATAATATTCATGTTCACTATTGGTAAATCACTCCTTTGTTTCTCTCTGCAGATTTTGAGCGGACTCCACAACCTGACAGGCGTAAACCGCTTCCTCTAGAAGAGCAGCTGAAAATCCAGCTAGCCAGGCTGGATGAGGTGAACTCAGCCAAGCACAGTATAGGAAAAGCACGCCAAGCCAAGATGATCCGGAAAGAGATCACATCGATCCGCCGCAAGATGGCCCACCAACAAGAGTCTAGAAGGGATGGAGCCCATGACAGGCACGGCGCTGCCGGTGGCAGAGGAGCCCTGCCTTTGCACGGCCCTTCAGAGAAGGATGGACAGACGGACAGTGCTGCAGAAGAGAGCAGCAGTCAGGAGACGGGGAAAGGTACTGACCTGTGTTAATTGACTGCTTTCTGTTCTCAGGGGCCTCTTCTGCAGCTCTGTTTAGTTTCAATTCTGTTTACATTTGTGTGTGTGATTGTTCGCTTTCATATGGCACTTTTCTGTTTGTTTTTTTTCCTTCTTTTTTTTTTTTTTTAAATGTACTCACTACCATAGTTGGGCCGT
Organism: Lithobates septentrionalis; assembly: GCA_037952835.1. NCBI lineage: Eukaryota > Metazoa > Chordata > Amphibia > Anura > Ranidae > Lithobates > Lithobates septentrionalis. Next base: position 274,001 of record JBBDGP010002483.1, read on the forward strand.
GTGTGACTGTACAGCTCTGTAAGTCCCATCATGGTCTGCTGGAGATCCATATGTTGACTAAGCCTACTTTTATAGTGTATTATATGCACTCAGCTTACCTTTATGGAAAATCACTGTTCGGTCTGTGTATTTTCAGTCCGTGAATGTGAAACTGCTGCTATTTCTGTTGAGTTTGATCATGTGTTTACATAGTTTGTGCCTGAAATTTTTGTGATAGCCCTTACCTAGAAATAGTTGAGATAATACAAGCTGAAAATGCACCTTTTTATTGGCCTAAAATGGTTGTTTACAAAAAAAAAAAAACACTAGGTAAAAGAGACCTTTTCATTAAAGCACACCTGTCTCATGTCAAAGGAAGCTAAGTACACAGCTCGAGAGCAGATACTCCCCTGTACCAGATTTCCCATTTTAGGGCCTGTTCACACTAGTGCATTGCAGTAATGCGTGTGTGTGTTAACATGTTGCATTAGAGTGACCCTGTGACTTCAGAAAGAAAGCACATCTATACATTAGCCCATGTCTTGAGACACTGCCACTTGACTGCTCCCTGACCGCTATTGCTTAGAATACTTCTCTCCCTTGCTCACGCCAAGTGGTTTCTCCTGTTGGCTTGTATGTCCTATAGTGACAAACAAGCCGATGTGAAAAAACTTTGCAGGTATTCATGTGCCTGTAAGTGTAGAATACCAACAGTGACCACAGGCAGTGAAGCGGCGGCGTTTCAAGTTATGGGCCATCAGAAAGGTAATTTATAGATGGGCTTTTTGCATGGTTGACCTTGTGGGTATTTTGAATGTCCCAGCATTAGTTCTATGCAGTAATGGTTGTTTTACTATCTGTTAAATCAATGCATTAGTGTGAACAGGCATTTAGTTCCTATCCACTGCCCTGTCACTATAGGGGTCCGTTTTTCTCCGCAGGGATCTGTCCGCTGATCCCCTGCTGAGCTGAGCAGAACCAGCGGATGACGCAGCCTGCTCTGCTCTATGGGCAGTCGAATGTAAACAGAGCAGCTGTCCGTTTTTTACCAGACTGCCCTCCGATCTGATTAGGCCAGACAGAGGGGAATAGATCCTTTCATTTGTTTTTATTGGATTGGAAGTAGGCGGATATAAACGGACACAAGTTTGTTTACATCCGCAGCTCCATAGAGGAGAATGGAGGGTCCCATTGGGTTCGCCTGAAACATGGACAGGCAGAGCTGATCGGACTGCTTGTGTGAAAAGGGCCTAAGACGGTGATGCCCCCCCCCCAACCTCATTACACATTGCAGCGCTGAAAGTCAGGAAGTGGAGGGACTACATTCTGGTACCCGAAAGGTCAGAAATGACAAGAGGGTGCCTGCTGTGATAGGTTACTATCCACTGACATGTGACAGGTGAAAACAAATGCTTTTAGAGCGCGGTATGGGCGTTCGTTTCTGGAATTCAATCTTTTGTGTATTTTGGGTTCATCAAGTTTGTCCTTTTCTCATCCAAAGGGCCACCGTTCTGTTTAATTGTTTCCATAACAGTGCAGAGATTATAAATCGTAGGACTTTGACTCTGCTTCATTCAGCATCTCAGAACATTGCAGTGACACCAAAAACTCTTCTACAACTTAACATCTTTACAAAAACTATATACAAAATAATCAGAGCTTATTACCATGAGGTCTGCTTCACTAGTACATGTTGATAGGATTTAGTTTAATTCAGCATATCATTTACTGCAGCAACTCAGCAACAATCCACTAACCAGTGTCTTTTAAAAGAAACAACCCCCACTTTTTCCTATGTGACATTCATTTCACAGTAGAATACTTTGCTCCTGGAGATTCTTCCCATAATAAATGGTGCTTCCATATCCTCCTTCCACCATTCACAATCTGCTATTGGACAAACCAATGATGTAAAACAAATATATATATATATAATACACATACACCTTAAAGAATAATTTACAGGCATCAGCACGGTATACATAGTTACATTGAACGGTATACATTGTACCAGCTTGAATGGTATACATCATTACATTGGTCCAATGTAACTATGTATTTACTATACCTGGCTGATGCCCCTTCAACTGGAAATCACTGAAGTAGACACCGCTATTCCAGTGATCTCCACATGCTTCCATGTCCCATGCTGAGTGGCCAGTCTGATGTCTTGCGAATGCTCCTATTGGTTGGCCGCTCAGAACAGGCAAAACATTCAGAGACAGCTTTGCAGTCCCTGAATGAATGCAGAGCGTTCGCTGATTGGACGAGGTGGGGAGCATGATGTCACCACGCTGCCTCTCCACCTCTTGCAATCAGAGAAGGTTTTGCATTCATTCAGAAAATGCAAAGCATTCTCTGGATGGCACCTATGCCAAGTGGCTGGTTTTCACAATGCTTGGACCCAGAAGCAAGTGGAGATTGCTGGATTCCAGCGGCATTGGCAAGGTAAGTTTTATATATAGTTGTGTTGGTCCAAGCTGGACCAAACAAAACTATATATAACATGCCAGCGTGTGGAATTATTCGTTTAAAAGGAGTTCATTTATTTTTAAAATTACACAAAGAATTCACATGCTAATAAAAAAAAATTGGGGTTATATCTCTGGTTTGGCACCCCCTTTAGACTCTTTGCAAGTGGATCTTAAACCTTGGGTCCCCTAGTTAAGGCGTACCTTGTTTTATTTGACAACGGTCTCCCCAGAGTCACTGAACCCCATATGCGTTTGATTGGCTTTTTTAAATGTGAACTACTGATAAAATGAATCTGGCGCCTCTGATAATACATGTTCCGGACTACAGAAAAAATAAGACCCTTTATAGCCCATACCACTCAGTCAGATGCTTTCTAAGCCCTGGTTCACATAGATGCTACTTTGAAATTGTGCTACTTCAGAAGTAGCACGATTTCAACGTAACAGCTCAGCGCGATTTTAGGTGCTGCTTGAAAGACATCTGTGCGGCTTCATGCACAGACGTCTATTGAAATTGCACCTGAAATGCACAAAAGTAGTGCAGGAGCTACTTTTACAAATCGGTGCGGTGTCGCACCGATTGATACTGTGCCATTGCGGGCGATAGACTGTGACAAATCACTCCAATGTGAATGAGGGCTAAAGGTTTCCTGTTTGCACTCTAAAACTGTCAGCTGGACTATGGATGTTATCAACAACACAAAAAAAAAACTCTAATATGTACAGTACAAGCCAGACCCATTCTATAGAGTAGGGATATACAATTAGCGGACCTCCAGCTGTTGCACAACTACAAGTCCCATCATGCCTCTGCTTCTGGGTGTCATGCTTGTGGCTGTCAGAGTCTTGCTATGCGTCATGGGGGTTTTAGTCCTGCAACAGCTCGAGGGTCCGCTAATTGCATATCCCTGCATAGAGACACTCTACACTTTACAGCACTGTGTAAAGAATGTAAATTATTTACTGCAACAATAAGCATCATTTATCACAAGGAAATGACAATGATCTGTATTGCTGCACAGCAATCAGCAGTCCTCTGATTACAAATTTGAGAACTGGGTTATACAACAGTACAGACAGTTCTCACTTCAGACACTTTGAGAAGGTGAGGCCGGATGTCTGTTACAATGCACTGTGTCACATGAATGTAAGGAAGTGGCCATAGCAGTAAAAGTAACAATGAATGTATACACTGGATATATACACTGTATTTTCAGCTTTATGTGAAAAAGAAATGCTGGTAAAGGATTTTGTATTCTGTTTTTTAGTTTTAAATACTGATTTTCATTCAGAGTTGTTGATAATAATATATATACTGTATATTGTAAATTTTGTTGATACTGCTAAAATAAAAAAGGTTTGGCTAACCTTAAACATTTCTTTTGGCAGTATAGAAAGAGTTAAAGGGCAGCTCCAGGCAAGAATAGGCTAAATACACCATACTATGTGATATGCCTTACATGGACTTCCAATGTAATTCACATACTCTTGTAATACAGCCAATCCTCTTGTGCTATATGGTTACTTAGCATAAAGAGGGTGATGGCAACAGACACGGCATTTCTGTAGATTCTGTGTCCCAGCCCTGCCTCCCTTTTTTTCCTTTTCGGACTGCTTGTAGATATTACCACATCGGTGGCATCCTTCTCTCTCTGCCTCCTGTGTGCCAGGACCTACTATAGCTAGGTTCACATCTGTGTGGGTGGTGCTGCTGCGTGACCCGCACAAATGCCGGCAGTTGCAACCACCCAAACAGAGAAATGCGTGACCCTGGGGCGGGTGCCATTAATCCGAATGGCACGCCGCCCGCACTAGAAATCGCACCCGTTACCGGGAACCTCGGTTCCTGTGCGGGCTGCGATTTCAAAAATCGTGCAGGGACTTCTTTCCTGCGTTGGTGCGGCAGCCCATTCAAATGAATGGGCTCTCACGCCCACACAAACCGCTGGCCGCACAGGTGTGAACCGAGCCTTAATGCAGGGTTGAAAGATGCATGTGAATTGGCATAAAGGATGTGTAATGTGATTCACTTGCCTCTTCCACGCTACACAGGTGTATACTGTAGGTATGTGCTGGTGGCATGCTGGAACCCAGAGTAGACAGAAATCAGCAGTCAAAAGCTAACTTTTAGAGGCAGCTCTCTACTCTGGTATCCTAAAAGGTCCCTGGAGTAGTCTGTAGACCATTAGAAGACTAAGAGCAGCACAAAGCTTGATTCAGCCCAGTAAGAATTTTATTTTTCATGGCAAGTAATAATAAAAAAAAGTGTTTTGTGGGATCAAAACTCCCCCCTAATCGGGGTTTGTGTGCTTGGCAGTAAATTGTAAAATAATACGAATAGCATGGGATGCAGGTTGCCAAACTGACAACTAACTGGATTTTATGCTATTTGTATCAATTTGTGTTGTTCAGTGTATGTCTGGCCATACATTGTACAATTTTACTTTTAGATTTACTGAAACCATATAATATGAGGTCAAACCTAAACACTTTCAATTTGTATGCAATCAGGCAAGCTCTTGCACTGCATAGTTGAAGGTAAATCTAAAAATAAAATGTATTCAGAAAATTGGGTAATGTATAGCCAGCCTAAATCTGAATTTACTGCCAGCACACAAGTCCTGATAAGGAAGGAGCTTTTGAGTCCCTAAAATGCATTCTTTGTTATAGATTACTTGTGAAAAATAAACTGAAATATAGGATAAGTTCACCTTTATTATATGCTACACCCATATTTAGGGTGTAATATGTTACTAAATCACCTGCTGCCTTCCCGACCGATCCCTCATTGTGACGGTGGAACGGGGGTTCTTTCCCTGCACCCGCTGTCACAGTTCAAAAACAGCGCAGTCATGCGGGGCTCCGCCCACACAACCGGGTCATTTATTCACAGAGTTGTGAAAAACTACAACTACTGTCAGCTATTGCGGCTGACAGCTTGTAGTTCTCAATGAACTAGGAGGGTGCTGGACTTCAGTAACTGCCTGCCCATCTTGGGAGGTAGGGGCACACAGCTCTACTGCTGGTCTGCAGGATCCTGACATTGCACCCACAAATGCTTTACACACTCCCAATAGAAAAAAATAAATGCAATTTTTTTTTTTACATGCAAAAAAATGTGCATTTCCTTTTTTTTTTTTTTTTTTTTTTTTTTTTTATTACTATTATTTTTTTTATTTTTTTTAAGGTGAACTTATCCTTTAGGCTTTGTTGCGCTTTCATCTTTCTAATGCTCTACACCAGTGGTTCTCAACCCTGTCCTCAAGTATCCCCCAACAGCTGTCCAAAATACCAAGCCATTGACTCTGATTTAAAGCACCTGTGCAAGATAAAGAAAAACCCGCAAACATGGCCTGTTGGGGGTACTTGAGGACAGGGTTGAAAACCACTGCTCTACACTGAGCAGGCATACAGGTGACAGTCCTTACTGGATGGACAGAATTACAGATCCTTTAGCAGGTAGAAATAACAGTATTGGAACTGTTTGCTAACAGCGCCACTTTACATGCCCATGCAAAAAACAGACCTTTTCCATTGTAGTACTAAATTCAGCCTGGCATCCCTTTAAAGCGGTATTAAACACAAAACCAAAATGTAATATATTGCAGCTTACTAATCATTAGACATGGTGGCTGCATTTTTTTTAAGGCTTTTTCCCCTCTGTTTTTACCTGGTGATCTGCCCAGTAACACACCTCCTGTATTAGAAGCCCCCCACTCTGGATGAATGAGCACAGTGGGCACATTTGGACACCAGCATTGTTAGTCTAGGGGGGAGGGGAGTGTTAGATGCACTAGAACAGGGGTCTTCAAACTGCGGCCCTCCAGGTGTTCAGGAACTACAATTCCCATCATGCCTAGTCATGTCTGTGAATGTCAGAGTTTTACAATGCCTCATGGGATGTGTAGTTCTGCAACAGCTGGAGGGCCATAGTTTGAGGATCCCTGCACTAGAAGAATTGAAACAAAACCCAGCTAACACTTTATAAACAGTTACAGCAAACGTTTTTTGTTTTTGTTTTTTCTTTTTGGGATAAAAGTTTTTTACATAAATAAATGTGATCATTAGAAGCGCCCCTGTCAGTGGAAAATGGTTTGTCTCATCCCTGTAACTGATACATCTTGCAAGAGAACTTGTTCTTTTGAAAAACAACAGACTTACTGGCCAGATCACCAGATGAAAATAGAAGAAAGGAAAGCTAAAAAAAGAAAACTAATGCAGCCATCACATCTAAGAATTGGTAAGCTGCAATATACAGTAGCTCACAAAAGTGAGTACACCCCTCACATTTTTGTGAATATTTTAATATATCGTTTCATATGACAACACTGAAGAAATGACACTTTGCTACAATGTAAAGTAGCGAGTGTACAGCTTGTATAACAGTGTAAATTTGTTGTCTCCTCAAAATAACTCAACACACAGCCATTAATGTCTAAACCGCTGGCAACAAAAGTGAGTACACCCCTAAGTGAAAATGTCCAAATTGGGCCCAAAGTGTCAATATTTTGTGTGGCCACCATTATTTTCCAGCACTGCCTTAACCCTCTTGGGCATGGAGTTCACCAGAGCTTCACAGGTTTCCACTGGAGTCCTCTTCCACTCCTCCATGGAGACATCACGGAGCTGGTGGATGTTAGAGACCTTGTCCTCTACCTTCCATTTGAGGATGCCCTACAGATGCTCAATGGGGTCTAGGTCTGGAGACATGCTTAGCCAGTCATCACCTTTACCCTTAGCTTCTTTAGCAAGGCAGTGGTCGTCTTGGAGGTGTGTTTGGGGTCGTTATCATGTTGGAATACTGCCCTGTGGCCCAGTCTCCGAAGGGAGGGGATCATGCTCTGCTTCAGTATGTCACAGTACATGTTGGCATTCATGATTCCCTCAATGATCTGTGGCTCCCCAGTGCCGGCAGCACTCATGCAGCCCCAGACCATGACACTCCCACCACCATGCCTGACTGTAGGCAAGACACACTTATCTTTGTACTCCTCACCTGGTTGCCGCCACACATACTTGACACCATCTGAACCAAATAAGTTTATCTTGATCTCATCAGACCACATGACATGGTTCCAGTAATCCATGTCCTTAGTCTACTTGTCTTCAGCAAACTGTTTGTGGGCTTTCTTGTGCATCATCTTTAGAAGAGGCTTCCTTCTGGGACGACAGCCATGCAGACCAATTTGATGCAGTGTGCGGCGTATGGTCTGAGCACTGACAGGCTGACCTCCCCACCCCTTCAACCTCTGCAGCAATGCTGGAAGCACTCATACGTCTATTTCCCAAAGACAACCTCTGGATATGACACTGAGCACGTGCACTCAACTTCTTTGGTTGACCATGGCGAGGCCTGTTCTGAGTGGAACCTGTCCTGTTAAACCGCTGTATGGTCTTGGCCACCATGCTGCAGCTCAGTTTCAGGGTCTTGGCAATCTTCTTATAGCCTAGGCCATCTTTATGTAGAGCAACAATTCTGTTTTTCAAATCCGTAGAGAGTTCTTTGCCATGAGGTGCTATGTTGAACTTCCAGTGACCAGTCTGAGAGAGTGAGAGCGATAACACCAAATTTACCACACCTTCTTCCCATTCACACCTGAGACCGTGTAACACTAACGAGTCACATGACACCGGGGAGGGAAAATGGCTAATTGAGCCCAATTTGGAAATTTTCACTTAGGGGTGTACTCACTTTTTTTGCCAGCGGTTTAGACATTAATGGCTGTGTGTTGAGTTATTTTGAGGGGACAGAAAATTTACATTGTTATACAAGCTGTACACTCACTACTTTACATTGTAGCAACGTGTCATTTCTTCAGAGTTGTTACATGAAAAGATATAATAAAATATTTACAAAAATGTGAGGGGTGTACTCACTTTTGTGAGATACTGTAATAATAATTTGCTTTTGGGTTTAATACCACCTTGAAGGTTTCTGGTAGTCATATCAGCTGAAGTAAAAAAAAAAAAAAAAATCTTTGAAAGAATGCATACGTTTTTTTTTAAAAGCCATCTGTTCATCTAGTTTTGCCTGCAATTGTTCTTTGGGCTCCATTCACACTTGTATGACTCCAAAGTTGCCCCGACTTTGGAGTGCAACTTTGACGCAACTTGGATGGGTGCAACTGTTGTATCGTATAACATTCACGTACAACTTTCATGCAACTTTTGAGGGTTAACATTGAAGCCCTCAAGTTGCATGAAAGTCAGACCAAAGTAGTGCATGAACTACTTTGAAGTCGCTGCAACTTTAAGCCCAACATATATGAATGGTTATTATTGGAAAACATGGGGAACGTCTTGTCATGCGTCTTTCATGTCCAACGATGCATGACATGTCGCACAAGTGTGAATGGAGCCTCAAAGACCTAAACAAACCTAGAATGCTGACACTTGCTGCCTTCTTGGACTGCCTGGCTAGTGAGAACTTTTTCAGTATTTAATATTTATTCTCTCTGACTTCCTCACCAAGAGTGAGGTAGCAAAATTCAGCATTGCATGGCTTCTAAGATGACTGATGGCATGTATAGCATAATTACGCAGCCTTGTGATTGCAGATTTATCTACTGGAAGTAGGCTGCTGATCTCTCCTAAAAAAGGCTGTTTGCCTGGCCTGTCTGGTCTAATAACTTCAACATGGAACACCATTGACCTAGAGCAGCGGTTTCCAAACTGCGGCTCTTTGCTGGCTTTTATCTGGCCCTTGGGGCACTATTCCTACCACTGATACCAACTGTGGGGCATAATTCCCCTCTCTGACACCAATGAAGGGGGCACAATTCCTCCCAATGACACCAAAAGTTTGGGCACAATTCCTCCCAATGACACCAAAAGTTTGGGCACAATTCCTCCCAATGACACCAAAAGTTTGGGCACAATTCCACCCAATGACACCAAAAGTTTGGGCACAATTCCACCCAATGACACCAAAAGTTTGGGCACAATTCCACCCAATGACACCAAAAGTTTGGGCACAATTCCACCCAATGACACCAAAAGTTTGGGCACAATTCCACCCAATGACACCAAAAGTTTGGGCACAATTCCACCCAATGACACCAACAACAGGGCCTAATGACTTCAATGAAGGGGCACAATTCCTCTCGATGACACCAACGATGGGACCCAATGACATCAACAATGGGGCACAGTTCCTCCCACTTACACCAATAATGGGGCACAATTACTCTCACTGAAACGAACTATGAGGCATTATTTTTTCCCACTGACATCGGGAGCTTTTCTACTCCCACTCTCCACAGTCCGGCCCTCCTAAAGCCTGAAGGAACGTAAACTGTCCCTTTTTGTTTAGAAAGTTTGGAGACCCCTGACCTAGAGCAAGAGATAGCAGATTAGGAGCCCAGATATTTCTCCAACCTAACCTGCTACATACACGCTTCTTGTGGGTGATGCTGACAGTCTTGAAACTAGAGGCAGCCAGGCAGTTAGCATTTTGAAAAGAAGGCCAATTGCACCTTACTGCATGTTTCTTTTAGACCAGGTTTCATACAGTTTTCTGTACATCAGTATTGAAACTAAACTTCCATCCTTCCATGGCTAATTATTATTCTGTAACTATGCCTAGAAGTGTCACTATCCAACAGTGTGACTGTAGGGGCAAGCCAAGCTCAACTTCTGGAACTAAAGCTGACATTTTCCTAAGACAATTCCAGAACCGTGGTGCCAATGTCAGTCTGCTTTGCTGTAACATTAGTTTGTTAGATTACTCTCAGTACAGCTGAAAGGCAGGCCATACACGGTTTGCATCTCAGCTGGTTCAGCAGGAACTGACCGAGATTTGAACTGTGTATGGGCAGGCTGAATGTACCAAGTTGATCAATCAACTTGGGTACAACCAGCATGCTGGGTTTTACCTGCAATTATCGCTAGTGGCTGCTATAGCCGCTGGCAATAATTGCTGTCTTCTTCCGGCAGGGACGGCTTCCCCCGCCAGGAGAACACAATGGCCTGGCAGGAGGGATTCCCACATCAATGCTGTCTGTGTTTATGGGGAATCGAGCAAATTTCTTTTCTGCAACCTGTGGTTGCAGAAAAGAAATTCACTCCATGTATGGCCGGCCTAAGTATAACCAAAACTAAAGATTATCTACAGTAGAATGATCAGTGGCAGGAGACAGCAACTTGATTTGTGGACTGGAACAGATTTATTACAACTTCATGTAATGTATTCGGTGGCAACCGTGGTGTATTCTCAGCCAATATAGTGATTGTAAGATATATCTTTAGATATCTTTTGGGTGTGACCTTCATATGCTTGCTGAAAAACTGGTGAGATAAAATGTACTTTTAGGGTAGGCCACATAGATGGAAAATTGACATTCCGGTAGCTGTGCAACACTATTAAAGTGGAAGTAAACCCCCCTATCGGTTTCAGCCAGGGAATCTGCCATCTTTGCCTCTGTTTAATCTTCAACTGCCATGGTGCTGCCCATGTGATCCGTTATGACACCAGCCATTGGATGGTTTAACAGTTTGGTTGAGAGCACAACCAATGTGACAGTTACATTCCCGTCACATGTCGGAAATGTAACTGTTTTTTGAAACGGTTAAATCGATGGGTTTACTTCCGCTTTAAACAGGGATGCAAACCCTGCATAGGCAATATGGCTGCCTGATTCTTACAGAAATATTTTATCTAGATACAAGACTTTTAAAACAAAGTGGACCTACCATTAATGACCATACGTCTCATAAACAAGTATGGTATGTGTCAGCATTGCCAAATCATATTATTCTGAGGGATAAAGGGTCTATTTTTTTGCAGTAGATGGCCAAAAAAAAAAAAAACACTCCCAAGCTCTATGTGACTGAAAGTGAACCTGTGGCTAGCCTGTGAGCATTCAACTACTTACCTATTGCTATTTACCAATTGCTAAAGCCCAATTGAACTTTATTGTTAAGATCAGCTAAATACATCCCAGGTGCATCCAAACAAAACATGTGCAGTCTAATGCCTCATACACACGGTCGGATTTTCCGATGGGAAATGTTCGATGTGAGCTTGTTGTCTGAAAGTCGGACCGTGTGTATGCTCCATCGAACATTTGCAGAATTTCCACCAACAAATGTTTGAGAGCAGGTTTTCAGCCAACATAACTTTGTTGTCGGAAAGTCCGATCGTGTGTACACCAGTCCGTCACACAAAAGTCCACGCATGCTCGGAATCAAGCAGAAAGAGCCGCACTGGCTATTGAACTTCCTTTTTCTCGGCTTGTCGTACGTCTTGTATGTCACCGCATTCTCACGTTCAGAATTTTGGGCCAACATTTGTGTGACCATGTGTATGTAAGACAAGTTTGAGCCAACATCCATCGAACAAAAATCCACGGTTTTGTTGGCGGAAAGTCCGATCATGTGTACGCGGCATTAGGCTGCCCATACATTATACAAGTTTCTTGTACAATTTTCCTTAGGATTTAAAACCATATAATGTGAGGTCAAACTTAAACACTTTCAATTTGTATGCAATCGGGCAGGCCCTTGCACTACATAGTTGAAGGTGAGCCTGGGTTCACACAAGTGTGTGCAGAACAGCGCATGTGAATCTGTGCACATGCAGTGTTCCTGTGCACATCACATGCGATGTCTGTGTGGTGCAATTTGAGCCCTGCATTCTGTATGGCCTCAAATCGCATCCCATCCGCACCAGAATGGTGCAGGACCCTTTTTTCCCCGCACCTGAATCGCATTGTATGGGTGTTCACACCCATGTGATGCGATTCTTGCAATCGCTCTTCTTTTTGCGATCTGTTTCGGGGTGTTGTTACTCTAACATTGACACCAGCAGCAGATCGCATGGATGCCGTGCGATTGCTATGCAGTACGATGTGGTGCAGGGAAACCAGGGCTAAATCTAAAGGCAATTGAATAAGAAATTTGTATAGTGTATGGCCAGCTTTACAGTTTACTTTGGGAAGCAGCCTTAACCTGAGTGGGGAAGCCTATGCCCTGCCAGCATGCTGCAGACCAGTGATCTTTCTACAGAAGTCCGCCAACCTCCTGTTGAATCGGAACTATAGCTCTGCAACCAACAAATCTCAGGCTCCCTACACACCCCCTACAAAATTCTGGCTTTCAGCAAGGGGGTGTTGGACTTCTGCAAAGAGACCACTGCTTCCACACAGAGAGCAAGGGTCTTTCTCTGCAGCATGTTGGCATAGGACAGGCTTTTCTACCTAGGCCTAGGGATGCTTTATAAAAAAAAAAACAGCAAGCTGTAGGACTTTGTACACATTTTGTTCATGGAGGAACTCTTCAAATAACCTTCTGGGTTAGGGAACCCCTGATAATAATTACAATGTTTACAGCTCACTGTACATTAGTGTTATGGTCAGTGAACGAATCCCCTTCTTAACAGTTATCTTAAAAGATCAATAGTGTCAGTGGGAACTTATCTGAGAGGCAGAAATTGCTCCTTGCTCAAGGAACCCCTAGCAATATCCATTGAGTGAGGCTACTGTAGGCTGTGGAGCAATTTATACTCAAAGTTCACATCAAAAGTTCTGAGGTTGTTCAAGTCCTTCTCTAAAGCCTAGTACACACGGGCTGAATGTCGGGCGGCATCAGACGGTTCAATGGAACCGGCCGACATTCGTCCTGTGTGTACTGCAGCCAGTGTTCTGTCAGAAGTTACATTCCGTCAGCTGCGCATGCTTTCCACCGCTACCAGGTTTGCTAATCTGACAGAACACCTGCAGTCAGAAGGCGGCAGCAGACATCTTACTACCCCCAGTTGCGTCTTGAATTTCAGAGTAATTTTAGCAATAAAATAAGCATATATAAATATAGTATATTGACATCTGTGATGCTGTTTGGATGTTTAATTTTGAAAGCCTAAAGGTTTAGTGCTGAGCAGTGCGGGGTGTACCAACATGGCCTCCGCCACCTTCCTACTGCTGGCGTCCAGCTTCTTTCAAAATGTAACATCAATACAGCATCACAGATGTCAATATACTTTATTTCTATACACTCACTTTATTGCTAAAATAACTCTGAAATTCAAGACGTAGCTGGGTGTAGTAAGATGTCTGCTGCCGCCTTCTGACTGCAGGTGTTCTGTCAGATTTTCAAACCTGGTAGCGGTGAAACGCATGAGCAGCTGACGGAACGTCACTTCCGTTAGCTGATGTGATGGGTTTGCTCATCTGACAGAACACCGGTCTAACACTGGCCGGCTTCTGTCGAAGGGGCGTGACTGAAAAAGGTCTGCCAATCGGCTACTGATCAGCGCTCTCAGCCAATGGCTGAGAGCACTGACCGGAGTGTTCTAGCAAGGGGGCCGCCCCCCTGTCAGAACACAATAGCACAGCAGGGGAGATCCCTGTACTAACATTGGACAGTCAGTACTCCTCCTGAGCTGTCAGTTTTTTTTCATTCAGCTTGTTGGGTTGAACGGAAAAAAAACTAGTAGTGTGTACCAGGCTTAAAGTGGAGCTTCACTCCCCCAATCAACATTGATTTTTTTTTTTCATGCTACTAGCATTAGAAAATAGGAATATATATATATATATATATATATATATATATATATATATATATATATATATATATATATATATATATATATATATATATATATATATATAATTTACTTGTTTTAAACTGTTTATTTTTATTACATTTCTTTAGTTACTTCCTGGTTTCTTGTCTAGGCAAATTATGTCATAAATCCCTGGAGTATTCAGGAGGGGAGGAGGGGTTCTCAGCTAAGCGCACACTCCTGTGTGCTTGCCTGAGTTAAGGGCAGATGGATTCCAGAAAGTAAATGCTACATAAATCATCTGCCCTTGCTCAAGATGGCCACCGCCAGAAGTGCTAGGGGGTGTTTTTCAAAGTGATTTCTCAACAAAATAAACATTTAGACATGGATGATTGGGGAAGTTTGCTTTGACTATTAAAAATGAATTTGTTTTTTTGGTTTGTGGTGCTCAGATGCAATGAAGATCTACTTTAAGAAGCTCAGCTCCCGCCTGTGTGCAGTGGCTAATCAGCTTTCTGGTATCTAATGTAAACGTAAGGCAGGAGATCTGAATGGAGGGAGCCGTGTAAGCTACTGAGTCACTGCTGAGAGTGGAGCCCTGGGCTACCGGGTCACTGCTGGGAGGGGGAACGGAGTTGCTGACGAGGAGGTCTTCATTGCTTCTATTTTGAAATTTAAGGATGAATTGCGCCACAGGGCCTGCAGCTTCATATTTCAGTGAGGGCTTTCTTTTAAAGCTTATTCTTATTGCCTTTTAGGAATATTTAATTACTTTAATGTTCATATCTCAGGCACAGGTTCACTTTGAATCCTAGACAGCTGATCACATAGTCTGTTCTAGTTACCAGAGCTGTGTGTGTTTTTTGTGTCAGCAGACACTACAGACAGTCTATTGTTTTCTGATTACACTATTGCAGTGAGCGAGGATTAGCAAATCAAAACATTATGTGGAACTACTAAGCAGGAAGCCACATATGTCCCCGTGTATATGAATAAGGACAAACAATACATAGAAAACAAGGTTTTTAAAACCTTGACTGGTTCTAACATTACTTACAATAGGTTGTTCTCTTTTATGTGTATATAGATATATATATAATAAAAAAAATGACGACCATAGTTCTCTTTATGCTTTAAATACACACCAACACCATTATTTGCATGAATCTGATAACACGCACATGTTTTTATATATAAAAACGATTGTTTCCCTTTTAACTGCTGTTTTATATTGCCTTGCTTTCATCAGGTCTTTGTAACCTTTATTCTCAGTTTTCATAATGTGAGGTTCGACAGATTTTATATATATTTTTTTGAGCTTATTTTTTTATAGAATTGTAATCAAGCGCTGTACATTCCGAATATTCCTTTTGGGTAATGTTTCCATTTTTTTTCTATCAATAAAGCGTGTTTATTTAAACCTTAACATTTGGCCAGTTTGTGTTTTTGGTTCCCAGGGAAGAGGTCCAAGGTTCTTGCAGAGCTGCATTTAGAGATCTGTATGATAAACTGGTTAAAAAAAAGAGTTGCCGTTTTTTTAATGCTACATTTTTATTTTTATTTTTTATTTTTATATCTGGAGACCATACATTATGGGGTCCCTCCTCATGCCTTGTGCTCTATCCACCTCTGTTCTTCATTCTTGAGCCCCTGAACAATCTCTCCTGTTCTAAATCTTAACATCCTGCGCTATCTCTGCCTGTCTGTCTCCTCTCAGGACTTGGCCCAAACATTTCCTCCACCCCCGCACATGAAGTTGGTAGAAGGACCTCTGTCCTTTTCTCCAAGAAGAACCCCAAAACGGCAGGACCTCCAAAGAGACCTGGGAGGCCACCTAAGAACAGAGACAGCCACTTGTCGTCGGGGCAAATCAGCAGTCCGATTGGACCCCCTCAACTGTCTATAATGGGGGGGTCGCAGAGGCAGCGGAAAAGAGGCAGGAGTCCCCGGCCAACATCCAGTTCAGACAGTGAAAGCGACAGTGACAAGTCAGCAGAAGATGCCTCTATAGGTAAGTCAGGGCCAAGACGCTGCAGATTAAAGCAGATCTAATCCCAATCACTAATATCTCAAAAAAACGTTTAACCTGTTCATGTCGTTTTAAAAGGTTTTTTTTAATTGCATTAAAGGGTAAGTTTCCCCTTTTGGAACATGTTACGTGTTCCACGCGTTTTTAGGGTGGAACATTTAACATCTTCCAGCATCTGCACCTTCTCCCCCCCCATCCTTGTGACACCGCGGACACCCACTGTCACAATTTAAAAACAATGCAGCCGTGCGAGGCTCCGCCCCCCCCCCCCCCCCCAAACGGTCACGTCATTCATTCACAGTTTCCTGTGAGTTAATAGACTACATGAACCGTCGGCCATTGCGGCTGACGGCTTGTAGTTCTCAATGCACTACGAGGGAGCTGGTGAGCGCTCTCATAGTTCATTGATCTTCTTGCTCTCAAGTAACTGCCTGCCCGTATTGGAGGTACGGACCTACAGCTATCCTGAGGGTCTGCAGGAGCCTGGACATTGCACTTGTGATCTCCTGATTGCAGGTGCAATGTTCTGCAGGCTCCTTGGCAAAAAAAATTATAAATGCACATTTTTAAAAAAATTTTTTTTTAGCTGCAAAAAAAGTGCATTTAATTTAATTTTTTTTTTCAAAAGGTCTACTTAGCCTTTAATTCTGCAGCTTTTTTTAAAATAATACCTGATGGTCCTGCCTTTTTAAGGTCCTTGTTCAGGCACCTGATATGGGGGTGACAGCTGCCTCCCATCTGTGCTTATGTTTGCTCACTCTGTCACATGGAGAGCGGCTGTACCGACACACATTTCACAAGCCTAATGTGCTGTTGCCACTATCCAGTCCAGAGCAATGACCTGCAGCTGAAAGAGATTAGCAGCACTGGATGAATAAGGTGAAATTCTTTCTATGAAAAAAAAAAAAAAAGCAATGGTTTATGATAAAGGGGACATTACCGAGCTAAAAGTCATCTAGTTAGGATTTACATCTGCTTTTAAAGCTGTCCTATCAATTTTTTTTCCCATGCATTGGGGCTGTGCCCACACTGCAAGGGGTAACTGCTTTGTCCATGGGTGACCATAACGCTGTATACTTACTCGATCCAGTGGCAAATGGTGATCCCCCATAATCCAGGGTGAACTGTTCCTGATGCTCTCAGAGGAGGTCTATAGGCGTGATGACATCAGGAACAGTCTACCTTCCAAGACCGCAGGGGGCAGGAGCAACAGAGACCGGTCTTGTGATCGGAGGAATAGGTAAGTATATCTCTGCTCTCCTCTCCCCTAGATAAAAACGAGCAGTTATTCCGTGCAGTGCGGGCACAGCCCCACTGCATAAGAAAAATAAGTAAAAAATCCCCAGAGTTTGGTTTTAAAGTTGGCATATGGCTAGCAAATGATCCAGCCGCTGTATCCATTGCTGGCCCTCAGCAGGCATATAGGCATGCAAAATCATATCCTACGGTTTTGTATGTAATTGTCAGATACCCCTGGGGCTCATCTTTAAGGAAAAGAAAACTATTGGCCATGAAAACATTCTTTTTTTTTTTTTTTTTTTATATAATTTTTTTTATTATTATTCTGGTGGTACAAAATTTTATCAATGATTATCAAATTTTACCATCTGTCATTTTTATTTAAAGTTGTCCTTTATAATAGCAATGTTTAGACCTATAAGAATACTGAATTAATAACACATGTATAGAAACTGGAGAAAAGTTTATCCACAATAGTGGCGATCTTGTCAGATCACTTGGTTACTTTTCCTAGAGAAAATAAATTTTCTCTTCTTTGTTAGAGATCTTTTACTTTATCCAAGTTACATATATATTTTTTATAAATACGTGTTTGAAGCTTGGACCACAAAATGAATTATCTGGTCAAATATAGAGTTGGTAGGAGCTATGCTGTATCTTTGTACTTTATTCCCCACCACCATCATGAGCGCCTTATGAAGAACGGGAGGAAAAGCATCTATTGCTGCTTAAGAGCAGATCATTTTTTTTTCTGGTTCAGACCCACTCAAGTGTAACCCAAGGAAGAGTGGTCACACATTCCCTGAAATTACACTGGGTTTCATTTAAAGCCTCACTCGATGTTTAATGTCCCTTTAAATAGTTTGTTTTGGCTAAGCTGGCCCAAACTATTTACTGCAGGTGCGCTTGCTGGGCACGCTGCTTTGTGTGTCGGTAAAGTGCCACGTTTGGCAGTGGGAGAGAGACTTACCGTCCCACTCCTAGAACATAGAGTCAGGCTGTGCGCTGCTCAGCCACTCACAGGGAGTTAAATTCTATGAATGAATACAAAGCTTCCAGTGATTGGCTGAAGCGGGCGGATGACGTCACAATCTCCACTCCAGCCAATCAAAGGAAGCTTTGTATTGATTCATAGAATACAAAACTTCCTGTGAATGGCTGAGTAGCACTCGGCCCAACTCTTATGTTCCAGGAGTGGGACAGGAATTCTGTCTAAATGCCGAAACACAGTGCTGTATACTGTATGTAGCCAGAGCCTAGTACACACTGCAACTGACCGCTCGGGTCAGAGCCGCTGTATTAACAATCCGATGTTAGTACAGCGATCTCCCCTGCTGTTCTATTGTGTTCTGACAGCGGGACGGCACCCCTGCCAGAATGCTCTGGTCAGCGCTCTCGGCCATTGGTTGAGAGTGTTGATCGGGAGCTGGTTGGCAGACCTTTTTCAGTCATGACTCTTCAGCAGAAGCCGGCCATTGGACCGGCTGCCATACACACGGGCCAAATGTCAGGCAGCATCGGCCGGTTCAATAGAAAGCAGCTGATGTCGCCTGACTTTCAGCCCGCGTGTACGGGGCTTATGGCTATATACTGGTAATAGAGTGCGTTCAGCAAGTGCACCTGTTATGCAGTGTAAACACGGTCGGACTTTTCTATCGGACTGGTCCGACAGACCAGCCGATCGTGTGTGGGCTTCATCGGACCTTCAGCTGACTTTTTCAGTCGAAAATCTGACGAACTTTAGATTTGGAACATGCTTCAAATCTTTACTTCGTAACTCCGCCGGACCCAGAAATCCGCTCGTCTGTATGCTAGTCCGACGGACAAAAACCGACGCTAGGGCAGCTATTGGCTACTGGCTATCAACTTCCTTATTTTAGTCCAGTGTACATCATCACGTACGAATCCGTCGGACTTTGACCTGATCGTGTGTAAGCAAGTCCGTTCGTTAAAAATTCAGTTGAAAGTCCGTCGGACCAGTCCGGTCGAAAAGTCCACCCGTGTGTATGCGGCTTATGTGCAATGAATAGTTTGTTTGGCCCAGCTTGGCCTTACCAAACTATTTAAGGGGACATTAAACATGGGGTTAGGCTTTAACTGAAGTGCTAATAGTGTTTACTAGAGCAATGTGCATTTTATTTTGTATAGAAATGCTGGCACCCTCTTCTGGAAATATACCCAGCTACCTGCTACATTTTCATGTATTTCAAAAAATATCTACTTTTGAATGGTATGACTCGAAATGCTTTGAAAAAAAAAGAGCAAGTATTTGCATTTAAACTGACTACAATGACACAAAAACTCCCAGTTTTATGTAGTCATCATGACTAGAACAGTCATCCCACCTGTGGCAGATTTAGAAATGTAAGGAGCTCTGTGTGAGTGCTCCTACTCTGCATTTCATAGCTGTCCCCTTTAGATATGTGCAGGTAACATGCTGCGCCTGCTCTTAAAAGTAGAACTGTGGCCAGGCTATGGACATTCAGACTGTAGTTACACTGTTCCATGTGCATTCTTTGCCAATGGTAATGCTCACGTGTAGGTGCGAGTGAGCCCATAGAATTTTTCTCTGTTGTTCAGACAAAACGGCAGTGCACACATGTGACCCAACCTCGTAAATTGGATTTCTACTCGACATGCGTTTTGCATGTTTCATGCAGCAAAATGCGAGAGTGTACATATTGTTAGCAAGCAGCAATTTGATTTTAAAGGATAAGTTCACCTTTGGTAACAGGTTACATGTTCCTCCGGTTCTTCATAGTTAATTGATTCTGCTTGCCCGTAATGGGCACACAGATACACTGACAGATCTGCAGGAGATGTGCATAGCACCAACGATCTGCTGATTGCTGGTGCAATGCTTTACAGGCTCCGAAAAAAACAAATGTACATTTTTTTTACCTGCAATAAAATGTGCATTTGTTTAAATTTTTTATTTAACGTGAACTTATCCTCTAAAATAAGCCATCACTGACCTCTGTAGCTTCAGACACCGTGGGACTAATTTATACATTTACAGCTGGTGTCTGCTGCCGTCAGATGTCTTGGCAAGGGGAATCCTCTATCCACCTCGTTTTAATGGATGGAGGAATCTCGTATTTGTTTTATTCTTTTGTTTTTTTTTTTCAGCCCTATGGTTGAATAAAAAAAGCTAACCGCATATATCCAGCCTCAGCAGCTCCGCTCTCCCAGTTTTCCCCATCCCAGCATTTAGTTGGCAGCCTGCCGCAGAAAGAGCAGAGAGCTCAGATAAGACTTGAGTGACTTCCAAGATTCTCTTGTGAACTTTCAGGAACCCCAGAGTACCTAAAACTACAGAGGTGAGTGAGAGATTGTTTGTTTTAAAGCAAATTTCTTATTACAAATATGTAAATACTTGAATGTCCTTATACTGGCCACAGTTTTACTCCTTAAGAGTTAGTTGTCCTTTTTGTTTTACATTTCCAGGGCCAGTTCACACCGGAACGTGGTGCGGGAAACCCGTGTTCTCTGCACGTTTCCCACACCGCATTTAAAATGCACTGCACTTGCGATCTGCAGCAGGTATCAGTGTTAACAACACTCCAAACGCAGTGTGTTTGTACTGAATCACATGGTACAGTAGTACCATGCGATCCGGTTGCTGTGCGTGCACTATTGGTGTAGCCCAGTGCAATTGCAGCCCATTCAAATGAATGGGCTGCAATTGCACTGCACCCAGAACGCATGTGAAAAGCACAGAAACGCACAGCGCTTTCCTTTGCGATTCATGATGTGAACCGGCCCTCAGGCCAGGCTCTGGTTGGTTCAGAGCTAGTGTGCTGCTGTACAGGAGCTGATCCACATTTCCTGTAGCTGTGTAAGACACTCCCGACAATATGGATTGGCCCCCGAACTCCTGCCTGCACCACATGTATTGGAACGATCATTAACCTAGTAGGCCAGAAAAGAAAAATGAGATTTCCCATTATCTAATGTGTTTCCATATTTACAGACTTGCCCACCAATGGCTTCAGTGGCAGCAACCAGCAGGTGAAAAAAAGTTTTTTAATTTACCGCACTGACTGCAATCTTCCCCGGAGCAGCTCCGACTCCGAGTCCAGCACTACCAGCAGCAGCAGTGCTGCATCAGACAGAACCAGGTAAGATTACTGAACATAAAGGAAAGTGGTGAACCAATTGAACAAGTGATGATTGAGACAGGAAGTGGCGAGTGTCCTCCTTGTAAAGGTTCCCCACTAGGCACATGTTCCGTATTCTCTTTTTCACTATGTTTAGCCAAAACGATGTGGACACCTGACCACCTATATGAACTTGTTGATCATCCCATTCCAAAACCATGGGCATTAATATGGCATTGCAACCCTAAATTCCCCCCAGCCCATTGTTATGTAGTTCTAGCAGCCTCCACCTTTTTTTTGCACATGATTGTGCAGTGTGGTTTTAGGAACTTGTGCCCTTTCATCCAAAAGAGCATTTGTAAAATCAGGTACTGATGATTAATTGGAAAATCTGGTTTATAATCTTCATTTCGGTTCATCCCAAAGGTTTTTAGTAGGGTAGGCAACTTGAGTTTCTCTACACTAGTGTTTCCCAACTCCAGTTCTCAAGGCACTCCAACAGGTCATGTTTCCAGGATTTCCCTCAGATGAAACAGCTGTGGTAATTACTTAGGCAATGAAACTGATCAAATCACCTGTGCAAAATAATGGGAAGCCTGAAAACATGACGTGTTGGTGCGCCTTGAGGGCTGGAGTTGAGAAACACTGCTCTACACCAAACTTTTAAGAGTTCAAAACAATGCATATAAAGCGCTATCCTCAGTGTTCACAAGCGTCAAACAAAAGGTAATGTCCCTTTTAATCTACAACACACCACGTGCAATTTATGTTTGAAATACAGTCTCAAACAAAGTACCTTTTTTTATATTTAAAATAATAAGACCCCCTATATCGCAAGAAGATCAAAAAGCACTTGTTGCTATGCCAGCATTCCACGCTCTCCGTCCTGCCCCAGACCTGCTAAGATGTTTTTCCTAGGATCTAATGGACAACTTACAGGACCCACGTGGATGGTTTCCAGGGCATGTATCCGACAACACAGGACCTTAAGACTGCAGGTATTCAGACACTAATGCCGCGTACACACGAGCGGACTTTACGGCGGACTTTGCCCGGCGGACTGGATTTCGTCGGACAATTCGATGTGTGTGGGCTCCAGCGGACTTTGTTTTCTCAAAAGTTGGACGGACTTAGATTTGAAACTTGTTTAAAATTTATCCGTTGAAATCGAGTCCGGTCGAAAAGTCCGCCGTCTGTATGCTAGTTCGACGGACTAAAAAGCCACGCTAGGGCAGCTATTGGCTACTGGCTATGAACTTCCTTGTTTTAGTCCGGTCGTACGTCATCACGTACGAATTCGACGGACTTTGGTGGATTGTGTGTAGGCAAGTCCGTTCATTCAGAAAGTCCGTCGTAAAGTACGTCGAAAAATCCGCCGGGCAAAGTCCGCCGTAAAGTCCGCTCGTGTGTACGCGGCATTACACTGCCAGGCCAGTCCCTGCAGCTTCTTATACCTCGACATTCTAAGGTCTTCTGATGTCATCAAGACCAATGATTGGTCTTGATGATGTCAGAAGACCTTAGATTGTCCTCCTTGTGATATAGGGGTCATGTTACAGGGTAAGGAGTTTGGCTTTCTTTTCTCGTGGTGGTGGCTGGATTGGTTTGCTTGCATCCTGGCATAAGAGAATTTGGATCTTTTGTTTTCACAAGCACTTTTGTGGACTTTTTATCACTTTATTTTAAATATAAAAAGGACTTTTTCTGGGACTTTATTTCAGACTTAAAGGGGTTGTAAACCCTCGGTTTTTCGCCTTAATGCATTCTATCAAAACGTTCAGCAGCCCCCCTTATATTTACCTGAGCCCTGGGTTTCCCGCAACGGGAACACAAACACCAATTTCGGCCGGTTTCTCGTGCCCTGATTGGATCGATTGATAGCAGCGCAGCCATTGGCTCCCGCTGCTGTCAATCAAATCCAATGACGGGGGGCAGTGCCAAGCCCCACTGTCTGTTTCTATGGACGCAGCAGCAGGACACGGGAGCGCGCCCACACGGGTGTCCCGAAGGAGAGCGCTTCTCGGACGGGAAACCCGAGAACAGGAGGAGCCTGGAGCGCTGCGGAGGGACCCCAGAAGAGGAGGATCGGGGCCACTCTGTACAAAACCCTTGTACAAAGGAGGTAAGTATGACATGTTTGTTTTTTTTTTTTTTTAAAACATCTCCCTTTTAAATTGCACGAGATGTATTTTAGATTTAAAGGGAACACAGAGGATAAGAGGATGCTTGTGAACACAGAGGATAACACTTTACCTGTATGGTTTTAGATTGTTATTAATATCTGTATAAGGGTATTTATGTTGGCAGCTTTTCATTTACATTTTATTTGTTGCAGAGTTGTGATTTAGAACAGATTTTCAGGTTATGAAGGGAAGGGTGAAATAGATCTGCCAGAGCAGAGACTAGGAAAGAAGATGGCTATGACATGGAAGGAGGAAGGGGGCTGTACTAGAGAATTGACTCTTCTTAGAGAAGATACATTTTCTAGCAAGTGCAAAGGCACATAGCAAGTGAATAAAAATTTATTTTTGAAACGGAAAAATGCTGCAAGTAAGCATTTGAAATACTCGATTTTCAGTGCTTTTACCTGTAATTTGCTAGATCGGTGACAGGGGTCTAGTCATGCTGGAACAGAAAAAGGCCTTCTCCAAACTGTTGCCACAAGGTTGGAAATGCACAGTTTTCTAAAATGTCTTTGACTCTGTTATTACTAAAGCATACATTCATTGGAAACATCTGAACTCAGTAATAGAGGGGGGGGGCACATACTTTTGGACATTTGCTCAGAAGCAGAGAGCCAATATGTCTATTTGCATTATGTTTTCTCCATCAATACTTAAAAGACAAAAACAGAACATTCCGCAGCTCAACTCCCCAACCAGTCTGCCAACTGACCAAATTAACCTGTCCAACAGTCTGCGTTAAAAACAGGGGTTTAGTTAGCACAAATTTGCAAACGCATGCATAAGCTGCAAGGCCTCTTCACGGCACCCTGTGTATGCTTGCAGTCCTAACGCTGCTGAATTCATAAGTGTCTCCAAAATGGAAGCACATGCATTAAATGGATAGATGAGGGGCAGGTGGGCCTGGAGGCAGCCCAATCCCCCTTAAAGGAACAGGAGCACACTGGACACCCAGCAAGAGCGCAGTGTCAGCAAAGGTGTACAGTGTGTCCCGAACCATATTTACACCAGTAACAAACAAATGGCCCCTGCCCCCACCTATAACTGGCCTTCACAGCAAGGAGCACATGGAAGGGCAATCACAGGAAAGACAAAAACAGAACATTCCATAGCTCAACTCACCAACCAGTCTGCCAACTGAGCAAATTAACCTGTCCAACAGTCTGCGTCAAAAACAGGGGTTTAGTTAGCACGCATTTGCAAACGCATGCATAAGCTGCAAGGCCTCTTCACGGCACCCTGTGTATGCTTGCAGTCCTAACGCTACTGAATTTATAAGCGTCTCCACAATGGAAGCACATGCATTAAATGGATACTTGATCAAATCACATCATCCCCTATCATTATAGCCCATTTCAGTATTATTAATTTATTTTTTTTAAATGAAAAAACCTCTTTGCTGCCTTGAACAAAAATGTTGTTTCTCACATGATGTAAAGTTTAAGCAACCTAGATCAAATGGACTCTTTACTAGAAGCAATGCAGGTCTTTCACATTAATAGACATGGCAGAAAGTCTGGTAAACTTGCAGCGAGATAAGAGGATTGGCAAAGATGCAATTATTTTTCAGCCTATTAACCGGGGAAAAGAGCCTCAATATGCTGCTAATATACTGTAGCTGCCCTATGTTAGAATGTTAGAATGGCCCCTTTTCCATGGGTGCCTCTGAAGCGGAATCTACTCGCACAGCGAGCAGGCGGATGACCTAGTCACGCTCTCCTCTATGGGGCAATCGGATGGAAACTGGCAGCCTCTGACACCCAGCGCCATCCGATCTGATCCTGTCTGCCACAAACAGAAGAATGATGGGGAATAGGACCATCATTCTTCTGTTTGTGGCAGACAGGATCGGATCGGATGGCGCTGGGTGTCAGAGGACATCCGCCGCTCCATAGAAGAAACTGGGGGGCCAATCAAGTCCATCTGAAAAACTGACAGCCGGATCTGATCGGATCGCCTGTGTGAAAGGGGCCCTTAGGCATTACACTGTCCCTTTCTTACAGGATATAAAATAAAAAACTGCCATTCGATTGGTTGCTTTAGGCCCCTTTCACATGGGTGCCTCCGTGAAGCGGAATCCACTTGCTCAGCGGGGGATCTCTCCGCTGATTCCCGCTGAGCAGGCAGATGGCAGGTCTGTGTCCACTCCACTATGCAGAGCGGACACAGATATAGTCCCCCTCTCCTCTATGGGGCAATCAGATGGAAACGGAACGCCTGTCTGTTTCCAGCCGATGCCATTCAATCCGATCCGCCAGATGGATAGGGAAAAGGACCACCATCCCTCTGTGGCAGACTGGATCGGGTCAGATGGCGGCGGGTGTCAGCGGATTTCCTGCGCTCCATAGAAGAGTCTGGAAGGTCCAATCTGGAAAACTGACTGGCGGACCTGATCGGATCGCCCGTGTGAAAGGGGCCTTAGGCCTCACACTGTCCCTTTCTTACAGGCTTAATCAGTGAGATTGACCAACAGATCTGTTCAAACTGTGGCTTAAATCAGCACTATGGCTGTTTTAGCTGTTTATTTTTTTGTTTATATTTTTGAAGGGGTGGGGTTGAAACACTCCCTTCTAGGGGGTCTATGCTGCACATTGCAAGAATTTTAATGAACTTTCTGATTACTGCCTTCTTACAGCAGCACACAGCATGGCAAAACTGACAGCTGCCCACATGCTAAAGCAGAGCGTTTTAACATGCGGGCAGTGTGAACTCGCCCTTATGCAAGTATCTCTGCAAAAAAAATGTAATTCTTTTTGCAAGGGATACTTAAGTTTTAATTGTACCTAAGTGCAGACTTTTGAGAAAATCAGCGATCCAATCTCAAAACCAGAAAATGAAAACTCTGGTGACATTCTGTACACCAGTGTTGTACAGAACACCTCCAGGTTGCCATACTGCAGTTTTAGAAAATGAAAGTTGCTGCAGATTGAAAATTTAATAATAACAAATTATTTAATGATGTGTGTTACAATTTTATATGCTACCTTATTATTATTTTTTTAACAAAAGTGTAGTTTTCTTTTAAGTCAATTACATTTTTTTTTTTTCGTTTGCAGCACAACACCTTCTAAACAGGGACGGGGAAAGCCATCCTTTTCAAGAGAGAATTACCACGACTACAGCAGCGAAGATACGTCGGGAACTGAAAATGAGTCCTATTCCTTGGGGGGCCGAGTAGGACATGGCTGTAAGTACCTCCTTTCTGGACAGTTTCTTATTGAGATAGCCACATTTTCGTAAATCCTTATTGTCTTTTTTAACTGTCAAGGAGTCAGAAATATTTTACGCATGTTGAATGAACTCAGTTTTATTAACATTTAACAGGATAAAAAATAAAACGCTTGGCCCACCCAGTCTGTTCACTTTCATTAAAGTTGGAATTTTTTTTTTCAGTTGGTAAACTTGGATAAAATAGACCAGGTATTTTATAACGCACATGCCACATACATGTTATACATTTTTTACCAAACTGTTATAGGCTGCTTCTTCTTAAAGGCCTGATGCATGAAAAAAATGATTTTATGCTCTTGCTTTAGTTTTAGCATGTTGAGTAACATGCTGGCCTCCTATATAATCTCAGGGAAGCCAGTAATGACGTATCCCCAGTTGTTCCCAGCTGCCACAGGCACTGTAGAGAAATTCATTTTCAAAGCTCACAGCAGAAGCATTCCCTGTCTAAGGCAACTCGGCTCACCCTGCTCCCCTTTCCAGCAGTGATTTTGCTGTGCTCTTTGAGGATAAATGTCTCCACAGTGCCTGTAGCTACAGAGGTCAGCAAGGGCTTGTTTTAAAGAATAAATCCAAAAACAAAAATGTATTATATTACAGATTACCAGTCCTTTTAGATGTGGTGGCTGCATTTGTTTTAATTTCTTTCTCGTCCATTGAAAGGCACAGGAAGCCTTTCACCTTCAGGTCACACTGCTGCCTACAAGAATAGGACAGTTGGACATTGGCAAACCAACTGTAGGCCATCCCAGGATAACCTCTTCAACTACCAGTATGCCTCAGTTTTTTGCTAGTGTTCTCGGAGAATGGATGTCGTTTTTGCAGCTCTACTTTTTCCAGACCCCTTTAGCTGATACTGGCTCAGTGCTTGCCCAGTCTCTGAAGACTCACTCTGTGGGTAGGCCCATTGGGCCAAGCATCAGAAGCAAACATTTCTGGATACTTAGGCAACCTCCTGTGGAGGAAACAGTGAGCTCTGTTGTACATCATGTTGCTGATTGTATGGATGTCTTAATGATTCAGTTCAATCCTGAATCTTCAGAAATTGGTGCTGGAATTCTTATTTCCTATAGCTAGCTCAGACCAAAATGTTCCTTCTGTAAGAAAATCATGTGGTTGTCCTTAAGTCCAGGAGTTGACTGTCTCTCAGTTCTTGCATTGGAGTCATGGCTCTATGGGTAACCCTCTTTGAGGCAGCATCTTTTCTCCAATCTCTTCCCAGACTGTCTCATCACTACACTTATATGTCATAGGACAAGTGTGCAGAGTTTCTAAGCTGATCGAATTGCCTGGCCCTGAGGATCAAGTGGTTCCTAGTCCATTGGCAAAGTCTTCCAGCTATGGAATCGGGGAAGTTTTCCCTTCTCGCCTACTTGAAGATCTTATCAGAAGTCAATCTGTTGGGCTGAGGAGGAGGCATGGGCATCCTGCCGGTGCAGAGGCCCTCATAATCAGAGAATTGTTGTCTCACAGAGTTTCAGCAGATGTGGTTCCTTCTACATCGCTGGATTGACTCATTGGCAGGTCACGTGATTGGATCCATTTGGTTAACACCACAATACTGTCATGCCTCAACCACCAAGGAGGAACAGGAGATCTTGCTGCAAAGAGAGTGTTCGATTTAATCCTGACCTGGCCAGAACTTCATGTTCTAGTCTTGATGTGTGGCCAGTTGGTGGGCAGTCGTCCCCAGCTAGCTTCATCTCTACACGGGGGAATGATCCATACACCTGAGTGTGGTCAAGGACCTGTTTTGCAGATCGAGGGCACCAGATGTGTACCCCCTATATCCTAGTTCAACTGCATGCTGAACAGTTTGTTTGTTTTTCTCCACGTGCAGAAATCCTCTAGTGATAGCAGTAGTTGTCCAGTAACTCCATGGGATCTTTACAGCCAGATCTGGACCTTTCCTCCTCTAAGGTCACATTTAGTGATTTGGAATTGCGGGCAAATTCTGAGCAATTCTAAATCGCATTAAAATCGCAGCAAGATGTGCGTTTGGGTGCCATTCATCCTTAATGGCACCCCAAAGGCGGTGCGATGTTGTCACGTGACAAAACACATGAGAATCCTCTCAAAACATGTGTGTAAAATGCGCCTGGCTCAGGGACAAAATCCCTGAGCTTCTTTGCCATGACCATAGGGCAGCCCTTTCAAGTGAATGGGCTGCCCTATGCATGACATAGGGCAGCCCATGCCCTATGTCATGCCCTAAATCATGAGCGAAAATGCGCATTCCTGCTATGTGAAATGTGAACCTAATCGACTTTGCGGACTCAAAAGGGAGGGCTTTCATTTGTTGAATTTGGAAAGTTAGGAGTATCTCTAAATCAGTTTTTTTTTTTTTTTGCTTGAGGATAGGAAGGATTTTGAAGTAAGGTCTATGATGGAACTTCGTCCCAGGGGTGTCTATCCCTTCATGCAGATAGGTTGGGCTAGAGCTCAGCTCCAAGCATTATCAAGGCCTGTTAGCCTTTCAGTGCATGGAACCCCATTTCCTTTTTCTAACCTAGGGCAGTTTTTGATCTTTTTATCTCAACCAGGACTTTTTTCTTCAGTCCCTCGGTTTGGCTCCAGTTCCAGATGCCTCTCTTCCTTGTTTGACTACAGTTTAGGATGTGAGACATTTTCTCTTAGCTACTTTTCTTTTGGTCTTCTCAGATGGACCTTGTAGGGTGGTTCTCGTTCCAGCTTTCTGTGAGGTTCAGCTAAACCAACTCCAAACTTGATCTTTAAGATTGGTTCTCATCTTGCCCTGTCAAGACATACTTCACTGGTTACATGAGCGTCGCTTAATCTTTCTGGCATCAAGTACTGGTTTTCCAATACAAGGCTGCTACCTGGTCTTCTTTTCTCACAGTTTTTCTACCAGGTGGAGGCTGTGGTCTTATTCGATGGCAGCTTTGGGTGTAGGGTTCTCCAGGTGGCTTTTGAGCTGCAAGCAGTCCCAATTTTTATTTTTTTATTTTTTTTCCTTATTCACGTTGGATTTGTTGGGATTTGTTTGCTGTTCTGCCCAACCCCTCAGTTGGACTGCTTTTGTGGCCCACACTGAGTGCCGGTTCACACAGGGGTGACTTGTCAGGTGACCTAGTCGCCTGACAAGTCGCCTCCCGTTCTGTACAATGGAACCGTTCTAATAGGAGCGACGCAAGTCGCTCCGACTTAGAAAAAGGTTCCTGTACTTCTTTTGGGGCGACTTGCATAGACTTCTATACAGAAGTCGTTTTGCAAGTCGCCGTGGATGTCATGTGCAGGTCACCTCGGTGAGGCGACCTGCAAGTCGTGCCGCCCCTAGTGTGAACCGACCCTGAATGAGATGTAAAAATCCCCATGTAAAGGAGATGAACAGAGAAAGATCTGTTTGAAGTCCAGATTGGTTGGCAACTAGGGCTCCCTTTATAGATACACAGTTAGTGAGCATAAACACCCTCGGACAGGAAATATATTAATTGCAGGATTACCAGGTAAAAAAAAAAATCAGAATGAGAAAATGAATGCAGCAACCATATCTAAGAACTGGTGAGCTGCAATATATAAAAGTGGTTGTAAACCCTCACATATACCCAGTGAAGTGAACAGCCTCAGATGATACACAGAGATGAAACAGATTTTCCTACATAAGTTTTACATGTATATCTGCTGTCTTTCCCTTTCCACACTCTTTGGAAAGTGCACATTGTGTTAGAAATCTTTCTTCCTCTTTCAGCAGTGGGTGGGGAGTCTGGGCTTACACTGTGTGAGAGCTGACTGACACACACACGCACGCACGCACGCACACACACACACATAGACAGAGGGACAAAGGGACATGCAGAGCTGTAGTCTGAATAGATAAGCCCCCTGCTAAGCTCCCTCCCCGACACAACTTTTAAGCTGCTATCTCATGTGTCAAGGAACTTGTCAGAAGTGACTCATGCTGATAACAGAGGAACGGAGCACCAGAGAGAAACGTCACTTAGAGCTTTCGAGAGAGATAAGTAAACACTGTGCTTAGGTCAAATTTCATGAATGGGGTTTACAACCACTTTAAACTTTTTTTCTTTTGGGTTTAAAAATACACTTTAAAACTGACTTACCAATTGTTAAGTATATGCCAGAAAATGTAAATACTTGACTGTCCATAGCCTGGCCACGAGTTAATTTTAAGATTATTGTATTACTTCCTTTTCTTAGTGTTTTATTGGGGTATTTTTGGTACAAAATCCTCAGGTACAGAGACAGTAGAGCAAGATTTTATTATTTTTTCGTTTCTATTTATTTTATACGA
Organism: Lithobates septentrionalis; assembly: GCA_037952835.1. Lineage (NCBI taxonomy): Eukaryota > Metazoa > Chordata > Amphibia > Anura > Ranidae > Lithobates > Lithobates septentrionalis. Next base: position 305,003 of record JBBDGP010002483.1, read on the forward strand.
TTTTATATTATACTGTATAATTTGTGAGATTGCAGGCAGACATATGACTTGTGACCTTTTCTGTTGTTTGATAGTGGTACGCAAAGGAATGGAGGGACGAGGGGCGGGGTGGCTGTCCGAAGACGAAGACTCCACTCTAGAAGCCTTAGACTTGGTGTGGGCCAAGTGTCGGGGATATCCCTCCTATCCAGCTCTGGTAGAGATCAGTTCCACCCCTATTATTCTACTTAATGTTATAGTAGTTGTATAATTGTCCACCATAACTGATCACCATGGGTCGGCTAAACCTACCAAAAAAATCATTTGTTGACTTTTATTGTCTTTAATTTGTGTTGTAAAAGTCTGTGCCTTGCAGAATTTTTCACCAACTCCTTTCTTTTCTTAAGATTATCGACCCAAAGATGCCCCGAGAAGGAGTGTTTCACCACGGGGTTCCCATTCCTGTACCACCCGTAGATGTTCTCAAGCTAGGAGAGCAGATGACACAAGAAGCACAAGAGCATCTCTACCTCGTTCTGTTTTTTGACAATAAACGGACTTGGTGAGTATTCATTATCATTTATAGGATATCTGTGTGGACTGTACAGTACGTGTTTCTTTGTTTTATCTTAGTGGCTGAAATTCACCTGTGTGGATGCTGCAAGAAATGCATCCCTCCTTTTTTTTTTTTTTTTTTTTTTTGGGGTGGGATGTATACTTGTATTTTATTGTTACTGTTGGATATTTATGTGATTTGTAGTTGCAAGAAGTAAGTCATAGATGTGTACAACCAACCCCAACATTTTTATATCTACTTTTCCAGCATTCCCCTGCTGTTCCCTTGTTCATTTTAGCTTCTGCCAAAGCCCCCAACGTTGGTTGGTGTTGGATCAGAGGGAGCAATATCACTTTTGCTGTTATGCTTCAGCAGTGCATTATATACATTACATGTTTGCGTTAAAGAGGTACTAAACCTATTGATTTAACTCATTAAAATTTACATTGAAGGCATGCCATGAATAACTGTCACAGTTGCTTGTGCTTTCAGGCAAACTGTCAAGCCATGAAATGGCTGGTGTCAAAACTGATCATATGTGCAGCACCATGGCAACTGCGGATCAAACAGAGGCTAAGATGGCAGCTTCCTTGGCTGTAAGGGATTGGAGAGTTTAGTTCTACTTTAAAGCGGAGCTCCACCCAAAAGAGGAAACGCCGCTTGTTTGCACCCTCCCGCCCTCCACTGCTACATTTGGCACTTTTTGGGGGGGAGCGGGTGCCTGGTTTTGACAGGTACCCGCTCCCCGGAGTGGAGATAGCACCTGACAATGGCTGGGAAAGGTGACGTCATTCATAGACTCCCATGGTTCAGCCAGTGTCAATGCTTTCTCTTTCTTTTTTGGGGAGTGGGGGAGTGGGTACCTGGTTTTGACGCTGCTGCGATCTGAGCCAGAGGTTTGGCCCCCCTCCTTCCTCCGCAGTCTATTGGACCATTCACAAGGTCTTAGAAATAAAATTGGCGGACAGGCCTTGTCTCTCTTGCATTAAAGGGTAAGTTCACCTTTTTGTACACTTTTTTTTTTTTTCTAAATTCCAGCTCCCCTATGCACCAATTCATGTCCTTTTTTTGCAAAAATATCAAAGCTTTCCATTAAATCTACAGTCACTTACTTTTCTTGTCCTAATCCAAGTTTCCAGACGTTTCCATTAGTAATGTCTTTCTTCCTTACAGACTTTAGGTCATGACACAGGAATGAGTTGACCTGCTGACCTCATTAGCACACGCCCTGCATCATCCACCCACCCATTTCCAGGTGCACTTTTTTTTAAATGAAATGCAATCAACCAGTGATCACCCTTCTCACTAAATACACAATAAACAATCAGATTGTATAGTGTATGGCCATCTTTATACGAGTACATAGGAGGGAGTAGACAGAAACACTCAGCTGTCAGGCCCCGTTCACAACTCTCCCTAGCGGGAACTTGCATTCCCACATGGGTTTTTTTTTTTTTTTTAAGCGAGGGGTGGAGGTGTTTTGGAGCATTTTCACTCATCACACATAGGGCAGCCCATCCACCTGAATGACCTGCCCTACACACATCAATCGCTCCAAAGAAGCTTCAGAACTTTTTTTTTAGAGCGGAGCTTGGTGCGTTTTTTACAGTGATTTTTGGTGCAGCGCATTTCTGAAAAGCAAGGAAACACACAGATGTGTGAATGGAGACTCATTGTTTTTGTGTTACTGCACCAATTTCACTTTCAAGTCCCATTTACATCCAGCTTAGTGGGAGCGCACGTTTTGTGTCTCGTTTTTCTGTGACACACATAGGGCAGCTAGTTGATTTCAATTGGCTGCACTACATGTGGTTAATTGGACATTTTGTTTTTGTGGGTTGCGTGTTTTTTACTGTGCGTTTTGCAGCATTTGGCACTCATTTTATCACATGGCAAAATGTGTGTTTGCTTCTGTGCTTGGTGTGTTGTTAACAATTGATGGCACTGAAAGCGCAACTAGTAGTTTTAAGTGTATAAACATGGCCATACAATATACAATCTGATTGTATATTGTGTATTTAGTGAGATTGATTGCATTTCATTTAAAAATTGTGCACCTGGGAATGGGAAGGTGGATGATGTGGGCGTGTGTGCTAATGAGGTCAGCTGGTCAACTCCTTCCTGTGTCATGACCTACAGTCTGTTCAGGAAGAAGACATTACTAATGAAAAGGTCTGGAAACGTGGATTAGGACAAGAAAAGTAAGTGAATGTAGATTTAATGGAAAGCTTTGATATTTTTGCAAAACAAGTACATGAATGCTATATTGGTGCATAGAGGAGCTGAAATTTAGTAGAAAAATAAAAGAAAGTGTACAACGGAGAACTTACCCTTTATAGATACTTACCTGCCTCTCCGCCCTTGTACAGTGAACCGCGCACGCGCAGCTCACTATACCAATTCGGAAATGCTGAATCTGACTGAACTCCTGCACATGCGTGAAAGTGACGTCATCCCTGCTCGGCCAATGACAGCAGCCAGCAGTCAAGACCAGGAAGCCTCCGAAGATATCAGCGGACGTGCGGGCGGGGAGCTCGCTGGAGCTGAGGTGAGTATTGTTCCGCTTTAACTAATCCCAAAATTTTTCCCTCCCCCTCCCAAAACCTAACCTGTGTAAAAAAGATGCATATACTTACTATTCTCAGCCCGCTCTGGTCTAGTTATCTGAACTGGCTCCCCTCTATCAGCAAGCAATGGCTGCAAGAGAGAGGAGGGAACATTGACACTGGCTGCACCATGGGAGTCTATGAATGACATCACTATTCCCGACTTTCTCCGCCATTGTCAGGCGCTATTTCCATTCCCCTGCAGCTGCCACTGGCTGACACCAGGGGATCACACACTGGACCAGAGTGGGCTTAAAATAGTTAAGTATATGCATCTTTTTAACACCGGTTAGTTAGCTCAGATGTTAGGAGGGGGAGGGGATTTTTGGACTAGTTAGGTTTTAGCTGAAATTCTATTTTAAAATTAAAATATAGTCTCCAGTTAAAAACCACAAACAGGCAGGCTCTTGCACAAGAGACATGCTATGTCTCTTCAGCAATAAAATAAACCTACTTACCTGCTCGCAGTCTGCTTTAGTATGCACGCTGAGCTGCACATGCGTAGATCCTGTGTGCCGGGATAACTGAACTCTTGCACAGGAGTAACATAATCCTGCATTGACCGATCAAGACAGCCGCAGCCGGCATATGGAAGAAGCCGGTGAGGTTCCTCGGAACGCTGAAGCAGGGTAAGTATTGTGGACTTTAGTTCTGCGTTATGACAGCATTTTTTCAGCTTTCTTAAAACCTTTAAAAAAAAAAAACCTGTAACTGCTTAAAAAGTGTTGGCTGAAGTTGGCCTTTCATTTGTGTGTTTTTTACTTTTAAAACACTACAGTACCCAAAATTGTCCATAGTCAACTGTAAAAGTCTTTACAGATCATCAGCTTCATCCGTGAATAATGACACATTGGTGTGAGAGTTGAGGTCCATAGACCTCAAGTTTACACAGGTGCATTCCCTGAAATCGCGGCAAAATCGCCTCCGCATTGTGCGACTTTCAAGTCGCGGCAATGTGAAAGGGGCTTGATATGTTGTATTTAGTGTGAAAAGACACACTGAGCCTTGGCACCTGGGCTGCGCACTGCACACTAGGATTGGATTGCGTCTGTTGAGAACGCTAGATCTTTTATTCTTTCTCAACGACAAACGCCTCTTTTTTTATTGGTGGGAGAAGGGTATTTATATATGTGATTTTTTTTTAAACTATTTTCATTCAATATTTGACATTTCTAAAGATATTTTTTATTTACTTAATTGAACTTGGCTGTTTTTGATACGCCGCGTGTGTCATGTGAAAGCAGCTTCCCTTTGACTGGTATTCTAGTCTGCTTTTTTCTTTTGTATTAATACATCTGCAGGGACCGCACTGACTTAGATCCCTTTCACACTGAGGCGGTTTTCAGGCGTTTTAGTGCTAGAAATAGCGCCTGAAAACTGCCTCCCATTCATTGCAATAGGGCTTTCGCACTCGGGCAGTGCGCTTGCGGGACGTTAGAAAAAGTCCTGCAAGCAGCATCTTTGGGGCGGTTTGGGAGCGCTAAATACAGCGCTCCGAAAATGCCCCTGCCCATTGCAATGAATGGGCAGTGCTTCCAAAAAGCCTGAAGAGTGCTTCAGAAGCGCCGCAACACAGGAGTTTTTAAACCCTTCTTTGGGGTTAAAAGTGCCCTGCTAACAGGTGAAAAGGGGCGCTTTACTGCTAACGACCAGCACTTTCAGTGTGAAAGCAGCCTTAGTGAGCTGGCATATTTCTACGATTTAAACCTTAAAAACTGACAGAGGTTCTTATCCTTCTTCACTATATCCATTCCACTGAATGTCACTTCCGTCATGAGATAAAATACTGCATGGTTCATGAGTAAAATACCTCTCATTATGATGAAATAACTCTTCATATCATCAATGCTTTATTTTAGTAGCATTTTTTTGTGAATTGCAAAAAAAAGTTTGACAAAAGCTATGTTATCTTAGATTTTAAGAGTAAAATAACTGTGAATTTGAGTCCAGGTTCTCTATAAAGAGACATCAAGGGTCTATTAGACCCCTAATGTAACACCTGTGATCGATCAGTTTTTGCAGTCAGAGTAACTGGGGTTTTGATGGCTCTAAACCTGGAAGTACTCAGAGCTAGGCATCTCTGGGTTCATAATACTGCTTTCCATCCTGACACCCACCATGGAGGTCTTCTCACCCAGGAGGGACAGGTGCGCCAGGGACACATGGGAGGAAGGAGGGGCAGCAACTGCTACAGCATGTATAAGGGATGGGGGCCATCTGATTCACTTCTACAAGAAGGCCAGTAGTCAGGAGAAAAAAATGTACCGTAAACTAACTCCCAGCAGCTATAGGGTCCAAGAGTTTTCTTAAAAGCCAGGGCTGCTGCGGACATAATAGTTATGTCACCGGCAGCAAAAAGGTTGAAGTGCATTTAAAACTACATGGTAATCTAAGACTGCTGTGTGATTTCACTGCAGAATGGTGTTGTCGTCCTATTGCATGAAGTGGAAAAATAACAGATCTACTAGGTGGATCAACAGGCAATATGTTTATTTTATTTATTTCAGGTACTTATATAGCCCCATCAATTTATGCAGCGCTTTACATATATTGTACATTCACATCAGTCCCTGCCCTCAAGGAGCTTACAATCGAAGGCCCCTAACTCACATTCATACATACAAGGGCCAGTTTAGACAGGATCCATCCAAGTAATCTACCAGCATGTCTTTGGAGCATGGAAGGAAACTGGAGTTCCTGGAGAAAATCCACGTAGACATGCAAACTCCAGGCAGGTATTGTCGTGGTTTAGTTGGGGTTCGAACCAGCGACCCTAGTGCTGCTAGGCGGAAGTGCTAAACACTACACCAATGTGCTTACAGGGGAACTCTGAAAAGTAAAAACTGCTGTGTTAATAATGTGATTAGAATGCAGCATATATCTAATTTTTGGTTTTGTCTAGTTTCAATTTGTGTCATTGCATAATATGTATCACTAGTGTGTAATATTTCATACTTTACTCTGCAGGCAGTGGCTACCCAGAACAAAGCTGGTTCCGCTGGGGATGAACCGCGAGCTGGATAAGGAAAAAATGCTGGAAGGGAGGAAATCAAACATCCGCAAATCTGTGCAGATCGCCTACGAACGTGCCGTGCAGCACCGTAACAAAGTCCAAGGCGCACAGAGCAGCGAGACAAGTGAAAGCGATTAGCGCCTTCCATGAACTTTTGTGACCTGCTCTTGCTTACCTCCTGTGTCACAACTCTGCTGCTGTTACTAAGAATAAAAACGTGGTAACTAGAGAAGTTACCTTTTAAAGTGAATAGCGCTTAAATGAACAGCTGTTTTCAGATAACGTGACAACAGCGGAGAGGGCCAGTGCCACGTTTTTTGTGGGTCGCTGTGAGCACAGATAGGGCTAACAAGTAACACACAGGATGATGACAATGACATTCTGAGAAGATGTCCTCATGGTCGCTGGTTGACCATTTTAATTCAAACTATCGAACGTAGGCCGCCGTCTTCTGGAGTTAAGATATTCTACTGGGGTCGGCTGTCCTTTGGCTGGTTACTCTTTATTCATGGATTCCCGTGTACAGACTTAATAATGTTTGTATATTGAGCTGTCTGATGGTTTTAATGAAGCATTGGGATATTCCATCCTTTCAGATTCTTATGCTCCATTCCGAATATGTTCTGTCTGCAAAATTTGTAACAAAAACTGTGACCGTGCACCAGAAGGAAAGCCTTTATAAGCCATTAGGCTTAAAGTAGAACTGTGACCAGACATTTAAATATGTACATATACAAACACTAAATGAGCTTTAAAACATGTCCCCGACATCCTCTATAGCTGCAGGAACTGATGAGCAATTCATTCTCAAAGTTCACCAATGAAGCACTAAAGTCCTTCACCTGGTTTAAAGACCCTTCTCATTCTCTTTTAGTTTTGCACCTTGCTCTGTTAAATCCACAGATTTGAAGGCTGGAAAGCTGCTAATTTACTGCACGTGGGGGGAGCTTGGAGAAGCTGGGCTGTCTAAAGTAATAGTTCTTGTGCTGTGAAAGCGGGAAATCTGGGTGAATTTCTTCACAGTGCCTGCAGCTACTGAGGTCAGTGAGGGCTTATATGAAAGCTAATTTACTGCTTGTTAACAATACATTATCATTTAAATATCCATAGTATGGCCACAGTTCCCTTATATCCACTACGTTATAATGATTGTTAGTTATTTACAAACACTTTTCGCAAGGACGGTCAATGAGAGCCTAAAATAGCAGTCTCATAATGATCAAAGTGGTAAATAACACATGTGTTATAGCATAGTGAATTGAAACTCTTGACTGTAATACGTGTCCGGTTAGAATCAGTTGATATTTTTTTACAGCCAACAAACCTGCTCAGCTGTCATTAGCAGGCTGGTTTAAACCTCATCTCCGGTTTTGGCCAAATGATACAGTAATTGGTGCTGACAGTTGATAACCAACGCCCAGTGAGAGAGTAGGTCTGTATGTGTGTGTGGGGTGGGAGGGTGATCTGGGGTAGCTATAAAGTCTCCTACAATCTAAAACGTCTATATGTAAGATATCATGTTTTAGCCCCACAATAAAAATTGTAAATCACTTAGCTTTTGTGAAATACCATTTTAGTTCTCCTTTTTCTGGAGCAGTCAACCACAAGGGGAGGTCTGGGGAGTAATAATGGCAGGTGTCTGGGTATTGTACAACTCACTGTGGGCTGTTATCTTGAGAACATTTCTTAAAAGAAGTATGGGGCTTTTTGTTTTTAAGAATTATACTTACCTAGGTGGATACAGCATTAGTCCGATGCTGCTTCTGTTCCCCACCGGCTCTAAGACGCTCTGAGAACTGAGCGTTCAAAGACCATCGATCGCTCGGTTCTCAGGGCTCCCTGAGCAGAGAGCTGGTCACTGTCAGTCACCACTGTCTGCTCTGCCACCCACACTCACTGGAGTGCTGGGTTGTGGAAGTGGTTGGGGGGGGGGGGGGAGCAGCTGACTCAGTCTCTCAGCAACTTGCTCAGGGCCTGACCCGGGTGCCAGTCCAGGCATGTGGATGGATCCCGACTTCACTGTCACGATCTTGCATGAGCCTGGACCAGCTCTCTGACGTCAGCCATCTGCTGAAAACTGATCACAGGTGAGCAGAACAAACTGCACTCCTGTGATCCACAGGAGAAATACAGCCAAGCAAGATTTGGCTGTACTTCTCCTTTAAGTCCCTACAATATTTCATGCTGTGTAGCAACCCGCTTACCTTGGATGAGGTTGGCCCAACTAAGTATCACAGGAGTTGAAAAGATTTACCAAATCTTAAATGCCAGTGATTTCATGTTTCTAAGTAATGGTTCTGTGACAAACTTCATACTCAGTAGATATTACCAATTAAAGGAGTTTTCCCATGTAAATGAAAATTGGACAGCTTTTTATGAACACTTGCAGTAAATTCTGCTGTTTGCATTGGTTAGACTTGGTGCATTGAGACGTTCAGAATAGTGCAGTGGGTTCCAGTTCCACCCAATGGAGTGGTTTTCAGTAGGAAGGGTATACCTAAAATAACCTTGCTTCGCCTGTGGCCCTTTTGTCAAAGGGACTCAGAAGTCCTGGGATGCAGCTAAGTGTCAGTCCATCATCAATAGTTGCACAATCTTTATTTAAGGTGGTTGTGAACCCCTGGAATAAAAAAAAAAAAAACCTGCAAGACAAAGGCATAATGAGCTAGTATGCATCGCATACTAGCTTATTATGAAATACTTACCTTAAAACCATGCCCGGCAGTGCCGCCCGCACTCCCACGGCTTACATCTTTCCGGGTTCATGGGCTCCGGCGCTGTAATTGGCCGGAGCCGCGATGACATCTCTCCCGCGCATGCACACAGGTGCCGCCGGTCACGGCAGGGGTACTGAAGGAACGGCACCAGCAGACCGGTTCTTCAGTGCACATGCGCCTGTGACGTCGACAGCAGCGCATATAGTGAATATTTCCTAAACTGTGCAAGTTTAGAAGATATTTACATTATCTACAGGTAAGCCTCATTATAGGCTTATCTGTAGGTACAAGTGTTGTAACATAGTTTACAACCACTTTAAATGGTAACTGTGTAGTCATGAGTATATTTATCTGAAATACTGTTGGGTTGCCAAAAGTGCAACTCCAGCCAAAAAAAACATTTTGGTTTTTGGGATATTGTGGGCAAAAGTTTATATTGCTGTGTCACCATTGAGGAGGTTTCCTCTCCATGGTCAACGTCACAGGAAGTGAGCAGAAAGCTCCCTAGTAATGGGCACAAACAGCAATACAGAAAAATCTGCCAGACGTTCTCTGTTCAAACTCTTCCCTGCTGTATCCAAAACATAAAGCTAAATTCAAGCTAAACAAATATTCAAAATACAAGAGGCATATATTATCTTTCATGAATCTTGATGTGCTTTGAGATTTGTGCAGTAATCCAGCATTAGGCAACTAATGCAGTTTGCCTCTTTGAAGCAATTTCCTGTAATAAAGACCAGTCACTGTTGCTCTCTTTTTTTGTGCAGGGTGACTGGTCTGGTCTCCGCCCCCTTCTAGTTTTCTGCAGGCAGCCTGTAGTGGGTGGGTCTCCCACAGCTCTGACCTGTGCGCAAGCAAGCTATGTGCAGCACATGATGATGTCACTGCTACTTTTCCAAGATAATATCTGGGTTTTGAAAGGCATTTGGCGTGCACAAACTAGATTTATATTTTTTTATGGCTATTGACAAATATATTTAAAATGAAAACTTTTTGTGCCTTGAGTCCAGCTTTTAAAATAAAAAGGTTTTGACGGTAGTTCCACTGTGAGTGACCTCAATAACTGGGCCTAAAACAGGCCAATTTGGACTGTAAAGACACAATTCGGACTGTAAAGATACAACAAGCCATTTTGGAATGTAAAGAAAAAAAACATAAAGGAGTTGATTTACTAAATCTGGAGAGTGCAAAATCGAATGCAATTCTGCATAGAAGCCAATCAGCTTCCGGGTTTTTTTTGTCAAAGCCTAATTGAAGAAGCTGAAGTTAGAAGCTGATTGGCTACCATGCACAGCAACACCAGATTTTGCACTCTCCAGTTTTACTAAATCAACCCCAAACAGACTATGAATGGTAATCATGGTTTACTGTAAAGAGATACATGAAAGAAAACACTCCACACCAGAAGTACACAACCATTATTCCCCTGTGTTGTGGGACTACAGATACAACATACCTGGTGATTAACACAACTGCTGCAATGTGGGAGGCTAGGTAGGCTTTATTGGCCACATTCCCTGTCTATGACTAGCTTTGCTTGTCACATGACTAAGGGATATTCTTACTAGATAGCCACATAGGGCAATGCTTCCAGCAAAGGAGACCAAACTGATGTTTCAGGTATCTTGAATGTGACTGCACAATGCCCCGTCTTCCAAGAGCTGTAATTTAGGAAAAATCACACAAAGTGGGTAACAGGGTGACCCTTTCTTACAGCTTAAACTGGCAAGATGCTATTGTTTGCACAGAGGGTTTTCCCAGCAAATAACACACATGCTTCCTCGGGAAACATTGCTGGTAGATATTAGCACAACATCAAGGTCAGTTTTATAGTCCCTTCAACCTATTTCCAGTCCCCAAGCAATACCAAACCCTTGATTGCAAAAGAAGGCCATGGAGTCCATTGTTGCAAGGCCACATGCTCGGAACTGGGTTATTTTACCAAATCAGGTTGATTGCTTCTCTTAAAGAGGACTAGCTGCCTGTGTTTAGTGGGGGAATACATTTTGTGGTTCCTGACACCATTTATTTAGACCCTAGTGATCATGTCACTGAATTTTTAAGGCATTGTGGAGCTAATTTAAAGAGTCCGTACCCCCCAAACTCAAAGTGATGGTAGCAGATGGATGCAAGGAGCTTAATCATCCTGCAATATCTTTCCCGGGATTCTGGCAACGACATCTGTGCACGTTAGTTCCCAGCTCCAACTATTTCCACATTCACTACAGTTGGGTCTTCCCACTCCTCCTTAAGTCCGAAATCGATCCAAAACTCTTCTGTTTTAGAATATAGAACTTTTGGGTTTTGCTGTCCGGCGGTCTTGTTAGGGAGAGTTCTCCTTACTTCTTTTTCTAAAGACAACATCACCAAACCGGTAATCAAAGAACATCTGCAACCGGAACACAGCAATAAAAAGGTGCTGGGGTCATAGCCTTCCTATACTTTAAAGAAAAAGAAAAAAAGTTTTAAATCACTGTGTGTCCCTGTTGGAGATTCCCCTCACTTCCTTTTCTGGTGACAGTGTAAGCTAGCCATACAAAGATTTCTCTCATTCAACCTGCAGGCTGAACAAGAGAAAATCAGTTGATACCCTACATCTACGCTAAACAGCATGGAGGGAGAGGGGAATCTCCACTGCCAGCTATTGTAGTCAAGCAGCTGCAGAACCCGATGGGATGTAGTCACTGTGCGGCCCATAATTGTTGGGGCATGGTGCGTCACCCCCAGCTTGAATTTCGGTCGATTCAGGAGAAATGGTCTGTCTATAGCATTGGTCTCCAAACTGCGGCCCTTTGCTTGCCTTTACCTGGCCCTTGGGGCACTATTCCTCCCACTGATGTTAACAATGGGACAAAATTCCTCCCACTGACACCAATGATGAGACACTTTTCTTTCCACTGACAGTAACGAATGGGGCATTATTCCTTCCACTGACAGGAATGATAGGGTACTATTCCTCCCACTGACACCAAGGATGGGGCAATATTCCTCCCATTGACACCAATGATAGGACACTATTCCTCCCACTGACACAAACGATGGAGCACTATTCTTTACACTGACACCCATGATGGGGCACTATTTTTCTAATACCAAAAAATTCACTCCCGCTGGCACCAGGACATTTTCTACTCCCATTGGCCACAGTTTAACCCTTCTAAAGTCTGAAGGACCTTAAACTGGCCATTAGTTTAGAAATTTTGGAGACCCCTGGTCTATACCCAGCTTTAGTCACCAGGGCAGGAAGTGAGAGGAAATCTCCCCATCTGAATCCTGGACAGCAGTAAAAGTGTGAGAGATTCTAACCCTTCTCCACTATATCCAAAGCAGAAAAAAAAAAAAAGTTTGGGGTTTTCGGCTGTAGATTCATGTTTTTGTTATATGCAGACGAATAATACTATTCTATGTGAGAATCCACCACAGAAGCAAAGACCTTCATCTCAGAAAGACACCTGTAACTTTATCTAATTTTTAGGTTGATTTTCTTTTTAAAGTGACCCTGTCTCTAGAAAAAAAAATTTGAAACGAAGGTCTCCCTGTAAAGAATTAATATTTGCCTGTCCCCCTGCCCACGCCATTGAGCGTTGCTTTCTTGAAGAACTCCAGCTCCCAAAGAAGCTCCCAATATCTTCCAGGCGTGTCGGTTGCCTGGTGGTACTGTGTGCTCTGTGGTTTGATCACTAAAGGACTCCGTGATGTTTAGGCTGGTGGATTAAACCACAGCACTCAGTTGGGGGGGGGGGGGGGACCAGGCATCCAACGACTGTAGCCCTTCAAGAGAGCGAAAATTGACTAGAATCAGTCGCTTTAACAGTACAAAAGCACAGCAGGTGTGCGGGAGGCTCATAGCATTCAATCAGATCCAGTTTTCTAACTTCACCCTCTTCAAGCTGCTGAAAGCTGGTTTCTGATTGGTTGCCTTGTCCTTCAAAAATGGCTACCTTTTGCAGTGATTATATTTTCTGAGGCCTAAGCTACACAAGAGGCTTTGTAATGAGTGTAGCAAGAAAGCAAAACTCATTGGCTTCAGCCTCCTTTGCAGCACACTGGTAATGATGTGCCACAAAGGAGACCTATTGGGCCTTTGTACCTTCCTAACTCGAGCATGTCTATGTAAATATTGTATATGTGTGAGGAGAATTAAATTATTCTCATTTGTAAACATATTGAATCCTGTTTTGTTTTAATACCTGACAATTTCTTTTCAAATGTCATAGTAAAAAGCTTTGCTAAAATGTAGTGGTTTGAAACAGAGAAGGGAATCTGTGTTAACAGAGGCCTTCTTTAAAGTGGTTCTAAACTATAAAGATCGGTCTGCTTTAATCACGAAGGCCGGCGCTATGGAGGTAAGTTGGGGATGTTTACATTTTTCAGAAGGTGATTAAAGCGGAGTTCCGCCTAATTTTTTTTTTTTTTTTTAAAGTCAGCAGCTACAAATACTGTAGCTGCTGACTTTTAAAATAAGGACACTTACCTGTCCAGGATGCCCGCGATGTTGGCACCCGAAGCCGACCTGGCTCTCGGGTGGAGGCGCCGCCATCTTCAGTAAGGGAATCAGGAAGTGAAGCTTTGCAGCTTCACTTCCTGGTTCCCTACTGCACATGCACGCCTCGCGCTGCACGGTCCCACTGGTCCCTGCTGTCTTCTGGGACCTGTGTGTCTCCCAGAAGACAGCGAGGGGGACGGAGAAGGCGCCGGAAGTGGCGTAGATACCCGCGGGTGGCTTGGCTATCTATGCCCGGAATTGTGAGCAAAATACCTGTATTAGGCAGGTATCTGGTCCCCCCTCCACCCTGAAAGGTGCCAAATGTGACACCGGAGGGGGGGAGGATTTCGAAAAGCGGAAGTTCCATTTTTGGGTGGAACTCTGCTTTAACCACTTGACCTCCGGAAGATTTACCCCCCTTCATGACCAGGCTATTTTTTGCGATACGGCACTGCGTTACTTTGACTAACAATTGAGCGGTCATACGAAGCTGTACCCAAATAAAATGTATGTCCTTTTTCCCACAAATAGAGCTTTCTTTTGGTGGTATTTGATCACCTCTGCGTTTTTTAGTTTTTTGCGCTATAAACAATTTTGAAAAAAAAAATTTTTTTTACTTTCTGCTATAAAACACATCCAATAAAATTTTTAAAAAACCTAATTTCTTGATAAATTTAGGCCAATATGTATTCTGTTGCATATTTTTGGTGAAAAAAAAAATCCCATTAAGCGTATATTGATTGGTTTGCGCAAAAGTTATAGCATCTACAAACTATGAGATATATACTGGAATTATTATTATTTTTTTTAATACTAGTCATGGCGGAGATCAGCGACTTATGGTGGGACTGCGATATTGCAGTGGACATTCAGACCGTAACTGACACTTTTTGGGAACCAGCGACATTAATACAGTGATCAGTGCTAAAAATGTGCACTGTCACTGTACTAATGACACTGGCTGGGAAGGGGTTAAACATCTAGTGCAATCAAAGGGTTAAATGTGTGCCTAGCCATTGTTTTGGTGCACACTGTGTGGTGCTTTTACTAGTGGAAGTAATGGATTTTGAGTTTATGACGATCACCGGGTGGTGGCGGTAATCAATTGGCCGGCACCCGGTGGTCGCCATCTGCTGGGTTTAATCACAGCACGGCCGGCAGCGTGCACGTGCGCGAGCCCTACCTGGAAGTGTCAGATCATGTACTGGTTACATGATCTGGTGCAGCCGAGCCGCCATATATCTGTTATATGGTCGGCAAGTGGTTAAACAAAATACTGCCTGTAATTGGAAGCAGTAAAGCTGAACTCCGGCCTTCCTTTCAGTCTTGCACAGTTTTACAAGTTCCTCTCTTGTACTGAACATGCTTACTCTTGAGTTCACTGCTCACTGTGAGCTTTTCACAAGGTGGATTAAAAGCTGCAGCAAGGCATTTCCTGGCTGGATGACATCCAGAAATTATCTAGCTCTTTCCTCCCCAGCCTTACTGTCCCAGTCCTCCCCTCATTCTTTGGAATTCTGTGCTTTCAATTATGGAGGCTTGGCAATCACATGTGGGCATTACTTAGGGTGGTCTGCATACAAATGCATCCTGCCTAGGAACACACTCCTCCAGACTGACATATACCCATTTTAAAGCGGAGTTCCACCCAAAAATTGAACTCCTGCTTTTCGTAATCCTCACCCCCTCCGGTGTCACATTTGCCTCCTTTCAGGGGGGAGGGGGGAGCAAATACCTGTCTAATACAGATATTTTGCTCCCACTTCTGGGCACAGATACCCGAGCCACCCGCGGGTATCTATGCCACTCCCCCACCCCCCTGTCTTCTGGGAGACACACGGGTCCCAGAAGACAGGAGGGACCAGTGGGATAGCGCAGCGCGAGTTGCGCATGCGCAGTAGGGAACTAGGAAGTAAAGCTGCAAGGCTTCACTTCCTGATTCTCTTACCAAAGATGGAGGCGGCAGCACCCGTGAGCTGAGGGAGAGATCGGCTCCGGGTGCCGACATCGCGGGTGCCCTGGACAGGTAAGTGTCCTTATTTTAAAAGTCAGCAACTGCAGTATTTGTAGCTGCTGACTTAAAAAAAAAAAAAATCAGCGGAACTCCGCTTTAATATATTCATAACTCCTCTGCTTTACTTGCATCAGGACTGAGGGCTCTTGGGAAGGAGTACTGAGGCAGAGTGCTGTGAGATTTTCACCTTGTCAGCCATGATCTGCCTGCATTCCATAGCCAAGCACAAACACCAAGTGATGACATCAATGTGTCTAAAATAAGGTATGTAATGAAAATGGAAAGGTTTTAATTAATAATATCATTAGTATGTTGATTGAGGGGAAAGGCCCCGTCCACATCTTGTGATTTGGGAACACACCGATTCTGCCCGCAATCCTGAATTGCGTGTGTTTGGGGGCCCCTATCCTTCATTGGCACCCTAAATACATTGCGATTCAGTCGCATGGCAAGAGCTTATTTTCAGGTGACAAACGTGCATAGCGCAGCCAGGTCAAGTGAATTGGCTGCCCTACGTGACATGTGTAAGTCACGTAAAAAACGCATGTGAAAACAGGGCCTAAAGGAGGTACCAGGGAAGGCAAACTAAGAGGATTAAACTTGCATATTAAAGTGGAAGTAAACCCTCCTATCATTTTCAGCCCTGGAAGCTGCCATATTAGCCTCTGTTTAATCTTCAACTGCCATTGTGCTGCACATGTGATCAGTTATGACACCAGCCATTGGATGGTTTGACAGCTTGGTTGAGAGCACAACCAATGTGACATTTAGCATTCCCGGCATGCCTGAAATGTAACTTTTTTTGAAACTGTTTAATCGATTGGTTTACTTCTGCTTTAACTCCTTCCCGCCAAGCGTATGCACATATGCGGCCTCGGCTTTAAGGGGTTAAATCGGGATGATGCATGCAGCTGCATGCATCATCCAGGTACTGTTTTTTGGAGCGGGCGGCTCTTCAGGGATAAAAGCCGCTCGGCTGTTATACCGGAAGAGCGAGAGGGGACGTCTCCCGCCGCCTTCCGCCGCTCTTACCGGCCTCCCGTCCCACCAGGAGACCCGAGACATGATCCGGCACTTCCGCCAGCTAGAGTGAGAATGGAACGAAGCCTGAGACGGCTTAGTGTCAGTCTTCTTTCTGTAAACACGGAAGCGACATCGTGACATCAGTTCCGGTTTACTCGGCTGCCAATGGCGCCGTTTAAGTGAAAAGGAGGCATTTGGGGGTCTTTTAGACTTATTTCTGTCACAAGGGATGTTTACATTGCTTGTGACAGCAATAAAAGTGATCACATTTTTTTTTTAAGTAACAATGTAAAAAAAGAAAAAAATACATTTTTTTAAAGCGCCGCCTATGGAGATTTTTAGGTACCGTAGTTTGTCGCCATTCCACGAGTGTGCGCAATTTCAAAGCGTGACATGTTAGGTATCTGTTTACTCGGCGTAACATCATCTTTCACATTATACAAAAAAAAATTGGGCTAACTTTACTGTTTCGTTTTTTTTTAATTCGTGAAAGTGTCTTTTTTCCTAAAAAATTGCATTTGAAAGACCGCTGCGCAAATACAGTGTGACATAAAATATTGCAATGACCTCCATTTTATTCTCTAGATTCTCTGCTAAAAAAATTAAATATTATGTTTGGGGGTTCTAAGTAATTTTCTAGCAAAAAATACGGATTTTAACTTGCAAGCAACAAATGTCAGAAATAGGCTTAGTCATGAAAGGGTTAAAGCGGGGGTCCACCTATCTATCGTTTTTTTTTTTTTTGGAGTTCATTCACAAACTTTTCTTTTCATGATTATCTACTCACATGTTCTGTGTAATAAGTCCGCCTGTGTCAGATTTCGTTGTAAAGAATAACTTATAAAATTCACTGAAGGCAGTTTCCATCTTCATTGTGGGCATTTGAAGCCCACAAGCATGTATTTCCTGGATGCGTTGAATGCTGTGCTCCCAGCATTCACCGAGATGTTGTGATGACGCTGTTGCACAATGCATGCTGGGAAGCCTGAGACTAGCTCCCAGGGGACTGTGGGAGGTCTGAGAGAGGCTAGAAACACGCCTACTCCCATGGGAGGAAAACCAGGAAGTGCTAAGAAGATTAGAAAAAAAAAGGTAATTACGGCGATTTAAATTTTTTTACACAGCATGTCAGCATCTAGGCAAGGAAGAGAATGCATAGAGATAATGTTCAAAATTTGGGTGGAACCCCGCTAATAACTTGCCTGTCCCACTACTCACATGGCTGATCTTTACTCTCTTGAAGAGAGCGGCCTGAGAAACCTTTTGCATCTGACACTTCCAGGAGTGTAGGGTGCCTGGTCACCCTCTGCTCTCGGTGGTTCCTTCTGCTAACCTCTACTTTCCTACAGGACAAAGTAGTGATGTAGGGGGAAACCAAATCTCCCAACAGGGGGCCTAGTTATTTGACACACCTAGAACTGATGAATGCAAAAAATTATTCCTCTAGGGATAGGAAGATCAACAGGACAGAAAAAGAATGAAAGGAGAAGTATGGGTTTGTTTTTTGTTTGTTTTTTTGATTCATACTTACCTAGGTGGATGCAGCATCTGTCCTCCGGGCACCTCTAAGGGCCCTTTCACACTGGGGCGGGGGCTGCGTCGGCGGTAAAGCGCCGCTATTGTAAGCGGCGCTTTACCGTTGGTATGCGGCTGCTAGCGGGGCGGTTTTACCCCCTGTTAGGGGCCGAGAAATGATTAATAACCACCGCATAGCGCCTGTGCAGAGGCGCTTTGCCGGCGGTATAGCCGCGCTCTCCCATTGATTTCAATGGGCAGGAGCGGTGAAGGGGCGGTATACACTCCGCTCCTTCACCGCTCCGAAGATGCTGCTAGCAGGACATTTTTTTCCCGTCCTGCTAGCGCACCGCTCCAGTGTGAAAGCCCTCGGGGCTTTCACACTGGAGACAAAGCAGCGGCACTTTTGGGTCGGTTTGCAGGCGCTATTATTAGCGAAATAGCGCCTGCAAACCGCTCCAGTGTGAAAGGGCCCTTACACTGAGAACTGAGTGATCAAACACAGCAGATAACTCTGTTCTCACAGCTCCCCAAGCAGAGAGCTGGTGACTGTCAGTCTCCAGCTCTCTGCTCTGCCCCCTCCTCGCTCACTGGAGCGCTGGGCTGTGGAGGAGGTGGAGCGGCCAGCTCAGGCTCTTAGTGGCTCGCTGAGAGGATGAGCCGGGTGTCAGTCCAGGGATCAAGGCAGATCCCGACTCCATGGTCGGGATGACGCGGTGCCTGGACCCACTTCTGTGACGTCAGCAGAGAGTGGACTTGAGCCCGCTCTCTGCTGAAAACGGGTCACAGGAGTGTAAAATGAACTGCACTCGTGTGATCCCCAGGAGAAGCCCAGCCAAACGAGCCTTGGCTGTACTTCTCCTTTAATGATGTTATAAGCTTATATAATGTACTGTTTACAGACAACCGGTACCTTGGTTCCGCACCCCCTTCATTACTGTGCATCTGTAACGCCTCCCCTTGTGATTAAAGAAGACCTGTCTTTACAAACGCGTCCATTTTCTAAATCCTTTGATAACTAAACACGGTACATTAGACGGCACATTATAGAATGTTGTGTAGGAGTTTAATTTAATCAATTTTTTTTTTTGGGATGCTCATTTTGAAGTCTTATTGCATTTTTCAGTTTTTTTGTATTTATTTCAGAAAGAAAATATATTGTTCTTGGAAAAGTAAATTCTTTCTATTTATAATGGCTGTTGTATAAATCTTGATATTTTAATTTGCAGGCGTACGCTTGCGCTTACTTTTTACGAGTATATAAAATATACATAATGTTTTTTTGTTTCTTTTAAAATACAGGAATGTAGCCTTTCTACTGAGTTGTTATTAAATAGTAAGTAGGTAATGTGATGTTTGCATTGTAAAATATCAACCAGTGTTTTAAAAAAAATTAAACAGACAGCAGCTTCAGCTGCCCACAGTTAAAATGGCTGCAGCCAGACTCAGTGGCGGGAGATTTCTGCAGCATATTTGGGAAGTACAAAATCACAGTATATATAAAATAATATGCAGAGTGGTTGGAGGGAAGCTTCAGAATGGCAAAGATGTTTTTTATTACAGATGAGGTGAGCAGATTGCAGTTTGTCTTTAACAAGGGTAACAAAGGTTTAGCAAGCAGCCTGTCATGAAGCGTGTACCAGTGAGAGGTGGGACAACCTCTTGTAGCGAGAGATTTGTTGGCATTATCTGTCCTGGTGGTCTGTCTCCCATAGCAACGGAACTGGATAAGCTCTCAGAGGTCTTCAGCCTGTGTACAGGTACAGAGGAGGAAGAGTTAAGCGAGTGCGCTCATGGAATCTATGCCAGGCCCTATTCTATTACTGGGAGTGAGATAGCGGAGATACACTGGACAGGGGAAGAGGGCATCAGCTCTGTGTGTCCCTCCTAAAGGCAGCTGTGACAGTGAAGGTATACCTCCCAACCGTCCCCGAACGTCCGGGATCATCCCACAAACTGAAGGCTGATGGAGGAGAGCAGGTGAGTGAGCCGGATAGAAAAGTGCTGGAGTATAGAGAAGCTGTGGCAGGGTCCTGGCAGATGGCAGAATGATTTCAGGTGAAGACTGTGTGTGCCCAGAATCTGATGAGATCATTGTAAGTCAGATGGTGGGCTCAGGCTACAGTCACAGACAGTGCACCACTCGTTCTCCTGTCTGCTTCATCTGTTCAAGACTCTACAGCAGGATGAGGACAGTGAGTGTGCTGAGAATGGGGGCTAAAATATTGTATTGTCTGAATCTGAGCTGCACTGTTTATGCATTATCTTCTCCCCCATCCCATCCTGAGATCTCTGTCCATCCATATCCCATCCCATCCGTAGGTCTCGCTGTCCAACCGCCATCCCATCCCATCCGTAGGTCTCTCTGTCCATCCATATCCCATCCCATCCATAGGTCTCTCTGTCCACCCCCCTATCCCATCCCATCCATAGGTCTCGCTGTCTAACCCCCATCCCATCCTGAGATCTCTCTGTCCGCCCCCCCCCCCCCCCCATCCCATCCGTTGGTCTCTCTGTCCATCCATATCCCATCCCATCCGTAGGTCTCTCTGTCCATTCATATCCCATCTGTAGGTCTCTGTCCATCCATATCCCATCCCATCTGTAGGTCTCTCTGTCCATCCATATTCCATCCCATCCGTAGGTCTCTCTGTCCACTCCCACCCCCCATCCCTTCCGTTGGTCTCTCTGTCCATCCCATCCTGAGATCTCTCTGTTCACCCCCATCCCATCCCATTCGTAGGTCTCTCTGTCCATCCATATCCCATCCCATCCGTAGGTCTCTCTGTCCATCCATATCCCATCCCATCCGTAGGTCTCTCTGTCCATCCATATCCCATCCCATCCGTAGCTCTCTCTGTCCATTCATATCCCATCCGTAGGTCTCCCTGTCCAACCCCCATCCCATCCGTAGGTCTCTGTCCAACACCCATCCCATCCTGAGATCTCTCTGCCCACCTACCCCATCCCATTCTGCGGTCTCTCTGTCCAACCCCATCCCATTCTGCGGTCTCTCTGTCCAACCCCCATCCCATTCTGCGGTCTCTCTGTCCAACCCCCATCCCATCCTGAGATATCTCTGTCCAACCCCCATCCCATCCTGAGATATCTCTGTCCACCCCCCCCCATCCCATCCTGAGATATCTCTGTCCACCCCCCCCATCCCATCCTGAGGTCTCTCTGTCCAACCCCCATCCCATCCTGAGATCTCTCTGTCCACCCCCCCCCATCCCATCCTGAGATATCTCTGTCCACCCCCCCCATCCCATCCTGAGGTCTCTCTGTCCAACCCCCATCCCATCCTGAGATATCTCTGTCCACCCCCCCCCATCCCATCCTGAGATATCTCTGTCCACCCCCCCCATCCCATCCTGAGGTCTCTCTGTCCAACCCCCATCCCATCCTGAGATCTCTCTGTCCACTCCCCCATCCCATCCTATCCTGAGGTCCCTCCCTCCCCCCCTCCCCCCCCCAATCCCATCCCATCCTCAGGTTTCTCTGTCCACCCCCATCTCATCCCAGCCTGAGATCCTGAGTTCTCGCTACCCCCCCCCATCCCATCCTGAGGTCTCTCTGTCCAACCCCCATCCCATCCTGAGATTTGTCTGTCCACCCATCCCATCCCATCCCATTCTGAGGTCTCTCTGCCCACCCCCTCCCCCCATCCCATCCTGAGGTCTCTGTCTACTCCCCATCGCACCCTCAGTGAGATCTCTCTGTCCACCCCACCCCCCTCCAATCCCATAATAAAGTTGATGCTGCCATTCTTGTTGACCCAATGGCCTTGAGCGGGGTCATGTGAAAACCATTACCATAGGAAGGTGTGCCACAATTAGCCATGTCCTGTAGGAACGACACCCTGCCCACCAATCTATGCAACACCTTGGCACCCTTTTTATGGTACACTTTTATTAGCCCACAGAAATCTGTCCCGCCCATTAATGGGCTGGTTAGTTATGTTTGTTTCCTAGGCCAAACGTTCCCTGTCCTCTCCTGACTCCACGAAAGACAGAAAGTATCTTCAGTTCCAGACCGAGATTTCTATCTCAAATGGAGATTATACCCTATGGTGCTTCCCACCATATGGGGCAGATAGCAAATCACTGGAAACACTGAATCCCAAATCCATGCCATGAACAAGGGTTGATGTAAAAGTTCAATATGGGAAGAGATTCCCCTTATCCCACAACTTTTCTAATAACACCAATTAACTAGTAAGAAAGAAAAAGACAGAACTAGCAATCCTTTTTTTTATGAATATTTTATTTATAATAATAATATAATATAATATTTTAAGTGAGAAATAGCCAATTATTTAATGTTGATAAGGGCTAGCATGATCCAGAGGAAGGCGAAAACCCTTAGCTACAAGGGAAAAATTCCTTCATGACCCCCGCAGGCGATCGGATACTCCCTGGATTTATGATTTCTAAGGTGCTAACCCTGATAAAAATGAACAGCCAGTTAACTATATGTAAGGTCCAGAAAATAAATCAAAATGAAAAGATGTACACAGGTACAGGGTACCTTAAGACATCATTGAGTATGCACTGGCTGCACACTCTAGTGATAGGTTTGAGATGGCTTCTAGTGTATTATGAAAGCACAATTTAATAAAGGATGAGTGTTCCTTTCTGAATGTGCTACATGTTGCACCTGTTCTTGAGCATTTGTGCGCGTTTTTGAGCATTTTTCTGCATTAATTAAATACTAATAATACTACTACTACCAATAATACTGAATAAAAACACACATAAACCCACACGATAAGTAAATATTAAATACTACATAAATATTAATAAATACAAAAAAATGCCCCAATAACGCGCATAAAAATACCTTAAAAAACACTGAAAACTGCAACACACAGAAAGGCAACACGTGTCACTGTACAGAATTGTGTAATGCATTGCACTATTTTGCAGTGACATGAATGAAGTGTCACTTTGTGCAATATATGGTTTTTCCAGGCTGTGGATCAGACCAGGCGTTTGTTGGGTGATGATCCCTGATCCTCATCCAGGCTTTGTGAAAATGAATCGCCCCGTAATGAAGAAGCCGAGGTTGCTTTCACCATGATGACACTTGGGTCTCTGGATTCTGAAGATGACATTCCTTATCCCCAGTCTCTAGCTTTCAAAATAAAATCCGGAAAAGATCTCCTGCTCCTCTGATGGAATTGGTGAACCTGGTTCAGAAGGCATAACATCTTCCCATGTAAAAGTATCATTTTTGAGTCTCCAGACGCTGTAAAGAGAAAAAGACATATATCAAAAACACCGAACAATAAAGAGAATGCTCACACATCTTGGAGAATTCTACTTCCCCAATAATGAAAGTGTATCTAAACACAAGAACAAAATGTTATTATATTTCCAGCTTACAAGCCTTAGTGGTGGCTGTATTTATTTTCTTCAGGCAAGTGGCACAATTCTGGTCTTGGGGTGACAACGCTCACTCACTGTACTGTATCTATGGAGCAGCAGCATTGGCAACTGGAACTAGAAGTTTGCTGGGACTACAGAATGTCTCCCCAACTCCTCACCCTCATAACATAACGGGGAGGGGGTTCTGTAGTACACAAGGAATGAGAACTGGGAACAATGTGCTCTACTACACTGGTACTAGGTTTCTAGCAGGGTCAATGAGTATTTATTTGCACTTTGAACAGATATGACAAAATACTTCTTACAATGGGATGTTTAACAGACAAATAAAAGGGGTTTGTTGTATGGATTTGCACACACTTTAAAGAAAATGAATGTAGATAATGCAAATACTATAGAAAATGAATTGTTCTGCCTCCTTAAACCCTCTACCACCCTAAATGTTACAGAGCTCTGGTATTCATATACCATATTTATCGGCATATAACACGCACTTTTTCCCCCTGAAAATAGAGGGCAAACCGTGCGTGTTATATGGCAATAATTTTTTTTTTTACCGGGGGGGGGGGGGGGGGCGGGGATCGGGCGTTCCGCCCCGGGTGCCACACATTGTGGAGGGGGGGAGGGGGTGTCATGCCGGCCATCCCGCCTCTCGTTGCCCTAGGACAGCACTTCCGGTGTCTTGTCGAATACAGTCCCCTATCATATAGTGTCCGCCCTGTACTGCGCAGGCGCAGTACGGAGGACAGACGAGACGCCGAAAGTCTCCGAAGTTTAACAGCTGATCATCAGCTGTACACGGCGCCTGCGCTTTTATTCTCACCCTATGTCCAGGTTCATTCCCTGCTATCCAAGTGGACATAGAGTTAGAATAAATAGTTGCCGAGCGCAGCGAGGCTGTGCCCGAAGCGTGGCGAGCGAAGCGAGGCCGTGCCCGAAGCGTGGCGAGCGAAGCGAGGCCGTGCCCGAAGCGTGGCGAGCGAAGCGAGGCCGTGCCCGAAGCGTGGCGAGCGAAGCGAGCCCTGCGAGGGGCCCTCTTACACAGCCATCGCTAAGAAGTGCCCAAGCGCCGTGTACAGCTGATGGTCAGCTGATCAACTTCGGACACTTTCGGCATCTCCTTCTCCTCCGTACTGCGCAAGCGCTGCGCCTGCGCAGTACGGGGCGGACACTATCCGATAGAAGGACACTTTATGTCAGAACACCGGCGTACCCTAAAGATAAAAAAAAAAAATCAGTGCCAGCCCCTTCACATAGATCCTTTGTACACTTTTTAGGTGTCGTTGTAAACCGAAGGCTGCAAATACCTCATTAGTAACGTTCTTTCCGGCCGCTCTCTCCTCCTCCCACTCCTCCAAGTGTAGCTTTAGATTGGAGGAGGAGAGTGATCATGTGGCCGGCTAATGAGGTATTTGCAGGCTTTGGTTTACAATGACACTTACACAGTGTAGGAAGAATCTATGAGAAGGGACTGGCACTGATTTTTTTTTTTAAACTTTAGAATACATTGGCAAGGGGTCTGTGTAATGGGCAAGGGGTCTGTGCAATGGGCAAGGGGTCTGTGCAATGGGCAAGGGGTCTGTGTAATGGGCAAGGGGTCTCTGTAATGTAAAAAGGGGTCTCTGTAATGTAAATGTGCCTGTGTAATGTGCAGGGGGGGATGTGGATTGTAAAGGGGGCTGTGGAATGTAAAGGGGGCTGTGGAATGTAAAGGGGGCTGTGGAATGTTTTTTTCCTGAAACTTCCCTCTTAAAATTAGGGTGTGTGTTATACGACGATAAATACGGTACTTACTGGTCTTGTGTAATTTAGTGGTTTGGCCCTTCCATATTCTAAGTCTTCCCAGTCGACGCCTCTAAAAAATGGATGATCTCTGACATCACGGACGAGCTCCCATCTCCATCCTTGGTTAATTTCCAGATGCTGTAACAAAGAAACATAAATCATGAGCACCACAGGCACAGTGATTGGACAATACAATCCCACATTTTTAGCAGTTACATATTTTCAACCTCCCTGTTCGCGCCGGTAACCTACTTTCAACAAGTTGTTCTCAGTTGCGGCACAACTGAGAAAACGGGCGTACAATCTTTATTTGACCACTCCATTATGCAAAACGTGTTTGCGCCCAAAGTGTACCTTACTAGAAATGCAATTGTCTTAAACCCCCCTCCCCAACACCACACTGTTTACCCAAAAGACCTGGAGTGTCACATATGTAAATGCTGGCCAGCCCTGCCAACATTTCCCATAATGCTTTCTTTCCCGTCTGTGTGTGGTTTCTCTTCCCAATATCAAGTTTGGTGCGTACTAACCCTCATGATGAGACCCCGGAGATCAGGATCCATGTTCTGTGGATATTCGGACACAGGTTCCATTACCGCCCTTTTCACCTGGAGTTTGGTCATTTTGCGCGGACAGTATGGGTGGCGACGAACTGCCATTTCATAAATCATGACTCCGAGTGAAAAACAATCAGCCTGTAACCCATATGGCTGTTCCGATAAAATCTGTAGAAACATAAGAGAGGAAAGGTTACGTTACATCGTCCAAAAAAGCAGATGACAGAGATAACACAATACTAGCATATACAATGTATGGAGTCTCCCAAGTGTCCTGATTTTACTGGGATTTTTATGAAATTTTAGATTCTGAAAAAGTGGCATAATTCATCAAAATGGTTTTCACTCATAAAACGTCAAATTAGGAAGGAGTTAGAGGTATAGTGTAAAGTCAAATCTGAGTATTTTTTGTTGGAATGGAGTTGGGAAGTTGACAAGGGACTTTTTTTTCTGTCTTTGTGTCATTTCCCTTCATTTCCTGCTCCAGAGAAACAACGGGAAGTAAGAGGAGATTTTTGAAAGCAAGAGGATATCTCCTTTAAGACAGGTGTCACCGGAATAGGTGTACCAATTGGAAGATTTCCTTTATCTCCCTTTAAAAAAACTCAGGCCATCATGGCAGAGCAGATAATGATGGAGCCAATGTCTGGATTGTGACGCAGGTCTCCATGTATATGCAACCTTAATGCCCCCCTAGCAGATGAAGGCAACACTTCTGTGGAACTTAGAACTTCCCACCTCTTGTTGGTGATTTAAACAGTCCATACATTAAACAATTTTCTTTCCTGCAACACGTAATTGCTCGATTCCCCGATCAACACAATCAGTGTTGATGGAGAAACCCCTCCCGCCGAATACTGTATTCTGACAGTATTTCCAAACATCTGAATACATTGATCACTTCTCGCGGCTATAGCTCAGATCAAATGGAAAAAACCTGAAAGGCTGGCTATACTGAAGTCATGGATGGATTGACTTCAGTACAACCAGCCTGCCCATAGATGGATCAAAATTTGGTCGGTCACTGCTGAACCCGGCCTAGAAAGCCACTGATAACACCCAGGACTCAATTGGAGGGATTATCCATTAACTAAAGGCAGAATGCCCCATAAACTCTCCTACATCCTGTAATGAAGGGCTTTGTATCTAGATGAACACTACAATGAAATCAGCGGACGGTTACTTACTTCTGGGGCCATGTAGTTTAAGGTTCCTGCAGTTCCTGTGATCTTCTTTGGAGGAAACATGCCGGTCACTGCAAGGCCGAAATCTGCAATTTTAGGATGCCCATATTCGTCCAAAAGTACATTGCTCGGCTTGATGTCCCTATGAGGAGGAAAACAGACAGTAAGTTTGGTTGTTATGAGAAAAGATGCAAATATATATTATATATACAAAGCAGAATTGTAGTTATGGGGGGATCTCAGCTTCTTTCATTCCCCCGGTGAGAACTGTATAGCTGAGTTCCCAGCTCCTCTCATCTGCTGCAATCATTATTGGGAAGTCTCACCCTACCTGTTGAAGTTTTATTCATCCAGAATTTTTTTTTTTAAATATGGGAGAAGCACTGTGAGACTTTACAGGACATACAGCTGGGAAGTACTATAACTATGCTTTTAGGAATTAGAAGTGGAGGAGCAGAGAATTTTGTACCCATAACTAAAAATAAAAATTTTGGTGGTGACCCTTTAGATAATCCAGATGTTCTGATCCTTACCTGTGCATGATTCCTTTGCCATGAAGGTGCTGTAGGCCGCAAATTATTTCCGATGTCAGTATTCTGATAGAAAAGAAAGAAGAAAATATAAGAGTTATTATAAGAGTTCAAATTCACAGACCAATCAAAGCTAAAGATGAGCATATAGTACATAGGTAAATGTGGGGGCTGGGCTCAGCTGAATGGACCTAGCTATGTCACTGCCAGTCCTCAGTGCTCAGCCAACCCCAGCTCCAGCATAACCATCATTGATCTTACCTTATCACAACTGGAGAAAGTGGGCCATGAGCCGATACAAGATTGTGGACGCTCCCTCCGCTGAGATATTCCATGACGTATAGAAGGTATTCCTGTGTGAAAATGAGAAAGAGAGATACCGGTTACAACAGAGACATTTAAGATTTGGGGGCAAATTTACAGACACAGACAAGCGCAGTGTAGGGTTTTCTCAGAAGAGTTGGAGGAAATGTACCTTTCAGCTCTCTGCAGAGATCCAACACACTTCACAACTAGAGTTCTCCAATCAGCAAAGCTTGTGTTGCCTGCTGATTGGGCAGCTCAAGCAGAAGCTTGCTGGACCTCTGCAGAGAGACCACTGCTTGCACGCAAGAAACAAGAGTCCTTCTCTGCAGCATGCTGGCTGGGGATAGGCTTTTTGACTCGGGGTGACACCTTTTTTTGATGCACCTGCAATGTATTTAGAAGATTTAAACTGAAAGTTCATTTGGATTTTAAAGCGTATCCAAGCCTGAGAACAAAATGTATTTTATAGCTTACTGTTCCTTAGATGTGGTGGCTGCATTTGTTTTATTTTTTTTCCTGTCCTAGGGTGAAACATTTACTCCCTGTAAATTATGTATGTAGAAAAAGTGTTGTCCCTCTTGTACAGGACAACAGAAAACTTCCCCTCTCCTCTGCTCCCCTGAGTCGGACTACATTCTCCTCTTGTCATCTCCATTACCCGAGGGGCGGAGGCATTTGTATTTTATAAGAAATAGCTTGGAAGGAAGATAACATTGTTTGATATATCAGTTCAGCTCATAGGAGCACTGCATTTCGGATAAGGCCAAACAGGTATTTGTACTTGTTGAAAATGTTCTTATCCTGACAAAAAAAAAGAATGCTAATGCAGGCACCACATCTTAGGGCTGGTGAGTTGCAATAATTTACATTTTTGTTTTAGGATTTGCATGTATTTGTGTAAATGCACTGAGTACAATGACAGTGTCTTACATGTTACCTGTCCAATCTGGAATCATAGGAGTAAGGTGATGACATCATACTATGTCAGTAGTGATGTCACTCTTGGACCAGGCCCATGTAACATACCCTGTGTTTGGTAAGAAAAGGGGTAGATGACAAGACTTACCTCTGTCTGAAAGCCACCATATAGACAAGTGTTGAAGCGATTGTCTCTAATTTGTTTCAACACCTTAAGCTCCATCATGGCACTTTTGGCATTCTTCTTGAGCACGAGTCTCTTCTTCACAATCTTGATAGCCACCTTCTTGTTGGTGGCATTATAGGATGCTAGCACAACCTGGAGAAGACAGAGGGATGTTAGGTCACATTTCAAAGTCACAATATAATAGTAATACAATCCGGAGGGGTTTTTCTTGGCCAAGTACTGCACATATCATGAGTGTCATTCTTACGTTGTCTAGGGAGCGAGTAACTATGATAAAATTTTCTGCAGTGTTCACAGATCTGTAGGGCCTAGTTCAGGCTAGACACTTGGGGATGCATACATTATGTTAATACAGAGCCCTTTTTAACAAGACTTGAGAGAACCCCATTAAAGAGAAACTTCAGTCCCCATTATTTCTACCCTGCCCCTCCTCACCCATGTAGCCATCTTTGAATGTCTTGCATGTGCACAGATGTGCCAAAGGCCTTTGTCCTGTCTTTAGAACAAGGTAGAGTCCTGTGGCACATCTGCGCAGGCACAAAGGTTTCTTATGTGCCCACCAGAATAATAATGCTTTAAAATATATCTAATTGTGGGAGGAGGGAAAAACCAGGTGGAAGAGAGTTATTTTATTGGGTGAAGGCCTGCTTTAACCACTTACCGACCGCCGTATGTATATATACGTCGGCAGAATGGCACAGCTGCGCAAAGGGGCGTACCTGTACGTCCCTTTGAATTTGCCGCCGTGCCATCGCATGCACACCGCCGGCTGCACGCACGCACTCCCGTCGCGAGCTCCGTGAGTCGGGTCGCGGGTTTCCCCGCGGACATAGAGTCCGCGGGGGTACCCGCGATCGTCTCACGGAGAGGAAGAACGGGGAGATGCCAATGTAAACAAGCATCTCCCCGTCCTGCCTAGTGGCACTGTCACTGATCACAGCTCCCTGTGATCGGGAGCGGTGATCAGTGACGTGTCACTCATAGCCACCCCCCCACAGTTAGAATCACTCCCTAGGACACACCTAACCCCTTCCTAGCCAGCTAGTGGTTAACCCCTTCACTGCCAGTGTCACTTTTACAGTAATCAGTGCAATTTTATAGCATCGATCTCTGTAAAAATGACAATGGTGTCAGAATTGTCTGATGTGTCCGCCATAATGTCGCAGTCACGATAAAAATCGCAGATCACCGCCATTACTAGTGAAAAAAAAATTATTAATAAAAATGCCATAAAACTATTTTGTAGACGCTATAACTTTTGCGCAAACCAATCAATAAACGCTTATTGGGAGTTTTTTTATTACCAAAAATATGTAGAAGAATACGTATCGGCCTAAACTGAGGGAAAAAAAATGTTTTTTTATATATTTTTGGGAGATATTTATTATAGCAAAAAGTAAAAAAAGTAATGCGTTTTTTTCAAAATTGTCACTATTTTTTTGTTTATAGCGCAAAAAATAAAAACTGCAGAGGTGATCAAATACCACCAAAAGAAAGCTCTATTTGTGGGAAAAAAAGGACGTTAATTTTGTTTGGGAGCCACGTCGCACGACCGCACAATTGTCAGTTAAAGCGGCACAGTGCCGAATCACAAAAAGTGCTTTGGTCTTTGGGCAGCAAAATGGTCCGGGGCTGAAGTGGTTAAGCTGCAAGCATTATGGCTTAGCACACTTTGCTTCTAGTGTCTAGTGTGAAAGAGACTCGTACAAGAATAGGGATATTTTATCATGAAGAACATGTATAGGAAAACACATATAGCAGACTGTGACAAATCAGCCAAATCACTTACCTTTACAAAAGCACCCTGTCCAAGGATATTGTGGGCGGTAAAGGCCTCTAGGTAGAAACTACATTTGGATGAGCGTGCTATATTAAGCCGGCTGTATACAGAAAACAAATCACTGTTGCTGGTGTTTCCCGGAGTCAGTGAAGGTTTAGATGATGGGATGCAACGTGGAACTAATAATGCAAAATCCTTGGTTTGGGCCGAAGCCAATGAAGCCACAGGTGGTGCCTGGCCACGTGGGGAAGATAATGTCCACCAGTCTTCAGGGGTCGAAGCCGGAGATGGTTGCTGGTTGCATGATGCAGATGCTTTGTCCTTGGTTTGGGTCAAAGCCAATGAAGCCGGAGATGGTGGCTGGATACGTGAGACAGATATTGCCCACCAGTCTTCAGGGGTCGAAGACAATGAAGCCGGAGATGGTGGCTGGTTACATGATGCAGGTAATGCTTTGTCCTTGGTTTGGGTCAAATCCAATGAAGCCGGAGATGGTGGCTTGATACATGAGACTGATATTGCCCACCAGTCTTCAGGGGTCGAAGACAATGAAGCCGGAGATGGTGGCTGGTTACATGATGCAGGTAATGCTTTGTCCTTGGTTTGGGTCAAATCCAATGAAGCCGGAGATGGTAGCTTGATACATGAGACAGATATTGCCCACCAGTCTTCAGGGGTCGAAGACAATGAAGCCGGAAATGGTGGCTGGTTACATGATGCAGGTAATGCTTTGTCCTTGGTTTGGGTCAAATTCAATGAAGCTGGAGATGGTGGCTGGATACATGAGGCAGATAATGCTGAGTCCTTGGCTTGGGTCAAAGCCGATGATGCTGGAGATGGTGGCTGGCTGCATGAGGCAGATAATGCCCAGTCCTCAGGGGTCAAAGCCAATGAAGTTGGAGATGGTAGCTGAATACATGGAGCAGATAATGCTGAATCCTTAGCATGGGTCAGAGTCGATGATGCTGGAGATGGTGGCTGGCTACATGAGGCAGATAATGCCAAGTCTTCAGGGGTCAAAGACAATGAAGCTGGAGATGGTGGCTGGATACATGGAGCAGATAATGCTGAGTCCTTGGCAGATAATGCTGAGTCCTTGGCATGGGTCAAAGCCGATGATGCTGAAGATAGTGGCTGGCTACATGAGGCAGATACAGTGGCTTGCGAAAGTATTCGGCCCCCTTGAACTTTTCAACCTTTTGCCACATTTCAGGCTTCAAACATAAAGATATAAAATTTTTATTTTTTGTGAAGAATCAACAACAAGTGGGACACAATTGTGAAGTGTAACGAAATCTTTAAATTTTTGAAACTTTTTTAACTAATAAAAAAATGAAAGTGGGGCGTGCAAAATTATTCGGCCCCCTTGCGTTAATACTTTGTAGAGCCACCTTTTGCTGCGATTACAGCTGCAAGTCGCTTGGGGTATGTCTCTATCAGTTTTGCACATCGAGAGACTGAAATTCTTGCCCATTCTTCCTTGCAAAACAGCTTGGCTCAGTGAGGTTGGATGGAGAGCGTTTGTGAACAGCAGTTTTCAGCTCTTTCCACAGATTCTCGATTGGATTCAGGTCTGGACTTTGACTTGGCCATTCTAACACCTGGATACGTTTATTTGTGAACAATTCCTTTGTAGTTTTGCTGTATGTTTGGGATCATTGTCTTGTTGGAAGATAAATCTCCGTCCCAGTTTCAGGTCTTTTGCAGACTCCAACAGGTTTTCATCCAGAATGGTCCTGTATTTGGCTGCATCCATCTTCCCCTCAATTTTAACCATCTTCCCTGTCCCTGCTGAAGAAAAGCAGGCCTAAACCATGATGCTGCCACCACCATGTTTGACAGTGGGGATGGTGTGTTGAGGGTGATGAGCTGTGTTGCTTTTACGCCAAACATATCGTTTTGCATTGTGGCCAAAAAGTTCGATTTTGGTTTCATCGGACCAGAGCACCTTCTTCCACATGTTTGGTGTGTCTCCCAGGTGGCTTGTGGCAAACTTTAGACGAGACTTTTTATGGATATCTTTGAGAAATGGCTTTCTTCTTGCCACTCTTCCATAAAGGCCAGATTTGTGCAGTGTACGACTGATTGTTGTCCTATGGACAGACTCTCCCACCTCAGCTGTAGTTCTCTGCAGTTCATCCAGAGTGATCATGGGCCTCTTGGCTGCATCTCTGATCAGTCTTCTCCTTGTCTGAGCTGAAAGTTTAGAGGGACAGCCAGGTCTTGGTAGATTTGCAGTGGTCTGATACTCCTTCCATTTCAAAATGATCGCTTGCACAGTGCTCCTTGGGATGTTTAAAGCTTGGGAAATCTTTTTGTATCCAAATCCGGCTTTAAACTTCTCCACAACAGTA
Organism: Lithobates septentrionalis; assembly: GCA_037952835.1. NCBI lineage: Eukaryota > Metazoa > Chordata > Amphibia > Anura > Ranidae > Lithobates > Lithobates septentrionalis. The sequence goes on from JBBDGP010002483.1 coordinate 337,900, forward strand.
TTACGGACCTGCCTGGTGTGTTCCTTGGTCTTCATGATGCTCTCTGCGCTTTCAACAGAACCCTGAGACTATCACAGAGCAGGTGCATTTATACAGAGACTTGATTACACAAAGGTGGATTCTATTTATCACCATCAGTCATTTAGGACAACATTGGATCATTCAGAGATCCTCGCTGAACTTCTGGAGTGAGTTTTCTGCACTGAAAGTAAAGGGGCCGAATAATTTTGCACGCACCACTTTTCAGTTTTTTAATTGCTAAAAAAGTTTAAAATATCCAATAGATTTCGTTCCACTTCACAATTGTGTCCCACTTGTTGGTGATTCTTCACAAAAAATTAAAATTTTATATCTTTATGTTTGAAGCCTGAAATGTGGCAAAAGGTTGAAAAGTTCAAGGGGGCCGAATACTTTCGCAAGCCACTGTAATGCCAAGTCTTCAGGGGTCAAAGACAATGATGGTGGCTGCATACATAGAGCAGATAATGCTGAGTCCTTGGCATGGGTCAAAGCCGATGATGCTGGAGATGGTGGCTGGCTACATGAGGCACATAATGCCCAATCTTCAGGGATTGAAGCCAATGAAGCTGGAGATGGTGGCTGTTTACATGAGTAAGATAATGCATAGTCTTCAGGGGTCAAAGCCAATGAAGTCTGAGATGGTGGCTGGCTACATGAGGCAGACAATGCTGAGTCCTTGGCTTGGGTCAAAGCCGATGATGCTGGAGATAGTGGCTGGCTACATGAGGCAAATAATGCCCAATCTTCAGGGATTGAAGCCAATGAAGCTGGAGATGGTGGCTGTTTACATGAGTAAGATAATGCATAGTCTTCAGGGGTCAAAGCCAATGAAGTCTGAGATGGTGGCTGGCTACATGAGGCAGACAATGCTGAGTCCTTGGCTTGGGTCAAAGCCGATGATGCTGGAGATGGTGGCTGGCTACATGAGGCAAATAATGCCCAATCTTCAGGGATTGAAGCCAATGAAGCTGGAGATGGTGGCTGTTTACATGAGTCAGATAATGCATAGTCTTCAGGGGTCAAAGCCAATGAAGTCTGAGATGGTGGCTGGCTACATGATGCATGGCTTGGGTCAAAGCCGATGATGCTGGAGATGGTGGCTGGCTACATGAGGCAAATAATGCCCAATCTTCAGGGATTGAAGCCAATGAAGCTGGAGATGGTGCCTGTTTACATGAGTCAGATAATGAATAGTCTTCAGGGGTTGAAGCCAATGAAGTCTGAGATGGTGGCTGGCTACATGAGGCAGACAATGCTGAGTCCTTGGCTTGGGTCAAAGCCGATGATGCTGGAGATGGTGGCTGGCTACATGAGGCAGATAATGCCAAGTCTTCAGGGGTCAAAGACAATGAAGCTGGAGATGGTGGCTGGATACATGGAGCAGATAATGCCCAGTCTTCAGGGATCAAAGCAAATGAAGTTGGAGATCTTTGCTGGCTACATGAGGTAGATAATGCCCAGTCTTCAGGGGTCAAAGCCAATGAAGCCAGGGATGGTGGCTGATTCCATGATGCATCCAATGCCGAGTCCTTGGTTTGGGTCAAAGCCAATGAATCCAGAGATGGTGGTTGGCTACATGAGCTAGATAAAGCTGAGTCCTTGAAGTTGGCTGAAGCCAATAATGGGGCGTACACATGGTCGGACTTTCTAGAAAGCTAGGTCCGACGTACTTGCCGCCAGACTTCCGGCGGACTACCGCCGGACTTTCTGAACGGCCAGACTTGCCTACACACGGCCGGACTTTCCGGAATCCGGTCTTCCCGACGGACTTTCAGAATGAACGGACTTTCCCACACACGGACAAGTCCGTTCATTTTGAACGTGACTCGGGTACGACGGGACTAGAAAAGGAATTCAATCTCGCCGCTTTTTTTGGCGAGATTGAAACCTTGTGAGCCCCGTCGCAGGCATCCCAGGCCCTTAAGTCTGGTATGGAACTTTAAGGAGAACCCCTACACCGAAAAACCGGCGTGGGGGTCCCCCCAAAATCCATACCAGACCCCGATCCGAGCACGCAGCCCGGCCGTTCAGGAAAGGGGGTGGGGACGAGCGAGCGCCCCCCCCCTCCTGAACCGTACCAGGCCGCATGCCCTCAACATGGGGGGTGCTTTGGGGGAGGGGGCGCCTTGCGGTGGCCCCCCCACCACAAAGCGCCTTGTCCCCATGTTGATGAGGACAAGGGCCTCTTCCCGACAACCCTGGCCGTTGGTTGTCGGGGTCTGCGGGCGGGGGGGCTTATCGGAATCTGGGAGCCCCCTATAACAAGAGGGCCCCCAGATCCCGGCCCCCCCACCCTATGTGAATGAGTATGGGGTACATGGTACCCCTACCCATTCACCTAGGTAAAAAGTGTCAATAATAAAACACAACACAGGTTTTTAAAATAATTTATTAAACCGCTCTGGGGGGGGTCTTCTTCCGTCTTCGGGGGTCCCTCCGGTTCATCTTCTCCCGGCGTCCGGTTGGTTCTTCTCCGCTCTCTCCTCCCAGTGTTCCAGTTCTTCGGCCGGCCCCTCCGCTGTCTTCAGGTAGCTCTATTGCCAGCGGAGGTCCGGACTTCTTGTCTTCTCCAGATGTTGACACAACGCTCTCTCCGGCCTCTTCTCCCGGTGTCCCAGGTCTTCGGCCGGCCCCTCCGCTATCTTCAGGTAGCTCTATTGCCAGCGGAGGTCCGGACTTCTGGGCTTCTTGTCTTCTCTTCTCTTCCCCCAGATGTTGACACGATGCTCTCGGGGCCAGCCGAAGACCTGGGACACCGGGAGAAGAGGCCGGAGAGAGCGTCGTGTCAACATCTGGAGAAGACAAGAAGTCCGGACCTCCGCTGGCAATAGAGCTACCTGAAGACAGCGGAGGGGCCGGCCGAAGAACTGGAACACCGGGAGGAGAGAGCGGAGAAGAACCAACTGGACGCCGGGAGAAGATGAACTGGAGGGACCCCCGAAGACGGAAGAAGACCCCCCGAAGCTGTTTAATAAATTATTTTAAAAACCTGTGTTGTGTTTTATTATTGACACTTTTTACCTAGGTGAATGGGTAGGGGTACCATGTACCCCATACTCATTCACATAGGGTGGGGGGGCCGGGATCTGGGGGCCCTCTTATTATAGGGGGCTCCCAGATTCCGATAAGCCCCCCGCCCGCAGACCCCGACAACCAACGGCCAGGGTTGTCGGGAAGAGGCCCTTGTCCTCATCAACATGGGGACAAGGCACTTTGTGGTGGGGGGGCACCGCAAGGCGCCCCCTCCCCCAAAGCACCCCCCATGTTGAGGGCATGCGGCCTGGTACGGTTCAGGAGGGGGGGGCGCTCGCTCGTCCCCACCCCCTTTCCTGACCGGCCGGGCTGCGTGCTCGGATCGGGGTCTGTTATGGATTTTGGGGGGACCCCCACGCCGGTTTTTCGGCGTAGGGGGTTCCCCTTAAAGTTCCATACTAGACCTAAGGGCTTGGGATGCCCCCCCCGCGCTCGCCGCAATAGGAAAATTTGTTTTTCCTATTGCAGCGAGCGTGAGATGCAGTAACCTGCTCCTGCGTCGTATCTGGTCCGTCGGACCAGCATACAGACGAACGGGCTTTCCGTCAGGAATTGAGTCCGGCGGAGTTACGACGTAAGATTTGAAGCAAGTTTCAAATCTAAAGTACGTCGGATTTCCGGCCGAAACGGTCCGTCGGAAGTCCGATGGAGACCACACACGGTTGGATTGTCCGCCGGATTTGGTCCGGCGGCGTCCGGCGGACTTTTGCAGGTGAAAAGTCCGACCGTGTGTACGCCCCATAACTCTTTGACATTGCTGCTAGCTTCTGAAGTCAGTTGAGTTTGCTTAATAATGGGTTGAGCGAATGATGCTGAAGAAGATTTTGACTTCGGCTTAATGTTTGGAGCCGATGATGTTCTACTGGTGATGCCGGTAGGTGAGGCATCTCTTGGCCCTGGAGAGAAGAAAAAAGAAAAAATTAATATAAATTTTCTTGTTTATATTAAAAACAATCAGTGAGCATATAAATGTATTTTCTTTTTCCTATGTGGTTGAATGGCATCTGTGTAAACAATCCTATCAATGTACGTATATGTATATAGGTGCGATTTACACAGAAAGTTGGAAGTCTTAGTGACACCCTTTATTGGCTAAGTTAAGCACTTTTTTCCTGTTTGAATAGTGAGAATAGTATAACATGTAAAGATCAACTGACAAAGATTTTAAGTGTATGTGTAGCCAAAACTGTTCTAAATTTTACGTAGAGTCAATGAGGTTTACAACCCTTAAAAAGTTATTTTTGCTGGTTTTCTGCTGGTGAGATTTCCCTTCATTTCCTGTCCTAGAGAGGCAGCAAGAAATGAGAGAAAATTGCTCTGCCCTCTTAGCTAGTTGTTACTGGAACCAGTGTCCTCATTGGAAGATTTCCCTCTATTCCTCTTCTGGTGACAACTCTAAAATGTTTGATTTCTTATCTCTCTCTGTACTGTTGACAATGTCAGAATCTCACCAGGGTGGACATTCACATCACAACGCTGCACATATGTTTTGTGCATTGACGCATGTTACATTAGGTGGATCATTTAAACTCAATAGGATGCAAGGCCAACTTTCTGAAACTATAGATATATTCTATTGAGTATAAAACATTTCTAGTCAAATGTGTCAAGAAAAATAGATGTATTTCATGAATGCTTTTCTGGTATACAGTGAGGGAAAAAAGTATTTGATCCCCTGCTTATTTTGTACGTTTACCCACTGACAAAGAAATGACCAATCTATAATTTTAATGGTAAGTTTATTTTAACAGTGAGAGACAGAATAACAACAAAAATATCCAGAAATGCACATTTCAAGTCGCTCCGACTTAGAAAAAGGTTCCTGTACTTCTTTGGGGGCGACTTGAGGCGACTTGCATAGACTTCTATACAGAAGTCGTTTTGCTAGTCGCCTGCAAGTCATGCCGCCCCTGTGTGAACCGGGGCTTAAAGGCACAGAAAAGTGGAAAAACACAAATTGATATAAATGTGAAAGTACTCGCAACTATATTTGGGGTGTTGTCTCTGGAACTATATATTGTGGATTTCCACAATTATAAATGGCTGTTGGGGTCCTATTCAAACTGAGGGTAAATGGCTACAAATTACAAAATTTTTTGGTCTTTTTTACTGGAAAAATGACATTGTAATGTTGATTTCTAGAATAAAAAATGACTGTCGGTGGTCCTGTGCAAAAAAATGAACCCAGGGAAGGCAGCTACAGCAATCTTATATAATAATAATAATCACTTGCACTTGGGTTGTAGCCCCTAGCGGCTGCTTCTACATATCTCCCCAGATATTAAGTATAATCAAGTTAAAAAGCAGCCCTTGTACCAACTCATCACATGAGTTACGCCTTCAAAGACTAATATGGAAGAAAGAAATTGTGCGGAAAACTATTGTAATCAATTAGCAATAAACTGCTATTTAGGTGCCAATACATCTTTTGTAACTAATAATTTACAGTATATACCTTATTCATTGATTGTTAACAATCAGATTTTCTTTATTGAAGGATAATTCACATAGTAAGGAAAAGGCGGCTGAATCAGCCTAAATGACATGACACTACAAAACAATCATTCATACATTCATCGAACAACAGTTCGTGGTATCAGATAGAGCGATGATAAAGCAGTGGAGATAAACATAACCGGTGCACCTTCAGGGGCAGGATCAGTCAATAAAGGCCCAGGAAATAAGTACAAAACTCCAGTATTGGGGCGAATAAGTGTATATATGTGGGAGAGGAACTAAACTAGAGCCGTAATCAGGATGCAGTATCACTTGTGGCAGTTAGGATTCTCCCATCTATGGTGAAGTCCATGTCTGCCACACCCTTTCAAACTTCCAGGGGCATCCGCGACTAATATAGGTTAACTTGTATAGTGGTAATGCAGCGTCAATCATGGATAGCCAGGAGGACATAGTAGGGATAGCAGGGGATGACCATTTGCAAATGATTAATTTTTTTTTGCGTAGTATAATAAATACGAGATCAGCAATTTGCTGTGATGAGACCTCTGGTCGTCATCATGGATTCCCAGGAGGGCCAGCTCTGGTGTCATGGGGAGCGACAGGTCCAATTTGACGTTAATCATATCAAACACCTTCCTCCAGAAGGCCTGTATCTTGGGGCAATCCCATAACATATGAAGGAAAGTACCTATCTGGACCAAACATCGTGGGCAATGGGGGTCCCTGATTGGATAGATTTTGTGAAGCCTGGCTGGCGTGTAATAAACCCTATGTAATAGTGTCACTTGGATCAACTTGTCCCGTGACGAGACGACAAACCTAGGGCACTGCTCTAAAGAGTCCACCCAGTCCTCTCTATCCAGGGAGGGAATATGAGCCATTCATTAATTATTAATTATATAACATGTATTTGCAAATAAATAGCACTTTATTTCATTGATAATTGATTATATTAGGGTTTTTTTGCACAATTTTTTGTTCCATTTTAGTCTTTGAAGGTATTAAGCATCATGGAATTAGTTGGTACAATGGCTGCTTTTTAATCTGATTATACAGCAATCTTTTGTTGACTTTATGGAGTAAATGACTTTAAACAAAGTAATTTAAGGGCACAGAAAAGTGGAAAAAGGTACATCAAATGCAGAATTACTCTGATCTCTGCTAAGAAGTCAACAACAGAGATAGGCTACTAACTAAAGGCTCGTACACACGGTCGGATTGTTGGCCAACAAAACCGTGTCTGAAGAGCGTTGGCCCAAACTTGTCTTGCATACACACGGCCACACAATTGTTGGCTAACAAATACGAACGTAGTGACGTACTGCGTGTTTTTTCAGCTCTTTAGCACCACCCTTTGGGCCCCTTCTGCTAATTTCATGTTAGTAGAAGTTTGGTGAGTGTTGATTTGCACTTTTCTTTTTGCGTTTTTCATTTCGTGCTTTTCAGTTCGTTTTTGAATGTCCGTTCGTCAACCAGCCATGTTGCGGAATCGGAGGAGATAACGTGTTATTTATTATTGGCCTTGGAGTTATTGCTTTGACATTACCGCATTTATCGGTGTATAACACACACTTTTTTCCCCTTAAAATCAGGGGAAAATCGCGGGTGCATGTTATACGCCGAACCGCTGCCTCGGAGGGGAAGGAGGGAAGGAGCGCCGCCGGAATAGACAGAGCCGAGTGTACTGTGTACTCGGCTAGGCTCGGCTCCGCTCGCAGTCACGCCCAGTCCCGCCTCCTAGCATTTACATCCCACCATTGGACCGGCGTTGTGTCCATCATAGGAGCCGGGCCAAGGGGCGGGACTGTGAGACGAGCCGAGAGGAGCTGAGTACACAGGATACAGAACATCCGACTCTGTCTATCTCTGCGGCGCTAAGAATTTAAAACGGATCAAGCTGCAATTTTGGGCAAGGCTGCAGATGGACATTGATAAGGCTGCATTGATGGGCATTTAAAAATGTAAGCTTTTTTTTCTTAAACTTCCCTCCTAAACTTGGGGTACGTGTTATACACCGATAAATATGGTATTTTTTTGGTTGAATAATAATGATTTGATTTGGTATATTTTCTATATTTTTGGATGCATAGAATGCACTTTTTGGTTAAGTTTTATTGGCAGATAGCATGTCTAATTTTATTTGTTTTATTTTTTTAATGCACAATAAAATAATTGTGTAGAATAATACTTGGCTATGTGTTTTACTTCAAATGACAGTTGGGGAGTAGGCAGTTACATTTTAAAAAATACAATGTAAAATTGACAAGGGACACCAACATAGTTGTATCTTTGATCTTAAAAACTACAGGATAATGGTGTTGTGGCAAATAGAAAAAAAAGGAAAAAAATATTATTCTTGATATCACTAGAAAAAAAAAACATTTGAAAATGTGTTTGCAATAACTCCATCAGTATCACCAGCAAAGCAGCTTCATTATTATCCCATTAAAGAAGAAGAGAATTGTGCGCTGCATTTGGAGATTTCATAATTTGCCGCGTCACAAATGTTAATTCTCCATTATGAACGCTAGTTTACAAGACCGACCGCTTCTGGCTCGTCCTTGCTTCCGAGCATGCGTGTTTGTACTTTGGACTTTTGTCCGACGGACTTGTGTACACACGCTCGGAAAATCCGAGAACAGACATTTGTCCGCGGAAAATTTGAAAACCTGCCATCCAACATTTTGTCCGCGGAAAATCCGACAACAATTGTCCAATGGAGCGTACAAACGGTCAGATTTACTGCCAACAGCCTGTCATCACACATTTCCCGTCAGAAAGTCCGGCTTTAGTTGAACATGTGTCAAGGAACATCACCGTGTCAGAGGAGTAAATGTACATAATAATGGTAATTTTTTTCCTCCATGTGTCCATATGAGAAATAAAATCTGATGTAAGGGGACCAAGCGCAGGGGGGGAAATGAGTCATAGCAAAATTAATTTGGGTAATAAAATGGGGGAAGTGGGTAGAAATGATCCTATCAGATATAAAATAGGAAAACAGCTTGCAAGTTATAAAGAGGGAGAAAAGGATTAAAGAAGGGGAACGGGAAAGGGAGGTTGAGGAAAGGGGGAGGCAGTCCATAGAGTAAGGCAATGTGTGAAAAAGCAATTGGGAAGCTCATGCCAGAGTTTTTAAATCTGAGGAATTGATGAAACCCATCCAAGGCTTCCATTTCTCCATAAATGCGACATGATATTATAAAGCAAACTTTAGCCTGTGGGACTTTGAATGAGGTGATCATAAAGGTCAAAACAAGTAATTAGTGTAATAATAAGTAATAATAATAAGTAAACAAGTGCCCGGTATTGAAGTGGTTAAAACACCCAGAACATGATATGTATTTTAAAAGCAGAGACCCTGTAGCATAAAAAGATAGTAGTTGCAATTTTTTATGTTGCACAATATTTGTGCAACTGTTTATTAAAACAGTCTGACAGAGGCTTCTTACCACGTGACCAATCACAGCTGATCATCGCGCGAACCAGGAAATGCCGGTAAACGGCATTCCTCAGTTCAGGCTGACAGGGAGTGCTGATCGGCGGCTCTCCCTATCAGAGGGGGGGGGGGGGGGTCTGTGCTCATAATCAGCACATTCAACTGCCAAAAAGTGCCCATAAGATGCCAGTCAGTGCCCCATAAAAAAAACAGATGACAGTGCCCAGATCAGTGCCCATCACAGTGCCAGTCAGTGCCCAGCAGTAAAACCTGTCAGTACCTCATCAGTACCTCATCATCAGTGCTAATCAGTACTGCCTATCAGTGCTGCCTGTCAGTGCCCATCACAGCCGTCTGTCAGTGCCCATCAGTGCTGCATATTAGTGCCCATCAATTCTACATATCAGTGCCAACCCATCAGTGCCGCCTCATCAGTGCCTGTCAGTGAAGGAGAAAACAAAATTTTTTTAACCGAAATTAAGAAAAACTTTTTTTTTTTTTTTAATTTCTGTCTTTTTTAGTTTGTTTAGCAAAAAATTAAAACCGCAGAGGTGGTCAAACACCACCAAAAGAAAGCTCTATTTGTGGGAAGAAAATGATCAAAATTTAGTTTGGGTACAGAGTAGCATGACCGCGCAATTGTCATTCAAAGTGCGACAGCACTGAAAGCTGAAAATTGTCCTGGGTGGGGGGGCAAGTGCCTGGTATTGAACTGGTTAAGGGGGGCGTGGCAGAGGAGTGTCCTATGCTTACATAATTTTTCTTATAGGTGTCCCTCGTTCCCATCTCAAAAAGTTGGGAGGTATGGTGAAGGTGTACATTGATACGGGCCTACAGTGAGTTAACTCAAGTTCGGTTCATTTGTTCAAGTGTAAACGGTGTACGACACAAAGTAAACGTACCCCATGTGTGAAGGCGGGGACCCTGTTCAAGGTGCCTAGCGTTGCCCAGAAGTACCCACCCCGGGGTAGGCCCCCTGTCTGATCCTTGATTGGTGCCCACCAAGGAGGGAAACATGGAGGGAGTGTCACTCGCCCAACCCTACAGGCGCACACAGTTTTAAGGCTTGACATGTTAGGTATCTATTTACTTAGCGCAGCCTCAAAATTTCTCGAAACTTTTACGGAAATGTGGTAATATATTGTGTTTGTGTGCCCTAATATTAACCTTTTGTGTTTTTTTTTATACAGAAATTTTGCACTTGATAAACCATTGCGTTATTAGTATCGTGAAAACCAGACACATTATTCAGACCAGACTGTGGCTCCCTAAGATAGCTGGTAGACCTGTGCGATTCGGTACGTAACGAATAGATTTTCGTACGAATTTGTTAGTATTCGTACATTCGGATCAATTCGAACATCCGATTAGCTGAAAGAACGAAAAAACAAAAAATTACAAATAAGCAAACTAACGAACATGCGAAAATACGAACTTACGAACGGACAAACTTACGAAAATACGATGCAGTAAAAGAAAGTAAATGACATCTATAACGAATGATTTACATTTCGTATTTTCAATCCTTTATCTGTACATAATTTCGTATGTTTGTATTTTCATTCGTGTGTTCGTAATTTCCTTTCTTCGCCTGTTCGTAATTTCGTTTGTTCGTGTTCTCGAAACGTTCTTTTGAATGGGCAGTGTAAGTGTATCTTAATATGTAGGTTCGGAATTTCGTGTTCTCGAATCGTTCTTTCGAATGGGCAGTGTATTAGTGAGTGATTTGTATCTTACTATACTTAATATCTTTAGCCAATCAGCTTATCCCTTTTGTGTCACACGGCATTCCTGAATCTTTTTGGATTCAGTTGAGGAGGAGGCGGAGTCAGGTCTCGTGACTGAGGGAGTGGACTGGAGTAAGTACAGGACTTATTAGAAAAGCAAGCATAGGATTATTATTCTTTATTTCCTAGGAAAGTACGAATCAACGAAAAAGGCAATCTCACAAAAGTAACAATTACTAAATTATGAGTAGTGTACACAATAAACGAAAATTATTATCTAACAAAGTTACGAATTTCGAATCAAAGAAAATTAGACTAATGGAATTACGAATCATTTTGTATCAAAGAAAATATAACTGTTATGAAAATACGAACGAGTCCGAATATGAATGCTCGCGTCTTACGAAATTACGAATCGTTACAAATCAACTGAAATGTAAAGAAATGAAACGAAACAATTTTTTTTTTTGTTGTGCACATGTCTAAATTAGCTGGAGAGAGGATTGGGTGTTCTCCAACCTCCAGCCTGCAGGGGGCGATAGAGATCCGACACAGCTCAGTGTCAGCGTGGCACCGCAGGGGAGTGAAGAATGGAGATAGGAAGGGGGAGCTGCATTGTTTTCAGTTTTTGATCTGTGAGTACAGGGGGGAAGGAGGAGCAACTTTGATGCGTGGAGGGACTTAGATGGGGGCACCTGATGTAAGAGGGACTCTGATGGGGACACCTGATGTAAGAGGGACTCTGATGGGGGCACCTGATGTAGGAGGGACTCTGATGGGGACACCTGATGTAAGAGGGACTCTGATGGGGACACCTGATGTAAGAGGGACTCTGATGGGGACACCTAGGGTTGCCACCTTTGTTTTGCATTCCTAAAAAAAAAAATGTGTTGTGTGTCGCTAAAGTGTTCGGGTTTGGCTTTAGGAAAAGGTGGTAACCATAAGTCCCGCTATAAGTCGCTGATCGCCACCATTACTAGTAAAAAATAAAAAAAATAAATAAAAACTTCATAAATATATCCCATAGTTTGTAGACGCTATAACTTTTACGCAAACCCATCAATATATGCTTATGGGGATTTTTTTTTTTTACCAAAAATATGTAGCAGAATACATATTGGCCTCAATTGATGAATTAATTTTATTTTTTTTATTGGATATGTTTTATAGCAGAAAGTAAAAAATATTGTTGGGGTTTTTTTTTTCAAAATTATCTGTCTTTTTTTGTTTTTTTTAATGCAAAAATTAAAACCCACAGTGGTGATCAAATACCCCCAAAAGAAAGCTCTGTTTGTGTGGGGGGGACATCAATTTTATGTACAACGTTGCACGACTGCGCAATTGTCCGTTAAAGTAACGCAGCGCCGTATCGCAAAAAATGGCCTGGTCAGGAAACCTTCCGGAGCTGAAGTGGTTAATGCAGGTAAGGCACTAAGTGAGTTTAATTACCCCCTAAATTAATACGTGTTCGGGGTTTAAAGGGATGAGGTGGCAACACTAGTGTGGGAAAAATAAAATTGCAAAACCAGCTCTAGCAGTGAAAAGGTTAAAAGACATCAGGAGCAATGACCCGGAAGAGGAAGGATGTCATCCAATAACTTCCGGAGTGCACCATGCGTTCCAAACACCAGAAGTGATGTCACAGCAGTGAGTACAAGCAACTAAAGAATCCAGGGATGAAATTCAGCATGCCAGGCCAGGAGACGTAACTGGATTGCCAGCACCACCTGCTCCGAATTTGATGTGTAGGATGTGACTTTCCTGGAAAATCTGGGAGGATGCGGGCAAAAAAATAGAGGTACGATTTCCACACCATAACAACATCTGCGCTGCTCCAATAACGCCTGGACACAGTTTTGCCCAGTCAATGCCTGTATGCTTGAATGTCGCGCAAAAGGGTATTTATTTGATCATTCTGGCATGTTAGTACTAATTACGCTACTAAAGCGGGCCAGGAACGTACCTTTTCGGGCATTTTTTATTTATTTTTTTACATGCACATACACGCAAATCTACCGTAATGTGAATACACGCATTCAATAACATGCTGCTGCTTTCATGGACATAAAAAATAAAATAAAGTCTGATGCCCATAGCAGCAGCAGCAGCATATTTTATGTCTGTGTGCAGGAGGCCTAAACGCAAATAGCGGCATTTTACCACTTAAGGACCAGAAGGATTTACCCACTTAATGGCCAGGCCATTTGTTTGCGATACGGCACTGTGTTGCTTTAACTGACAATTGCGCGGGCGAGCGCCGCTGTACCCAAATAAAATTGTTGTCCTTTTTTTTTTTTTTTTTTTTTTTTTTTTTTTTTTTTTTTCCCCACAAATAGAGCTTTCTTTTGGTGGTATTTGATCACCTCTGCGGGTTTTATTTTTTTTGTGCTATAAACAAAAAAAAAAAAGACTGACAATTTTGAAAAAAAAAAAAAAAAAACAATATTTATTCTACTATAAAATATACCCATTAAAAAAAATAAAATAAAAATCTAATTTCTTCAGTTTAGGTTAATATGTATTCTGCTACATATTTTTTATTAAAAAAAATCCCAATAAGTGTGTGTGTATGTATTATATTTATATATGTGTGTGTGTGTGTGTGTGTGTGTGTGTGTATGTAATATATATATATATATATATATATATATATATATATTTATTATTATTATTATAAAAAAAAAAGTGTAACAAGTGTAATCGCTGATCACCGCCATTACTAGTAGAAAAAAAAAAAGGAAATAATAAGAATAAAAAATGCCATAAATCTATTTTGTACATGCTATAACTTTTGCACAAACCTTCTATCTATCTATCGAGAGAGGTTTGCGCAAAAGTTATAGCATGTACAAAATAGATTTGTGGCATTTTTTATACTTCTTTCCTTTTTTTTTTTTTTTTTTTTACTAGTAATGGCGGTAATCAGCGATTACACTTGTGACACTTTTTTGGGACAAATGGCATTATTACAGTGATCAGAGCTAAAAATATTCACTGATCACTGTATAAAGGACACTGGTAGGGGAGGGTTTAACATCAGGGACGATCAAGGGGTTAAATGTGTTTACTAACTGCATGGGGAACGGCCTGACTGGGACAACACAGAGATCCTCAGGAAGACGAGATCCTGTGTCATCCCCTGTCTGAATGCAGATCTGTCTTGTTTACATCGGCAGCTCCCCGTTCTGTCTCTGTGGGAAACGATCGCAAGCGTCCGGCGGACCCGCTGATTGTCTCCCCCCGCTGGGCAATCAGCCCACCCCCACACAAACTAGTGCACAAATACAACGTTTGACGTTTCGTGCAGCCGAGCCACCTTGTCGCTGTATAACTGTGGCGGGTGGTCGACAAGTGGTTAAAGATGCATACCAGCGCATTCTGCCAATACACACCTGCTGAGGTTTTCAGATACCACAAATACAGGCGTGTTTTATGCTGTACGCCTACATATCTGTCTGTGTGGGTGAACACTTAGGGGTGTAGTTATAAAAAAAAAAAAAAAGTTGGACGAATGTGACCGGTTTTTCCTTAACCCGTTGGTGCCGGCCGCATGCTAAAATGCGGCCTCTCGGTGGGCTGGCTTTGGCACGGAGCGGCCACATATTTGCGTGAATTGCTGGTATACAGCTGTGCCTTAAAGCGCGCGTCCTGTGCGCTCCCAGCACAGTTACCGCCTCCTAACAGAAAGCTCTCGATCGCTTCTGCAATTAGCTCAAGTAAAATTGTGTTGGATTCAACTTTTGTGTCTTATTGAAGAGTTAAGCTTGCTTGTGGCTGGAGCCAAGTCGGCAGGTGATTATACTGTCCGGACAGACTGGGTCTAAGGAGATATGTCATCAGCCATCAGCTCCCGCTACTGTCAATCACAGGCAGTGAGCCAATAGGGAGAAAGCAATGGTTCGTGTGTGAATAGACACACAAAGCAGTGGCTCGGGGGCGAGCCTGCTTGGGTGTCCCCATAGCAAGCTGCTTGCTCTGGGGGGGGGGGGGACTCAGCAGGAAGGAGGGGCAAGGAGCGCTGGCGGGGGACCCAAGAGGAGGAGGATCGGGGCTGCTCTGTGAAAAACCACTGCACAGAGCAGGTAGGTATGACATGTTTGTTATTTAAAAAAAACTAAAAATCGATATTTTAATATCATCACTTTAACTGCTCCTTAAAGTGATTGCAAAGTCTTTTTTTTAAAAAACAAACCTGTTATACTTACTTGCTCTGTTGCAGTGAATTTTCAGAGGGCAGCCCAGATCTTCCCCTTTTCAGGTCCCTCTTCGCTGCTCCTGGTCCCTCCCCCCTGCCAAGTGCCCCCACAGCAAGCAGATTGCTATGGGGGCACCCAAGCAGCTCTGTGTGTCCATTCAGACATGGAGCTGCCATTCTGCCCCGCCCACTCTCTCTCCTAATTGGCTAACTGACTTTGAAAGCCGCAGAAGCCAATGGCTCTGCTGTGTCTGTGTCTCAGCCAATCGGGAGTAGAGTCCTGGACGGCCGAGGGACTCGTAGACATCGCTGGGCAAAGATTAGGCTCAGGTAAGTATTAGGGGGGCTGCTACACACAGAAGGTTTTTTATCTTAATGCATTGAATGCGCCTTCTGCCTTTACAACTCCTTTTAAATTTAGAAGTGCCAGAATCAAGAGTAATATTTACCTTTTCTCTGCTTCAGGTTCCCATGCTCCCACAGTCTGTGCAACCAGTCCCCCTCTGCCTTCTTTCCAAGGTGCTCTGGGCTGAGGTTGCTCTTCTGCCTCCTTGACATACAATGCAGGGTTAGTAGTCCTGCACTGTACACACAGCCCGGCATGCCAGGGAAAAGGAGAGCACTGGAGCAGGGGTTTTGTTAAGTTATACTGCCAGTTTCACTTTAATTACAGCAAAGTCCTTTTCTTCCAAAAAAGGTTTGTGCTATGTAGCAGAGCAGTGTAAATCTTAAAACTGGATAAACAAACCTACAGATCCATATCGGACTAATCAGTTCCCATATATGTATATTTCATCACTGTATATAGCTGTTTGCTCAGAGTTCATATTTAGAAAAAGAACAAAATCCCCTATTGGTGGACTTTAAAGGCACAAAGAACTGTTAGCAAGCTTAATCTAGTATGAAATTTTATTCAATATAAAAAGTACAAAACATGTTAAAAAAAATGTAATGGAACAGATTTACAGTGCTGTCATCATCTTAATATAAGTGATGCATAAGGGATTCTTGCATCTGACGTGTTTCGGAGAAATGTGTATCTCTCCTCCTTCAGAGGTATAGTTGAGCAAGAATATTTAATATGATATAATGAAGTGGCAACCCTTGCAGATTTAAAATGATATGGATGCAGAAAGATGCTCCCAATTTGCTTAAGCCGGAAATTTAAGACATGGCATACCTCAAGGAAAGGAGGTGCCTGGCCCAAATTTGCTGACCCAGCTCCCCCCTCCCCCCCCCCCCCCCCCCCCCCCCACACACACACACAAACCGACCCGGAAAGGGGGGGAGGACCCACTGAGGCCAAAGCTGAGGAAGAGACCCTGCAAGTGGTGCGAAAAAAACTTTTTGCTTTACAGGGAAGAATTTAATTGTTGCTGTAGAGAACACAGTCACCACAACTATTGTGCTCTTTGACAGTTCGCTCCAGCATCCATTACAAGACTGACCGTTAAGTTATACTGCCTGTTTCACTTTAACTACAGCAAAGTCATTTTCTTCCAAAAAAGGGTTGTGCTATGTAGCAGAGCAGTGTAAATCTCAAAACTGGATAAACAAACATACAGATCCTTTATCAGACTAATCGGTTCCCATATATGTATATTTCATCACATGTATATAGCTGTTTGCTCAGAGTTCATATTTAAGTAAATAAGACTTCATTCAGTAAATTTGGGCCACATGTTCATAGCCTGTCCTTGGCTTCAGTCCTGTGTTAGCAAACTTTGCATTCTGCTCCAGGATTCCTCCTCCTGTGAAGTGAGCGATTTATGGTTGCTGTTAGCCTTTGAAATAAAGGGAATAACAACCCTTTGAAGTGCATCCTTTGATTCTCTTTAATTTTTTTTGCTTTGATTTATCTGTTCTAGATTTAATAAAAGCCACAGCGGACTCTTCCTCCCTGCCAGCACCGCTGTCACCTAAATCTTCTGTGTATCTCCCACACAGAATGGGAAAACATCGGTGACGTCCCAGATCTGGTATTTGGCAGTAAGTTTTTATATCATTTTGTGAGCCAGAGGAAACCCCGACATGCTAGATGCAGATATTTTCTTTTAAGATATAAATTGATATACAGTATATATATATCTAATATACAGTGGGGACGGAAAGTATTCAGACCCCCTTAAATTTTTCACTCTTTGTTATATTGCAGCCATTTGCTAAAATCATTTAAGTTCATTTTTTTCCACATTAATGTACACACAGCACCCCATATTGACAGAAAAACACAGAATTGTTGACATTTTTGCAGATTTATTAAAAAAGAAAAACTGAAATATCACATGGTCCTAAGTATTCAGACCCTTTGCTGTGACACTCATATATTTAACTCAGGTGCTGTCCATTTTTTACGATTGATCATCCTTGAGATGGTTCTACACCTTCATTTGAGTCCAGCTGTGTTTTGATTATACTGATTGGACTTGGTTAGGAAAGCCACACACCTGTCTATATAAGACCTTACAGCTCACAGTGCATGTCAGAGCAAATGAGAATCATGAGGTCAAAGGAACTGCCTCAAGAGCTCAGAGACAGAATTATGTCAAGGCACAGATCTGGCCAAGGTTACAAAAAGAAAGTCTGTTGCCCTTAAGGTTCCTAAGAGCACAGTGGCCTCCATAATCCTTAAATGGAAGACGTTTGGGATGACCAGAACCCTTCCTAGAGCTGGCCGTCCGGCCAAACTGAGCTATCGGGGGAGAAGAGCCTCGGTGGGAGAGGTAAAGAGGAACCCAAAGATCACTGTGGCTGAGCTCCAGAGATGCAGTCGGGAGATGGGAGAAAGTTGTAGAAAGTCAACCATCACTGCAGCCCTCCACCAGTCGGGGCTTTATGGCAGAGTGGCCCGACAGAAGCCTCTCCTCAGTGCAAGACACATGAAAGCCTGCATGGAGTTTGCTAAAAAACACCCGAAGGACTCCAAGATGGTGAGAAATAAGATTCTCTGGTCTGATGAGACCAAGATAGAACTTTTTGGCCTTATGTGTGGAGAAAACCAGGCACTGCTCATCACCTGTCCAATACAGTCCCAACAGTGAAGCATGGCGGTGGCAGCATCATGCTGTGGGGGTGTTTTTTAGCTGCAGGGACAGGACGACTGGTTGCAATCGAGGGAAAGATGAATGTGGCCAAGTACAGGGATATCTTGGAAGAAAACCTTCTCAAGAGTGCTCAGGACCTCAGACTGGGCCGAAGGTTTACCTTCCAACAAGACAATGACCCTAAGCACACAGCTAAAATAATGGAGTGGCTTCACAACAACTCCGTGACTGTTCTTGAATGGCCCATCCAGAGCCCTGACTTAAACCCAATTGAGCATCTCTGGAGAGACCTAAAAATGGCCGTCCACCAACGTTTACCATCCAACCTGACAGAACTGGAGAGGATCTGCAAGGAGCAATGGCAGAGGATCCCCAAATCCAGGTGTGAAAAACTTGTTGCATCTTTCCCAAAAAGACTCATGGCTGTATTAGATCAAAAGGGGCTTCTACTAAATACTGAGCAAAGGATCTGAATACTCAGGACCATGTGATATTTCAGTTTTTCTTTTATCATAAATCTGCAAAAATGTCAACAATTCTGTGTTTTTCTGTCAATATGGGGTGCTGTGTGTACATTAATGAGGAAAAAAAATGAACTTAAATGATTTTAGCAAATGGCTGCAATATAACAAAGAGTGAAACATTTAAGGGGGTCTGAATACTTTCCGTCCCCACTGTGTGTGTGTGTGTGTGTTAACGCACACTAATGGCAAAGGTCTAATAACTCTGCAATAACAATATCCTTTTTTACAAAAAAAGCAAGAGAGTAACATGAAGCAGTGCTTTTTGTAATGTATTAAAGGAGAAGTATGGCCAAAGCTCATTTGGCTGTACAATGGAACCTTGGATTATGAGCATAATCCGTTCCAGAAGAATGCTTGTAATCCAAAGCACTCGCATATCAAAGTGAGTTTCCCCATTGAAAAGTCAATGGAAACGAAGATAATTAGTTCTGCATCGACTTCTATTGCATGTGGCCAGAGGTGGGGGGGGGGCAGAGAACCTCGGAAATACTCGGGGCAGTTCGGCTGAACTCGGAAAGGCTTGGAAACACTTGGGAATGTAGTATTTCCGAGTGATTCTGAGTATTTCCGAACGGCTCCGAACCGTTCCGAGTGTCACCGGCGCCCCCACACCTCTGGTCAAATACCGTACTGCACACCACATTAGCTTGAATTCTGCTCGTTTTGCGAGACAACACTCGCAAACCGAGCCAGGATTTTTTTTAAAAGTTGCTAATCCTTCAAAACGCTCGTTAACTGCGTTACTCGTTAACCAAGGTTCCACTGTACTTCTCTTATGAATCACAGGAGTGCAGTTTTGTTTTTTTTTTTGCACTCCTGTGACCCATCTTCAATAGAGAGCGGACTGAAGTCGGTCCAGGCTTGGGCGTCATCACCATCGTCATCTTTGAGTCGGGATCCGCCCACATGCCTGGACCAGCTCAGGCTCTCAGCGAGCCGCAGCCCAGCGCTCCAGTGAGCGAGGAGGGAGCAGAGCAGAGAGCTAGAGACTTGACAGTCAGGGAGAATTTACGGAGCTGTGAGAACCGAGTGATCGGCGATGTTTGATCGCTCGGTTCTCAGTGTTAGAGCCGGCAGGGGACAGATGCTGCATCCACCTAGGTAGGTATGAATAAGAAAAAAAAAACCCATACATCTTTTAAGGCAGTCCAATAAAGATCCGTTTTACTGAGGATTAGCACGATTGTCCTGGTAATCTTTGAACAAGACTTTTTTTCATGAATACTATGTAGAAAGATGAGCATAGATGCAATTTTTGGTTGCAGGAAAGAAAATCACAAATTTCTCCATCGCTACAGTCAGCTGCACTAGTAAATACAGCTGAATGAAACAAAAACTGCATCTGTCATTCCAGGCTGCAAAACAAAATGTGATAATTTTAAAGGGTGTGATTATTTTCTATATCCACTGTATGGTTTTTATTGTAAGATTGTGTTTGTTTTATTATTCTAATTGCTCCTTTTTAAAATTGTCTTTTAAAACTAATTTCTGTTTAGGTCATTAAAAGAACATGCGTCATCTCACTTCCCTGTCAGCATGTCCCGCTCTCTGGCGTTCTCTGCCTTGCCCGTCTTCTGAACTCAGGCTGGATTTTGTGCTTCCAGGTGGCCAATCTTTTAGGTACATTGCATTATATTGCATTGCATTATATAAAGCTGTATGTAAAATAGCATTTCCAAATTCCTATTTTAACTGCTAAAGTCAGTTATATCGCCAAGTAAATATTTGGTTAGGTCATCCCTGCTGAAGAAAAAAGTTGCCAGTCTGAGCTCCAGTCATAACCTTTTGGCAGAGATCACATGACCAAATGCCTAGGCATATAATCAGGTAGGTCGGTTATTATTGGGCATAAAGTTGTGCCACATCCAATGTTACAGAAACAAAATCCCCTGGTGGCGGACTTTTAAGGCACAAAGGTTATAAAAAATATTCTAAAATGAAAAAGTATTTATTGAAATATTAAAAATACAAAACATGTAATAAAAAGCACATTTGAAGTAAACATTACAGTGTTGTCATCCAAAACAGAATACAGATAATGGGCTAGTGTTTCTTTCACCCAACGCGTTTCGGAGTAAATATGTAGTTCTTCTTCAGGGGTACAGTTTGAGCAAGAAAAATCAGTATTCTACATTAGGATTAAAAAGAATAACATACATATGCAAATATATAACACTGTAAATCCAAATATAAGATAACAGGCATGAATTAGTGGGAACAAATAATAAGGGGAAAAGCACTTGCATATCATGGAATGACAATTGCTGCTGATTCAAAAAAAAGGGTACACAGAAAAGTTGCCTCCAGATTGCTTGAGCCAGAGGGTTCAACACAAAGGCATACCTCCAAAAGCAAGGAGGTGCCTGGCCCAAAAATGCTGGTCCAGCTCCCCCCACACACAATGCACCAACCCGAGAGGGACAAGCCAGGGGACCCACTGAGGCCGAAAAAATAAATCTGCAAATGTTGAAAAATATCTCAATCTTAAAGATTTGTTTTACCAAAAAAGTACCTTCTACAATATAACAATAACACCCCTCCCTGTATAGCCAAGCAACTTTAACGCACCATTTTGCAGGTACTTTTTTGGGGAGGGGAAGGGCTTGCCCAGTCACATGACGGCCATGATTGGCCGTCACAGTGGTCACATGATCAGGAGCTGGTCCCACCAGCTCCCGATCATTGTTGGAGACCAGGAGCTATCTATGAAAGCCTGGTTACTCTGGGAGCTCGCAGTGAGTGTGCTCTTGGCACAGAAACCGCGCCCATCCATATACACATATGTGCTGTGTGCGGGTGATGAAGTCCATCCTCTTTGCTGCTGCATCACATACTAGCACATTATGTGAAACTTGCCATAAAACAAAGCTCCTCCAGTGCCGCAATGTCAGCGCTGCAGGGGCTCCCATCTTCACCCGTCTTCCTTCCGGGTTCGCGGGCTTTGGCTCTGTGACAGGCGGGAGCTGCGATGACGTCACTCTCACACATGTGCGCAAGAGCCGCAATTCACGGCACAAGGATCTGAAGAAACGGCACGGGTGGTCGTTCCTTGAGAGCGCATGTGCTAGTGATTTTCACTGGCTGCATGGAATGTAAATATCAATGGTGCATGTTTAGGAGATAATTGCACTACCTATAGGTAAGCCTTATTATAGGCTTACCTATAGGTAAAAGGAAGTTTACTTCCTCTTTAAAAGCTGGTAAAATTAGCTGAAATGGTGTTCACACAGAATTCCAGGTATGGCATTTTTTTATTTTTTTTTACATAGTCACGTTGGTCCAGCTTGGACACCAAACCAGTAGGATCCCCCTGGAAGCTGGAAATCATTGTAGTAGGCACTGTTACACTGCTCCACTCGCTCCCGGGTCCCACGTGGAGCGACTGTCCTGCTGCACTGTGAACACAGGAGGTCGGCTGCTTGGCAAAGGCACCATTCAGAGAATGCTTTGCATTTTTTTAATAGATGCAAAGCATTTGTTGATTGGATGAGGTGCAGGGGTGGGGGACAGTGATGTCACACTCTCCACCTTGTCAAATCAGAGAACACTTTGCATTAATTGAGAAGATGCGAAGCATTCTCTGAATGGTCCCCGTGCCAAGCAGCCGACCTCCTGTGTTCACAGTGCAGCGGAGCAGATGCTCGGCATGCGATCCGTAAGCTAGTGGGGATCACTGGAGTACTACAGTGGTTGCTCGCTTCTAGAGGGATCCTACAGGTATGGTATATGCATACAGTGCCTTGAAAAAGTATTCGTACCCCTTGAAATTTTCCACATTTTATCATGTTACAACCAAAAGTGTAAATGGTTTTTTTTTTAGGATTTTATGTGATGGACCAACACAAAGTGGCACATAATTGTGAAGTCAAAGGAAAATGATAAATGGTTTTCCAAATTTTTTTGTACAAATATGTGAAAATTGTGGCATGCATTTGTATTCAGCCCCCCTGAGTCAATACTTTGTAGAACCACCTTTCACTGCAATTAAAACTACAAGTCTTCTTGGGGATGTCTCTACCAGCTTTGCATATCTAGAGAATGACCATTTTGCCCATTCTTCTTTGCAAAGTAGCTCAAGCTCTGTCAGATTGGATGGAGAGCGTCTGTGAACAGCAATTTTCAAGTCTTGCCACAGGTTCTCAATTGGATTTAGGTCTGGACTTTGACTGGGCCATTCTAACACATGAATATGCTTTGATCTAAAGCATTTCATTGTAGCTCTGGCTGTATGTATAGGGTTGTTGTTCTGTGTGAAGGTGAACCTCCGCCACAGTCTCAAGACTTTTGCCGACTCTAACAGGTTTTCTTCTAAGATTGCCCTGTATTTGGCTCCATCTTCTTCCCATCAACTCTGACCAGCTTCCCTGTCCCTGCTGAAGAAAAGCATCCCCCCCCAACATGATTCTCCCACCACCATGTTTCACAGTGGGGATGGTGTCTTCAGGGTGATGTGCAGTGTTCGTTTTCCACCACACATAGTGTTTTGCTTTTAGGCCAAATAGTTCAATCTTGGTCTCATCTGACCAGTGGCCCTTTTTCCACATGTTTGCTGTTTCCCCCACATTTCTTCTCGCAAACTGCAAACGGGACTTCTTATTGCTCCCTTCTTGCCACTTTTCCATAAAGGACAGATTTGTGGACTGATCCTCTAGACAGATTCTCCCACCTGAGCTGTGGATCTCTGCAGCTCCTCCAGAGATACCATGGACCTCTTGGCTGCTTCTCTGATTAATGCTCTCCTTGCCCGGCCTGTCAGTTTAGGTGGACGGCCATGTCTCGGTAGGTTTGCAGTTGTGCCATACTCTTTCCATTTTCAGATGATGGATTGAACAGAGCTCTGTGAGATGTTCAAAGCTTGGGATTTTTTTTTATAACCTAACCGCTTTAAACTTCTCCACAATTTTATCCCTGACCTGTCTGGTGTGTTCCTTGGCCTTCATGCTGCTGTCTGTTCACTAAGGTTCTCTAACAAACCTCTGAGGGCTTTACAGAACAGCTGTATTTATACTGAGATTAAATTACACACAGGTGGACTCTATTTACTAATTAGGTGACTTCTGAAGGCAATTGGTTCCACTAAGTTTTAGTTAGGGGCATCAGAGAAGAGGGGGCTGAATACAAAGGCGCGCCACACTTTTCATATATTTATTTGTAAAAAAATTGAAAACCACTTATCTTCCCTCCACTTCACAATTATGTGCTACGTTGTGTTGGTCTATCACATAAAATCCCAATAAAATACATTTACACTTTTGGTTGTAACATGACAAAATGTGGAAAATTTCAGGTGGTATGAATACTTTTTCAAGGCACTATTTCCATTGGTCCAAGCAAAGTTCATCTGTAAAGTCCTGATTCACCTCTCGTATCGCATTGCATTATAAGACAAGGCAGCCAGATCCTCAACTCCTGAGCAAAGCGTTCCCATTGTGCTTGGTGCTGGAGACACATACAGATAGTTCTCTGTTGATGTAATTTGTGAAAGGCTTGTCCTTTTTTCTTTAGGTGGAGGGAGAGCAGTCCAGGTTTCTGGACCGGCGTAGTACATGAGCGTGTGTGGACCCTGACACAGAAGAATGACCACCTCTGGTACGCCGTGTACCCCAACACAGAGGAGGAAGAGGGGAAAACCAATAAGGAAACACAGAAGAAAGCCACGAAGAGAAAGCTGCAGAAGACAACCTCCGAGGCCATCAACACTGAAGAAATAAAACAAGAAAAAGAAGATGACTGGACAAATGTACCTATTCATATTGACTCCAAAGACTGCAAGAAAGATGGGGAAACACTGGAGGATTATTTCCAGCTGCACCTCCGTCTCCAGGATCTCTATAAGCAGTGGGGAGAATCCGACAGCAACTTTCAGAAAGTAGCCAGAGAGTTTTCAGGTAATTGATAATTAAGTCTGATATATATATATATATACACACAGAAATACTAATAATAATACTATATACTATACTATTATATTATATATTATATTATATATTATTATATAATACTATTATTATTTTTGTATATAGCATTTTATATTTATAACTATTATGCAGCAGTTTTCAGAGAACATCCAAGGGCTGTCAACCTGAGTCTGTGGCCGGATTCACACTGCTGTGCATAAACGCACATTTTAAATGCATTGTGTTAAAATTTAACACAATGCATATTGGTTAAAAGCTGGTTGTTAAAGTGACAAAAACATAAGAGAGAGTTCTCTAAAAGAGGGTCAGCAAGGAACACTGATGTTGATACAAATCAGCTTTATTAATTACCAAATAGTATACCAAATTAAATACAAAAGAAAGTGAAAAAAACCAGCAATTTAGACTGACGGTTACCACAAACCAGTTAAAATGGGACAACGTTGTCACAAGGGGTGATTAAAAACATATGGGAGCCGCGGCTTCACATCCACTCATATACATCATACACATCTCTAAATTGTAAATAGGGTATAGTGAGCTAAATGATATAATGAAAATTTAGTAATACTGCCCTATTGAAGTACCAATCATATGTAGCAATTGGCAAAAAAGTATTTTGCAAAGTCCTGTATAGTGGGGGCGGATCATATATCAATAGCAGAGATGTGGGTGGATGGACGGTCTGGCTATTAATGAAGTATATTATGGTTCAACATAGATAAATCGATCTCATGAGGAGTAGGCGATGCCCAAGTATTGCACAAACATTGTATGTATAGCAGCTGTTTGGATGGCAAATCAGATCATGTCCCGGTTCCAGCAGGTAGATATAAATTGTGCAGTTCAAGCAGCAAAGTATATGTCCATGGAGACAGGTATAGGAGGTGCAAACAATACTGACATACGTTTTATAAAGATGCTGAATGAAATTGAAGGATCTCACCAGCCTCAGTAGCTCTGTCGCCAGGTTTGCAGTAAGTCCTCAATCCGCAGTTCCTAGGTCTCTACATGGATAGGTGCCGCTGTGATAAGCGGGTAAATGCCAAGATGAAGGAACCGTTTGTTGATGAAGCCGCCGTGGGGCAGGTGTCTCAGTATGGAGAGATGTTAATGGAGGAGACAAGCATCAGCTGTTGAGTTGTGCAGGAATAGGCCGGATCGAATAATACAAGTCGAATTGCCAGATCGAGTTGCCAGGTCGAATAGCGCGCGGCTCCCAGTGACGTGCTGACGTCACACCGCTGACGTGTTTCACCAGCCAATGGACGCTGGTTTCCTCAGAGCGAGGAGGGGTCAGTGGTGAAGGGTATAAATAGCCATTAAGGGATGCAGTTCCTATTTCTATCCACTAGATGTCACCACCCGGACCACTCACATGAAAGACATTCAGCAAAGGGAAAAGACGTGCATATCAAGCACAAAAATAAAACAAATGGGGATATCGATTGAAAGAGGCTGTAATAAAGTGACTTAAAAAGATTGGCAGTAGAAAGAGTGAAGAGGTTGATTATTTATGGTGATAGCTATATTGAAAATTAGTTCCAGGATTTTACAGACAGGGTATCATTGTTCTAGGAAAGGTTGAAAACTACATTCTGTGTTTAACCCCTTAGGGGCTAAGGAGTCTAAGTAGTACGTCCACATTTTTCCTTCTGAAGGAGAATGGTGTCAAAGTCCCCTCTTCTGGGGGGTAAATTCAGCACATAGATCCCCTTAACTTTGAGGCCCTTTGGATTGCTGTCATGAAATTTGGCAAAATGTACTGGAATAGGTCGATCGTCTTCTTTATTCTTTTTCTTATTCCTAATGCCACTGATGTGCTCACCAATCCGGGTTCGGAGTTGGCGTTTAGTCTTTCCTATGTAGTTTTTATTGCAAGGGCACGTGAGCATATATATGACGCGTGTCGTTGAACAATTAATAAATTGTTTGATTTGATAATGCCTACCTCCTCTCGGGTTGGCGAACTCATCAGTGTGATCCACATATTTGCATATGTTACAATGTCCACATGCATGCATGCCAGGGGGGGGGTCTTCTTTCAGTAAGCCAGTTTTTATTGATGGTTCTGGTGTATTCTGAGTGGACTAAAAAGTCGCCCAAGTTCTGTGCCCTTTTAGCTGTAAGTAGTGGTTTGGGGCTAATTAGATCTGTAATTAGGGGTGCTGATTTAAGGATGTGCCAATGTTTGTTGAGAATCTCTTGGACTTTTGTCCATTGTGCACCGAACCTAGTGATGATTCTCGGGAAATCATTTTCTAATTTTTCAGGTCCTTGAGTGTTTTTCTGTGTAATTAGGAGATCCTCACGTTTTCTTTCTAATGCATTATTTTTAGCTTTTTTTAAGGCAATTGTGTGAGTATCCTCTTTTTCTGAACCTGTTGTACATCTCATGTGCTTCAGATAGAAATTGTTCTTCCTCTGAACAATTTCTCCTGATCCTTAAAAATTGTCCCGTTGGTATCCCTTTTATTAGGGACTTCGGATGATGGCTCTGTGCCAAGAGGAGGGTGTTGGCTGCTGTTTCGTTTCGGAACGTACTAGTCGCTATCCTATCTCCGCATCTGGTGATTTTTAAGTCAAGGAAGGAGAGGGCATCAGCAGAATAGGAATAAGTTAAATGAATATTCCTATCGTTATTATTAAGTTGGGACATAAACTGCATGCAGACCTTTGCCTGCATGATTGTCTGATACTTATCCGTTAAAACGACCATTTTATATAATTAACTTATTGGTTGATCCAGGCAACAATCCCCTATTTTTTGCTTAGTATTTGGGACGTTTTCTGTCCTTTCTTTGCCTTGAGGATCCCACCACTATTGTATTAACACTAGTGTTTCAGCAGACTGACAGACGGTTTAATAGCACAAACCGTGCATACAAGCACATACATGGCATATATGATTGATCGAGAACTGGATGACGAAATTAACACGGCCTTTTCCACAGATGGGAAAGAGTGAAGAAACTGGGGAATTAACACGTAAGCTTTTTAAAAATCATAAGAAGCTTATGATTAAATTTTTAAACCGTAAATGGGACATTTCCTCTTTAAAATCACATTTCTCACAATATTATCCCTAGAGGTCTAAGAGAGAGAATTGTCCCTGCAGAACATCTCCATACCCCCAGTTTTTTGGAGGTGTGGAAAGAGGAATTTTTAAATAGAGGCCTAGCCTTAATGAAAATTATAGTTCTAGAAGAAGAAAGACAACTTGAGGAAATCAAAGGAGAACTAGAAATAAGTGCAAAGGCCCTGGAACCTCATAAAAGCGAACCTGACTTTGAAAAAAACAACGACTTCATTAAAAAAGAAATAGAAAGAATACAAAAAAATCTCAAATACACGAAGCAGGAAAAATTTAGACAAAATCTCAGTGATTTTGAGGGGGGGGGATATTTTTAATCCTACCTTGCCCAACAGAAGTAGATCCTCCTCAAGAAATTCCAGATACTCACAACGTACCAGCAGGAATAGAATTGGTTCCTCCTCAGATAGTGACCTTGATAAGGATACTCCTACTAAATCTGTCACTTTTTTAGAGGAACCTCAGGGCAACTTAGTAGCAGATTGCCCAAAACAACTAACAGACAAGAGTCATCTCAGGGAAATAGGAAACGTAAACGTAGAAGGAAGAGGAAAGGATCGAAACATAACTCAGCATCAACGCAGTGGGCGACTAAGGAGCCAGAAAAGACGCTAAACGGAATCTCTAGCTCAACCTCTATGGATATGAGCATTATTAATTTATATGATTTCCAAATGGATTCCAATCATGTAAAACTCCTTCAAAAAGGACTATCCTTCTCCCCCACTGCACCCATAAATGAATTCGAAGTGTTTAAGGACATAAATTTATTCCTTAGAAAGGTTCTCTTTAGACTGTGGCACCAAAATGATTCCAACAATAAATCTACCTCCAATCCCAATTTTGACAAGGATGAAAATGAGGCTATCAATAACTTAATCTCTTTATTAGAGGAAAACGCTGATAGCGACTCTGAAACTGAAAATAGCCACCCAATCAGGAGGAAATCCAATTTGAGGATCAAGTCTACAAAAATGCCAGCCTTATCAAAGCACAAATGGCTTCAACTATTCCTAGACCAGGTTAAACTCGATCTTGGTAGGATCAATTGGGAATGGTTGGGATCAAGTAATTTAACCAGCTCTGAGAGAAAAGCACTAAAAGAATTACAGGAGGCCCCAAACTTGGTGATAAAAAGAAGTGATAAGGGTGGAAATGTGGTCCTACTTAGTGAAAAACTCTGAGGATGAAGCTTTCAGACTATTAAATGATACATCTACTTATAAAAAACTAACTAATACCCCATTCCCAGCCCTGATAGACACTCTTAACACCAAGCTAAAACTAGCTATGGAAGCCGATCTACTCACTAAAAAGGAATACCTTTATCTCCGAGCTGACAACATCACTATCCCAACCTTCTACATAATCCCGAAGTTACATAAATCACTCACAAACCCTCCTGGAAGGCCAATTGTTTCAGCTATCAATGGTCCACTTGAGAGAACAGGCAAATTTGTGGACTCGATGATCAAAGATATGGTAACAAAACTACGGTCTTTCGTCCGTGATAGCAGAGACATACTCTCTATACTATCTCATTTCTCCTTGTCATCAAATGCCCTTTTGGTGGGAATAGATGTCGAAAGCTTATATACATCGATTCCCCACCACTGGGGTATCCAAGCATCAAAAACCTTTCTGGACATCCATTTCCCCCTATTGGGAGCCCATAATGAGTTCATAATTGATACATTAGAATTCATGCTAAATAACAATTTTTTTCAATTTCTTGGAAGATTCTACCAACAGGTGAGAGGCACCAGTATGGGTGCCCCATGGGCCCCTTCATATGCGTGTCTCCACCTCGGCCTTTGGGAGGAGGAGGAAGTTTATAAATCCTCGATGTACCTTGACCACTGTACTTTGTGGTCAAGGTACATCGATGATATACTCATGGTTTGGGAGGGCACAGCGGAACAACTTGAGGAATTTATGTCCCAACTTAATAATAACGATAGGAATATTCATTTAACTTATTCCTATTCTGCTGATGCCCTCTCCTTCCTTGACTTAAAAATCACCAGATGCGGAGATAGGATAGCGACTAGTACGTTCCGAAACGAAACAGCAGCCAACACCCTCCTCTTGGCACAGAGCCATCATCCGAAGTCCCTAATAAAAGGGATACCAACGGGACAATTTTTAAGGATCAGGAGAAATTGTTCAGAGGAAGAACAATTTCTATCTGAAGCACATGAGATGTACAACAGGTTCAGAAAAAGAGGATACTCACACAATTGCCTTAAAAAAGCTAAAAATAATGCATTAGAAAGAAAACGTGAGGATCTCCTAATTACACAGAAAAACACTCAAGGACCTGAAAAATTAGAAAATGATTTCCCGAGAATCATCACTAGGTTCGGTGCACAATGGACAAAAGTCCAAGAGATTCTCAACAAACATTGGCACATCCTTAAATCAGCACCCCTAATTACAGATCTAATTAGCCCCAAACCACTACTTACAGCTAAAAGGGCACAGAACTTGGGCGACTTTTTAGTCCACTCAGAATACACCAGAACCATCAATAAAAACTGGCTTACTGAAAGAAGACCCCCCCCCCCCCCCCCCTGGCATGCATGCATGTGGACATTGTAACATATGCAAATATGTGGATCACACTGATGAGTTCGCCAACCCGAGAGGAGGTAGGCATTATCAAATCAAACAATTTATTAATTGTTCAACGACACGCGTCATATATATATATATATATATATATATATATATATATATATATATATATATATATATATATATATATATATATGCTCACGTGCCCTTGCAATAAAAACTACATAGGAAAGACTAAACGCCAACTCCAAACCCGGATTGGTGAGCACATCAGTGGCATTAGGAATAAGAAAAAGAATAAAGAAGACGATCGACCTATTCCAGTACATTTTGCCAAATTTCATGACAGCAATCCAAAGGGCCTCAAAGTTAAGGGGATCTATGTGCTGAATTTACCCCCCAGAAGAGGGGACTTTGACACCATTCTCCTTCAGAAGGAAAAATGTGGACGTACTACTTAGACTCCTTAGCCCCTAAGGGGTTAAACACAGAATGTAGTTTTCAACCTTTCCTAGAACAATGATACCCTGTCTGTAAAATCCTGGAACTAATTTTCAATATAGCTATCACCATAAATAATCAACCTCTTCACTCTTTCTACTGCCAATCTTTTTAAGTCACTTTATTACAGCCTCTTTCAATCGATATCCCCATTTGTTTTATTTTTGTGCTTGATATGCACGTCTTTTCCCTTTGCTGAATGTCTTTCATGTGAGTGGTCCGGATGGTGACATCTAGTGGATAGAAATAGGAACTGCATCCCTTAATGGCTATTTAAACCCTTCACCACTGACCCCTCCTCGCTCTGAGGAAACCAGCGTCCATTGGCTGGTGAAACGCGTCAGCGGTGTGACGTCAGCACGTCACTGGGAGCCGCGCGCTATTCGACCTGGCAACTCGATCTGGCAATTCGACTTGTATTATTCGATCCGGCCTATTCCTGCACAACTCAACAGCTGATGCTTGTCTCCTCCATTAACATCTCTCCATACTGAGACACCTGCCCCACGGCGGCTTCATCAACAAACGGTTCCTTCATCTTGGCATTTACCCGCTTATCACAGCGGCACCTATCCATGTAGAGACCTAGGAACTGCGGATTGAGGACTTACTGCAAACCTGGCGACAGAGCTACTGAGGCTGGTGAGATCCTTCCATTTCATTCAGCATCTTTATAAAACGTATGTCAGTATTGTTTGCACCTCCTATACCTGTCTCCATGGACATATACTTTGCTGCTTGAACTGCACAATTTATATCTACCTGCTGGAACCGGGACATGATCTGATTTGCCATCCAAACAGCTGCTATACATACAATGTTTGTGCAATACTTGGGCATCGCCTACTCCTCATGATTATCTATGTTGAGCCATAATATACTTCATTAATAGCCAGACCGTCCATCCACCCACATCTCTGCTATTGATATATGATCCGCCCCCACTATACAGGACTTTGCAAAATACTTTTTTGCCAATTGCTACATATGATTGGTACTTCAATAGGGCAGTATTACTAAATTTTCATTATATCATTTAGCTCACTATACCCTATTTACAATTTAGAGATGTGTATGATGTATATGAGTGGATGTGAAGCCGCGGCTCCCATATGTTTTTAATCACCCCTTGTGACAACGTTGTCCCATTTTAACTGGTTTGTGGTAACTGTCAGTCTAAATTGCTGTTTTTTTTCACTTTCTTTTGTATTTAATTTGGTATACTATTTGGTAATTAATAAAGCTGATTTGTATCAACATCAGTGTTCCTTGCTGACCCTCTTTTAGAGAACTCTTTCTCTTATGTTTTTGTTATATGATACATAGGGCATCTTGGAACTGCATGCAGACCTTTGCCTGCATGATTGTCTGATACTTATCCGTTAAAACGACCATTTATATAATTAACTTATTGGTTGATCCAGGCAACAATCCCCTATTTTTTGGTTGTTAAAGTGGTAGTAAAGCCTGCTTTGTTATTTTTACCTACAGGTAAGCCTATAATAAGGCTTACCTGTAGGTAAAATGAATATCTCCTAAACGTGCACTGTTTTGGAGATATTTAACCTGGATGCAGCTGGTGACATCACCGGCGTATGTGCTCTGAAGGTCCGGGATACCTTGCTGGGCCTTTATGCCCCGTACACACGGTCGGATTTTCCGACGGAAAATGTGTGATAGGACCTTGTTTTTGGAAATTCCGACCGTGTGTAGGCTCCATCACACATTTTCCATTGGAATTTCCAACACACAAAGTTTGAGAGCAGGCTATAAAATTTTCCGACAACAAAATCCGTTGTCGGAAATTCCGATCGTGTGTACACAAATCCGACGCACAAAGTGCCACGCATGCTCAGAATAAATAAAGAGATAAAAGCTATTGGCTACTGCCCCGTTTATAGTCCCGACGTACGTGTTTTACGTCACCGTGTTCAGAACGATCGGATTTTCCGACAACTTTGTGTGACCGTGTGTATGCAAGACAAGTTTGAGCCAACATCCGTTGGAAAAAATCCTAGGATTTTGTTGTCGGAATGTCGGATCAATGTCTGACCATGTGTACGGGGCATAAGAGTTTCCTGCCGGAAGGTAGGGCTCCCGCGCGCATGACGTCATCGTGGCTCCAGCCAATCACATAGCCGGAAGTGCGGGAATCCAGAAGAAAGACCGGGGAAAGATGTCAGCCCTCTCAGCAGTGACAGCTCGGCGCTGGAAGGCTTAGTTCTAAAGCAAGTATGCGACGCATTCTAGCACATTATGCAATTGCCTTTATAGGTGGGGTTCATTTATTTATTTATTTTAACCAGACGCAGTTTACTACCGCTTTAAGGACCCCAGCGGGTGCCGGCTATGCTATTCACTGGTTGTTAAAGTGTTACTAAACCCAGGAGCCTGCATTCACTCTATCTGGTCTCCCACAATACACAGAACATGGAAATGCAATTATTTTAGTAAATATAAACTGCTAAATAACTTTTCCCATCAGCAGTATATAGCAGTCTTATGATGTCTATCGGTGTCTGGTTAAAGCTTGTAGAAGGAGTTTTCATTCTACTCTGACTGTCCTATAAGGCTACAGGACCCCTGACCCTCTGTGTGGACAGTGCTGATTGGCCCTGTGCTGATCACATGCACCATCCCAAGAAAAAAAAAAAAAAACTCTAGCAATACACACCAAACTGAGCATGTGCAGAGTGACTCCAAAGGCTCTGTCTCATTAGCAGATGGCTTGGGGACAGTGGAAGAAGGGGAGGATCGGAGAAGACAGGATCAAACAGCCTTTTTTTTACACAATGCGGAGCATTAACCCCTTAGGTTCCACAGTGAGTATAACAAGCATGCTTTACTGCTTTTTACAGACTGCTTTTACTGTTGTGGGTTTAGTAACACTTTTAGTAGCCGTCACCCGCCGGCGTCCTTAACAACCAGTGTATTGCGGAGCCGGCACCCGCTGGTGTCCTTAATGACCAGTAAATAGCTGGTTGTTAAAGATCCGGCACCTGCCGGCGTCCTTAACAACCACACAATCACTGGTTGTTAAGGATGCCTGGGGTGCCGGCTTCACTATGCACTGGTTGTTAAGGACGCCGATAGGTGCCTGCTCCTTAACAGCAGCATCTTTTTTTAGTTGTCATGTGACCCCCCCCCCCCCCCCCCAAAAAAAAAAAAAATACACCAAAAAATACACCCTTGGTGTATTTTTAGAGCATTGCCTTTGACTTAAAATGGAAGGTGCATTTTTGGAGCACATTTGAAAAGCACACAAGATGCAGCATGCAGGACTTTTTTCAAAGCAAAGCAATATAAAAATTACATGGGATTTAAAGGGGAATACTTTGGATGCGCTTTTGTCATTCTGGAAAGGCGCTCTCTAGGGCGACAAAAGCGCACCAGTGTGAAAGGGCCCGAATATCACCGCATTCGTCATACACACATTTTTATATAAATATGGCATTCAAAAACGGAGATAACTTCTCCAAATCCTTACAAGGTGTATTTTTGTTTTTCCCATCTTGTTTTAACTCCGCAAATATTGGGATCAGTGGGTCAACCTAACAGGCAGAATAAGGTCAGTATTGCTAGCCTATGTATTTCTCCCATGACTGTCCCTTTAGAGGCTCAATCCAACTTCTTCTATGCCATAAAATCCCCCCCCCCCCCCCCATGTGCCCCTTCTCTTGACTTCTCTGTCAACATTTATAGCGCAACTATCAGTCCGTCCATACATACCAGTGTGATAGGTGTAATTCTGGACTCTGACCTCTCCTTTCAGCCCACATCCAAACGCTATCCATATCTTGTCGCCTCAACCTCCATAATTCCAAAATATACCCCTTCTTGGGGCAATGACACCACAAAGCTTCTAATTCACTCCCTGGTTATCTCTCGCCTTGACTATTGCAGCTCCCTCCACATTGGCTTACCCTTATGTAGGCTATCCTTCCTTCAGTCTATCATGAATGCTGCTGCCAGACTCCTCCACCTTACCAACCGTTCAATGTCTGCTGCTCCTTTCTGCTGATCCCTCCCATTGGCTTCCTCTCGCCCAACGCATTACCTTCAAAATACTAACACAACTTACAAAGCCACCCACAACTCTGCGCCCAGTTACATTGCTTACCTAGTCTCAAAATACCAACCAAACTGTTCTCTTCACTCCTCAAGACCTCCTGCTTGCTAGTTCACTCTTCACCTCCCAGGACTTCTCCAGAGCCTCTCCCATCCTCTGGGAACCCCCTACCCCAATCTGCCCAACTTCTTCTACTCCTTGAAAACCCACCGCGTCAGAGAAGCTTATCCTGCCTCCACCTAACCACTAAACATCTCACTTGGCCCTCTCTTTTTATATTGTAAGTTCTTAGAAAGAGTAAAGTGCTGCGCAAACTGTTGGCTCTATATAAACCCTGTGTAGTAATAATAATAATAAATAATGTTTTATATTTCACCCATATTTGGGGTGTGACATGAAACGTGGTGGCATACACCACCCTCTCCCCTCCTTACCTGAATTGTGGGGTGCATTCTTCAACGAAACCCTGTTATTATTTTAATTTAGTACGGCTGTTCTTGGCTCTTACTACACAGTCCTGTCATCTGGATTTATTATGCCCTGTACACACTGCCCCGTTTATAGTCCCGACGTACGTGTTTTACGTCACCGCGTTTAGAACGATCGGATTTTCCGACAACTTTGTGTGACCGTGTGTATGCAAGACAAGTTTGAGCCAACATCCGTCGGAAAAAATCCATGGATTTTGTTGACGGAATGTCCGATCAATGTCTGACCGTGTGTACGGGGCATAAGTGTTACATTCTTTTACTATAAATCTTGTAAAGAGTAGGGATCTCTTCTTCCTCACCGGTGTAGTTCATCGTCACTTCCTCCAGCCATACTTCATATTCCCATCGCGCACATTCCTGGATAAGCTCTCAAAGTTTGGGTGCTGCAGCAACAACCAGCTGGATACTGGTTCAAGTCACAAAGTAGATATTTGCCAGCACACCAAGGATCGGCACAAAGTAGCGTCCAAACGGATAGTTTATTACATGATCACAACACAAGGAGAGTGCAACGTTTCGGAGTCACGCAGGACCCCTTCGTCAGGAATGTGTCATAGGCCTGACGAAAGGGTCCTGTGTGTCTCCAAAAAGTTGCACTCTCCTTGTGTTGTGATCATGCCATAAACTATCCGTTTGGACGCTACTTTGTGTGTCGATCGATGGTGTGCTGGCAAATATCTACTTCCTCCAGCCAGGTGCATACCTCCATACAGACCTGAGGCCGAGGGAAAGCTTTGCAAGGACCTGTGCATGGCACCTGCAGTACACTGATCACTATTGCAATGCTCTGCAGGCACCAATGCAAACATTTAAAGTGGTTGGAAACCCTGCAAGACAAAGGCATAATGAGCTAGTATGCATAGCAACCATTCATTAAATGTGTGGTATTCACTTTGATTACTCAATAATGTTCAGATGAAATTAAAAAACACAAGTTTACTTTTTGATTGGATAATTGAAGCGAATCTTCATTTATTTATTGAGTAAAGATACTCAACTTCTTTTGTAAATCAGCCTTGTGGTGCAATCCCATCCTCCTTGTGCTGAATCTGTGTGTTCTGATCCATGAAGTAAAGAGTTGCTGCCTCTCTCCAGGAATTCGCATCCTACGCCAGGATCCCGTAGAATGTCTCTTCTCATTCATCTGTACTTCCAACAACCACATCTCACGTATCACAGGAATGATCGAGCGAGTTTGCAGCACTCTGGGAAGACGCCTGTGCCGACTCGATTCTGTGGATTATTACTCCTTCCCCAGTCTCCAGGCATTGGCAGGTAAGCCTCTCTGAACATCGACTGGTTGCAGGAAAGCGTTGTTCAAGAGAAAACAACTTCTAGTTTTTGTTCTAGGCCTCCATATTTGATCTACACTAAATTGTCAAAAATATTGTGACACCTGCCTTTACACACACATGAACTTTTAAGGGCATCTCTGTCTTAGTCCGTAGGGTTCAATATTGAGTTGGCCCACCCTTTGCATCTATAACAGCTTCACCTCTTCTGGGAAGGCTGTCCACAAGGTTTAGGTCTGTGGGAATGTTTGACTATTCTTCCAGAAGCGCATTTGTGAGGTTAGGTGCTGATGTTGGACGAGAAGGCCTGGCTCTCAGTCTCCGCTCTAATCAGGTTGAGGTCAGGACTCTGTGCAGGCCAGTCAAGTTTCTCCACCCCAGACTCGCTCATCCATGTCTTTATGAACCTTGCTTTGAACACTGGTCCATATCATTTGGTGGAGGGGGGATTATGGTGTGGGGGGAGGAGGGATTATGGTGTGGGGAGGAGGGATTATGGTGTGGGGAGGAGGGATTATGGTGTGGGGTTGTTTTTCAGGGGTTGGGCTTGGCCCCTCAGTTCCAGTGAAGGCAACTCCTAAGGTGTCAGCATACCAAGACATTTTGGACAAGTTCATGCTCCCAACTTTGTGGGAACAATTTGTGGATGGCCCCTTCCTGTTCCAAAATGACTGCTCACCAGTGCACAAAGCAAGCTCCATAAAGACATGGATGAGTGAGTTTGGAGTGGAGGAACTTGACTGGTCTGCACAGAGTCCTGACCTCAACCCCATGAACACCTTTGGGATGAGTTAGAGCGGAGACTGCGAGCCAGTGCCTGACCTCACAAATGCGGTTCTGGAAGAATGGTCAAACTTTCTCATAGACACACTCCTAAACCTTGTGGACAGCCTTCCCAGAAGAGTTGAAGTTGTTATAGCTGCAAAGGGTGGGCCAACTCAATATTGAATCCTACAGACTAAAACTGGGATGCCGTTAAAGTTCATGTGTACGGTAAAGGCAGACGTCCCAATACTTTTGGTAATGGTGCAGTTGTTGTGCTGTTACTGTTTATACTCTATACTCTAATAAGGCAGCAATAAATACCCCACAGTTGGAGCCCTTGCACACTGGGGCGGGGGGCGGCGTCGGTGGTAAAACGCCGCTATTATTAGCGGCGTTTTACCGTCGGTATTCGGCCGCTAGCGGGGCGGTTTTACCCCCCGCTAGCGGCCGAGAAAGGGTTAAATACCACCGCAAAGCGCCTCTGCAGAGGCGCTTTGCCGGCGGTATAGCCGCGCCGTCCCATTGATTTCAATGGGCAGGAGCGGTATACACACCGCTCCTTCACCGCTCCGAAGATGCGGCTAGCAGGACTTTTTTTTTACCGTCCTGCCAGCGCATCGCTCCAGTGTGCAAGCCCTCGGGGCTTTCACACTGGAATGACAGTAGCGGCACTTTCGGGGCGGTTTGCAGGCGCTATTATTAGCGCAATAGCGCCTGCAAACCGCCCCAGTGTGCAAGGGCTCTTGGAGAAAAATTAATAAAGTACATATACATTATTGGCATAACAGTGAACAAATGTAAAATAGCGAAATAACAGATTTCAAATAAAACACATGTACCTTTTTAAATTAATAAATTAGTTCATTCAAAACAAAAGTTTCAACATTTCAAGAAAGATTCCAGTGTGGTGTAAACCCCCTATAATAGTCTACATAGATTAAAGTGCCTTTTAAATTCATACAGTGCAAAGCGATTTCACCAAAAGAGTCCTTTGCAAAAATGATGTGAGCTCCCTACTGCAGTGCAGATTTCTCTTTCTCAGATTCTTCCACCATGCTCAAGTAAAAATGAACACTTCCCAAAACCCCATGCCCCCCCCGTATATGAGTGGTTATGGTTAGCATGTGCAAACACCCCAAATGGCCCTGCTCCGCCTTAGCTTAGGATGCCTGAGTACGGAAAATAAACATGCCCACAATGGTGTAAAACCATAAAGACTGAATTTATTAACCACTTCAGCCCTGGAAGGATTTACCCTCCTTAATGACCAGGCCATTTTTTGCGATACGGCACAGCGTCGCTTTAACCGAAAATTGCGCGGTCGTGCGACACTGTTTTTGTTTTGTTTTTTTTTTTCCCACAAATAGATCTTTCTTTTTGGTGGTATTTGATCACCTCTGCGGTTTTTATTTTTTGCACTATGGACAAAAAAAAGACTCAATTTTGAAAAAAAAAAAATATATATTTTTTACTTTCTGCTATAATACATGGCCAAAAAAAAAAATGTATTCACCAGTTTAGGCCAATATGTATTCTTCTACGTATTTTTGGTAAAAAAAAAAAAAAAAAAAACGCAAAAAGAGTATATTGATTGGTTTATCACAAATATGTAGAAGAATACATATTGGCCTAAACTGGTGAATACATTTTTTTTATTTTTTTTTTTGGGCTATGTATTATAGCAGAAAGTAAAAAATATATAATTTTTTTTTTCAAAATTGTCAGTCTTTTTTTTGTCTATAGTGCAGAAAATAAAAAACGCAGAGCTGATCAAATACCACCAAAAGATAGCTCTATTTGTGGGGAAAAAAAGGAAATCAATTTTGTTTGGGTACAATGTCGCACAACCGCGCAATTGTCAGTTAAAACGTCGCAGTGCTGTATCACAAAAAAATGGCCTAGTCATTAAGGAGGTAAATCCATCCGGGGATGAAGTGGTTAATACATTCAGTCTTTATGGTTTTACACCATTGTAGGCATGTTTATTTTCCAATGTGCAGAAAGTGAAAAAATATATTGTTTGTTTTTTTTTTTTTTTGTTTAGTTTTGGTTTTTTTTGTGTTTTGTTTTTTTTTTCAAAACTGTCGGCCTTTTTTTGTTTATAGTACAAAAAATAAAAAAAACGCAGAGGTGATCAAATCCCACCAAAAAAAAAAAGCTCTATTTGAGGGGGGGAAAAAAATTGCATACATTTTCTTGAGTACAACGTTGTGCAATTGTCAGTTAAAGTAACGCAGTGCCGTGTCCCAAAAAAATGGCCTGGTCATAAGAGGGGTAAATCTTTCTGGAGGTCATGTGGGTATACAACAGACACTTCTGTATTATGAGAATGATGAGGTGCTGCTTTGCATCTCAGCCTGTAGATGGAGATAGAGGTCTCTGGTAATTTTTAGCAAACACTATTCACTTCTAGAAGATTCATCCTTCATCTCTCAGCAGAGCAAGCCATGTTTTGGAACATACTACACATAACAATGTTGTCATCCACATGTTATTAAGAGTAGTCTGATTATAATTCTAGCAATTAGTATCTTGTATATCTGTTCTATCATGTTGACATGTTGTGTTTTTATGTAACGCGTTGTCCAGTGATTGACATATTCTGTCTCCTTGTTGTTCACTACAGCTAATGACACGGAGACCAAGTTACGTAACCTGGGCTTTGGGTATAGAGCAAAGTTTGTCAGCCAGAGCGCAAGGACCATCTTACATGAGCACGGCCTGGACTGGTTGGGGAGCCTTCGTCATGTTCCCTATGAAGAGGCAAAGAAGGCGCTGTGCGATTTGCCCGGAGTTGGAGCCAAAGTGAGTTTAAAACGCTCAAGTCAGTCTCCCAGTAGCTCAGCTCAACCGTTTACCCCTCATATTAACTCTTACCCAGTGTTGCTCTTAGTGTAGCACCCTCCCAGATAGGACTTTTGGTTAAATTAGGCAAATCTAGTTCTTGTGGCTTGTCTGTAATCAGTAGAGCAGCTTGTGATTTGCTTTGGGGCTGCTCTGGGCTCTGCAGGTTTGATGGCTTCTCCCTGTCTTTCTTCTGGAGGTTTCCAAATTGCAGTGATTGAGATAGTCAGATAAGCAGCTTGAATATTTGAGGTGCTAGCTAATCCCTGGGGGGGTGTGCCCAGGTGGTGGCTGGAGGGAGTTCATAAATAGTTTGGATCCTGAGGGAGCCGGGTTCTTTTCCCAATAGAGGAGAGGTTCCCATCTAGGCAGCATAGCTGAAGATTCTGCTGATGATCAGTGAGCTCTCTGGCTGGGTCGGATTCAATGTATGTGAATGCACAAAGGGCTGCATTCACCTGCTAATAAATGAAGATAATAAAAATCCTAACTCAGTAATGTTAACAGTACAGGTTTACTTCACTATGTCGCTGGGGATTCAAATTTTACTGCCCCCCTTCCCCATCCTGGCACCCAGGGGTGGCTGACGCCAGCCCTGTTAGCCAGCCATCTGGAGATGGGGTTCCTGTCCCTAGGGAAAATGGGGTTCCTGCCCTTAGGGGAAATGCAACCCCCCCCCCACTGTAGGGTCCTCCATGCCCTGCACCCCGCCAACCGTAGGGTCCTCCGTGCCCTGCACCCCCCCCCCCCCCCCCCACACACACTGTAGGGTCCACTGTGCCCTGTACCCCCCCACTGTAGGGACCCCTGTGCCCTAAACTCCCCCCAACTGTAGGGTTTTCTGTGCCCTGCACCCCCCCCCCCACACACACACTGTAGGGTCCGGGTCCTCTGTGCCCTGGGAAAATGGGGTTCCTGCCCTTAGGGGAAATGCATCCCCCCACTGTAGGGTCCTCCGTGCCCTGCACCCCCCCCCCCCCCCACTGTTGGGTCCTCTGTGCCCTGAACCCCCCCCCACTGTAGGGTCCTCTGTCCCCCACCCCACAAACACGCTGTGTAGGTAGTACTCCCCTACCTTACACAGGTGTACAGCAAACAG
This sequence comes from Lithobates septentrionalis, assembly GCA_037952835.1. Classification (NCBI taxonomy): domain Eukaryota; kingdom Metazoa; phylum Chordata; class Amphibia; order Anura; family Ranidae; genus Lithobates; species Lithobates septentrionalis. The sequence continues at coordinate 378,993 of JBBDGP010002483.1, forward strand.
AGCAGCAGAGATCGATATCACAGGGCTGGATGGGGGCGGGAACTGCCGAAGTTAACTTTTCACATTACCAGGCTGGTGATTGGTTGCTAGGATCGCCCGGCAACCAACCACCTGCTGTTTAATGAAAAAGTCAACTCCAGCAGTTCCCGCTCCCATCCAGCCCTGTGATAACGGCTGCTCGCTGCTGTCCAATGAAGAAGACAGCGGCGAAAATGTTATGGGTGCCCCTGAATTAATCATGGGCACTGACGGGCCGGACATTCAGTGGTGGCGGGCCAGGTGCGCCGACCCCTACCTTAGACTTTTTACTGAGCCACAGAAAGAGCGGCCTATGTTAACATAAAGATTTCAATAAGTATAAGTACCATCATCCCAAAATGTCAAGATCAAGGAAAGAAGAGGGTAGGGCGATGGCCGCAGTTGCTGCTACTGTCAGCCAGCGTCTCCACCCCCCAACAGGGGAAAAGAGGGGGACTATTACGGTACTCAGTGTAGGTATACAATAAGGGTAGGGAGTAAAAGAGAAATCTGAAATATTTTGTAAAAGTTCACTTTTAATAGAAACAATATTCATTAAAATTACAATACTGCATACAATTGCGATTGTAAACAACAAAAACAACAACACTACATATAACCATAAAAAGGGGAGGTACCACATAGTCTGAACCAGTGGATTCCGCACAATTTAGATGGCAGGCATGTGTACAGCTTTATTTCTCGACCGGTTTCGCGGTTAACACCGCTTCTTCAGGAGAACCATATCTACAATATGACATAGAGTGGTTTTAACATCTACAGACATATCAACAAGTGCATATAGGATTATTGCAGCAGGGTTGTTAGCAAAATATCAAAACATTCCATACAAAACCTAAAAATTAAGGACAAGCTCACCCATTCAGGAAATCTCTGTGGGCATGCGGGACCCCATATAATTCCCCCTGCGGCGGACACAGGGGATGACAGACAGCCTCTGATAAATAAATATTTGATTAGTCGATTATACATATCACCGTACTGTGATATCATAAAGGGAGGAGGGGTGTTGGTGCCAATGCCAAGTCAATCAGATAACCCAGGGTAGTGGTGCAGTAGAGGGAATTTGTGTGGAGTTGGGGGAAGTACAATAATAACGGAACAGGAGAAGGAAATGGGGGAGAAACAAGAGGGGCCACAGTGAGGGAAATGATAAACCAGGGATAGGGAAGAGGAATGAAGCAGGAAGAGAGGGGAGTGATAAAAGGGAGGGGGGAAAAAGAAAGGGGGGGGGAAGGGGAAGGGAAAAGGGGGAAGGAGAATGGAAGGGGGGGGGGTGGACAGGGTGGACAGGGGAGCGACGGGGGGGGGGGGGGGGGCTGTAGGGAAGGGAAAAAAAGAACCCAGTAAATCCCATCCATGCTATAGAGATCAATTAGATGTAAACAGAGGGTACTAATTTAATGAAGGGAGAAGTAGTGAGATACAATAGCTAAGTGTAAGGAAGCCCTCTCAGAGCTGGAAAGGCGCTTGCATAGGAGATGAAGATCACATAGCCATAGATATAAGAATGAGTAGTGTCTGACATACTAAACATATACACGGCTGTGCAGTGGGCACCAGACAGCGCCACAGTCATGCAGGACCTAGGGGTACAGAGTGGAAAGCAGCCAGCTAGCAGACAGAGGGGGAGAGAGAGGAGACTGACCTGTGTAGAGCGATCCTCGGCTATTTCTGTTTCTATTAAAAGTGAACTTTTACAAAATATTTCATATTTCTCTTTTACTCCCTACCCTTATTGTATACCTACACTGAGTACCGTAATAGTCCCCCTCTTTTCCCCTGTTGGGGGGTGGAGACGCTGGCTGACAGTAGCAGCAACTGCGGCCATCGCCCTACCCTCTTCTTTCCTTGATTTTTACTGAGCCAGAGGAGTGAATGTTCCTGTTTGGCTGGCTGCCACTACACTTGTGGGAAAGAACCTGGGCCAAAAAATCAGTGGCGCTAGAAGAGTTGGAGCTACATTTTGGAATTGGAAGGCTGCTGAGTAAATGCTGGGAGAGGGGAGCAGGGTGAGCTGAGCTGCAGAGTTACTGATGGGTGAGGGAGCAGGGTGAGTTGAGATGTGGAGTCACTGCTTGGAGAAGTGAGCTGAGTTACTGATGGATGATGAAGCTGAGCTGCTGGAGGACTGCTGGCAGTGGAGTGGGGGGGGGGGACAAGGGACGTTGTGTCACTGCTGCAAGAGGGGAGCTGAGTCTCAGTTGGGAGGGGGGAGTACGGGGAGCTGAGCTGCTGAGAGAGAGGGACTTGGGTAACTTTGGTGCTTTTTCTTCTCATTTACTTTGATGTCCTGGGACAAGTTTGCAGACGACGTCTTCTGACTTCTCTCCTCTTTCCAGATTTGCATTCTTATTATTGGCCAGTGAAGCAGAAGGTATTGAGACAGCCAGACAGCCAATATTTTCAAAAGATGGTCCACATTGGCAGTCTTCATATTTTCCTCGTGACTCGTTCACAGAAAACCTGAATCCCATCGTTGACTTGTTTTTAAAGAAGCCAGCTCCAGGACTGCCACCTTGAATCCTGCCTTTATTACCTAGTGTGTCAGACCTCAAGATTTCTTCTAATATATATTTATTTATACTACTAAAAGCATAATGATTGTATCCAGGGCTTTCCAAATGATATCTATTATTGGGTTCCTTGACTGTCATTAGCTGGATTTGAACCAGTGTTTGGCCATGTTTTGATCATGGGGCAGGAGGGGTGAGGGGCTGAGTTGTCTTATGTCTTTTCAAAAGCTTTGTGTGATTTTTAGATTGCTGACTGTGTTTGCCTGATGGCTCTGGACAAACCTGAAGCCGTACCTGTGGACACCCACGTTTGGCAAATCGCCAAGAGAGACTATCTGCCTCAGCTCGGCCAGGGAAACAAAAGCATCACCGAGCGGGTCTACCGGGAGATTGGTAAGAGAATTTCATGTACATCGATTCACCCATGCTGATCTCCGCATTCTCCACCAACATTTCCCTTACTATTCTGATGGATTTGAAATGTGGTTGTTGTGTAATTACTGTACAATGTACATTATCACTGCCCATTGCTCTTCCTTAAAGTAGTTCTAAAGGCTGAAGGTTTTTTACCTTCGTGCATTTTATACATGAAGGTAAAACCTTCTGTGTGCAAATCCCCCCCCCCCCCCCAGCCCCTCCCTTACACTCACCTGAGCCCGATCGCATTCCAGCGATGTGCACGAGAGCAGAAACTCTCTCCTAGGTGTCTGCCACCACATTGGCTGAGACACAGCAGCGGGAGACATTGGCTGCCACTGCTGTCAAACACAGCTGCTGAGGAGGCAGCAGGGGGCTGGGACGAGCTGTGCTCTGTGTGTCATAGACACACAGAGGCGGCTTACAAGCGGGCATGCAGATGAACCAGCTTGCTATGGGGACACTCGGCAGGAAGGAGGGGCCAGGAGTTCCAGCAGGGGACCCAAAAAAAGGATTGGGGCTGCTCTTTGCAAAACCATTATATTCCAGTTTAAATAAATAAAAATTTATATACATAAGAGCGGAGAACTGAGTGTAATATGAGAACTGAGTGGGGGGGAATTGACACACTCCTCTCCACAATCTCATAGGGTAACATGCACAGCTGAGGCTGTCAATTACAAGCTGTTTGCTGGAAGCCCCCTTCCCCCATCCCCTTGGAGTCCTCACAACCTGTAAGAAATTACTCATGCAGATAGCAGAGGAAGGAGACAACAGACAGAAATCACGCTCTGTGCTTTTGATTGAGGCAAGTACACACTATGCAAGAATATGCTTTGTTAATTTTTTCATGTCAGAGGCTTACAGCCACTTTAAGCTGGCCATACTCGCCTTAAATTTTAACCAATTCCCACTAAATCAGATGAAATTTGAGCTATGGGTGGTCTTAATGGCACCTCAAAAATTCTTGGCGGGCAGCGACTGCATTTAATCAGATGCATTCCCAGCTGTGGGGGTCTGCATGATTTACAAAAGCTGGTTGGCATGGATGGAGAAATTGAGCGATTTTTTTTCTCTCGTTCAGCCAGTCAAAATATGTATGGCTAACCCTTTGAGCTGTAGTCCTCAGTAACGACTCACAAGCAGCCACATACCTTGCACTCACATACCAGGCAGTACGGCCTCACAGCATGGCAACATCCCGATCCTGCCCTACGCGTTTCATTACAATAGTAATTTCAATATACACTTTTTTTTTTTTTACATTGGCCTTCATTCCCCTAATGCTGGATCCATAACCATTCACTGGCACGGCCATCTTTGCTAAAGGGCCCTGCCCAGCCTTTGGGACCAGGCTCATTTCCACACTTGCGCAGACAAAGGTCCGGGACCTCCTTAACTTCTCTGGCTTTACGCAGAACCAGATGTGCCGAAGGTCTCTGTCACCTCACGAAGGTCAGACGGAGGCAGTTAGCACATATGTGCACACATGGATTCAAGTGCAACCTCATTCATGCCTGGGCAAGAAAAAAATAAAGTAAAACATTTTAAAATTAAAAAAAAAAAAAAAATCCACTTGTGGGGGAGGGAGGGGACTGGAGCCAGGTGCAAACAATTTTGTGTTTTAGACCTCATGCACACTGGACATTTTTTTTTTTTACACTTTTTTTTCTGCAGCCAATTAACTCCTCATGATGTTATCCTTTGCTTCCATGCACACACAGGCTGTTAGCAGTTTTTGGCTGGGGCGTTTTCTGGCTGGAAACCCCCCCCCCGGAACTATTGTGTTTTGAGAAGTTTTTCAACTGTAAAAATGCTCCAACTCTGAAAAAAAGCTAAAACGGCTTAAAAATGCCCAAAAATGCGGCTATTCTATGTTAGCGTTTTTGAGCCTACAAGCTTTTGTGGTAGTTTAATATCGCTAAATATTACAACAGCTACAAAACGCTGCAAAACTCATTCTACAGCTAACACTACTGACATTTTTATAACGTCCAGTTATTTTATTTTAACGTCCAGATTTTATTTTCTACAAATGAAATTGTCACCAAATTGCAACAAATTATCCATTATGTCACAGTGACCATCATTTGTAAGGAGTCCTGCGCCACCTACTGTGTCGCTTTTTTGTGAAATGTGGCAAATAGGGATTTTCCTGTTTCTGCATTTAACAGGAACATGCATTTTTTTTTTTTTTTTTTTTTATCCTGGTTTACTTGTTTTGGCGTCGCACACGGGAATGTTAATGTCACACTGCTGATAGTTTATTGGGCCGAAGATGAGTATTTCTGCTACTTATTGAGTGTTGGGCTATTAATTTACTTATGACTGGCAACCCTGCCAATTCTAGAGCTATACTTTTATCCTCGCCTTTCCTAATATGCTCTTTTTCCTCCCAGGAGATTATTTTCGGAACTTGTGGGGTCCATATGCCGGATGGGCGCAGGGCGTAAGTAGAAATGCGATTGGCTGCTGTGAATTGTAAAATCTTAAAGGGGCTGGTCATTCTACATGTATCCTGTAACTAGTATATAGATGAGGAATTTTTCTGGCTCTGAGTCAGAATTGTTGAGGTCAGATACAGCCAGGCAGCGAGCTTTTCAAAAAGTAGAACAATCGAAACACCCAGTAACGGGGCAAATTGAAGTTTGATTATTTTTATTCCTGTAGGTCATGGATATTTTGATAGAAGAATAAAGAACAGAAACGTTGATGCTTTTCAGCCTGCAGGGTAGAGGATGAAATGCATTAGTGTTACTGTTCCTGGATTTTTTTTACCCTGCTGTCATGTATATTAAAGAAGAATAGACTGTAGTTTGCCATGTTGCCAGCTCTTTTGATTATTCTACATATTATTGGCTTGCAGAGGCCAAGAGCAGAGCACCGATACATGGATTTATCTCTTATTGGATCTGCATGGTTATAGCGCTGCCTGTTCTGCTTTTACAGCTTTTCAAAAAGAGTCCAACCATATAAGCCCACATATATCTGTCATGACAAGTGTACTTTAGCCTTCGTTCACATTGGAGCGACTTGTCATGCGATTTAACTGTTCAAATCGTCCAGGCTTTATTTTTGGAAAGTTTGCAGAGTTGCAAACTATCACCGCTCTGAAAGAGGTCTGTGAGGAACAAACATTTTCCTCTATGCTGGAAGTAACAGGTGCAGGCAATGCTGGTAATGGAGAGGTAAACAAGAAATCCTGGACAGCCGCACTCAAAAGTAATCTTCGATCTTTATTTAAATATAATCATAAAAATACATGCCACAGCATCACAAAGCAGGAAAGCTGACGCGTTTCACACTGTAGTCAGTGCTTAATCTTAGCTATGATTAAGCACTGACTACAGTGTGAAACGCGTCAGCTTTCCTGCTTTGTGATGCTGTGGCATGTATTTTTATGATTATATTTAAATAAAGATCGAAGATTACTTTTGAGTGCCGCTGTCCAGGATTTCTCGTTTACCTCCCACCGACTTTGAGGTGCCGCATCGATTTGAAAAAGCAGTTCTTGCACTACTTTTGGCGATTTCGGGTGCTACTTGCATAGACATCTGTGCATGAAGCCGCACAGATGTCTTCCAAGTCACACTGACATGCGACGCATGACAAAACGCAGTCAATGTGAGTGAAGGATTAAAGAAGAATTCAAGGTATGGATATTTTATACATAGTTACATTGGACCGATGTAACTACGTACACTATATTACCAAAAGCATTGCCTTTACACGCACCAGATTCTGCGTGCTCCAGTTTTAGCAAATCTCCCCCATAGTGTCATCAGGTGCTAGGCCCCTTTTTAGTTACAGCATTCCAGCAGCGATGTCAGGGGTTAGTCAGAACGCATATACACTATATTGTCGAAAGTATTGGGACACCTGCCTTTACACGCACATGAACTATTAATGGCATCCCGGTCTAATGCCCCGTACACACGGTCGGACTTTGTTCAGACATTCCGACAACAAAATCCTAGGATTTTTTCCGACAGATGTTGGCTCAAACTTATCTTGCATACATACGGTCACACAAAGTTGTTGGAAAATCCGATCGTTCTAAACGCGGTGACGTAAAACACGTACGTTGGGACTATAAACGGGGCAGTTGTTGTCGGAAAATTTTATAGCCTGCTCTCAAACTTTGTGTGTCGGAAAATCCGATGGAAAATGTGTGATGGAGCCCACACATGGTCGGAATTTCCGACAACAAGGTCCGTCGGAAAATCTGACCGTGTGTACGGGGCATTAGTCTGTAGGGTTCAATAGTGAGTTGGCCCACCCTTTGCAGCTATAACAGCTTCAACTCTTCTGGGAAGGCTGTCCACAGGGTTTAGGGGTGTGTCCTAAAATCACTGATCACCGCCATTACAAGTAAAAAAAAAAATTGCATAAAAATATCCCCTATTTTTGAATATATTTTATTTATTTTTATTTTTTATTTTATTTTATATAATATTGTTGTTGTGGTTTTTTTTGGGGTTTTTTTTGTTTATAATGCAAAAAAATAAAAACTGCAGAGGTGATCAAATGCCACCAAAAGAAAGTTCTATTTGTGGGAAAAAAAGGACATCAATTTTATTTGGGTACAGTGTTTCACGACTGTGAAATTGCCAGTTAAAATAACGCAGTGCCGTATCTCAAAAAATGGCCCGGTCATTAAGGGGATAAAACCTTCCGGGGCTGAAGTGGTTAAGTCAATTACACGATGTTCTCTGAAGTTAATATAATGATGAGACCTAACACAACCTAGTTGTAGTAGTGGCAGGCCTCCATCCCTAATATATGTTAAACAGAAAGAAGAGAGAAATGGGACTTTGAGTGAGGCAGGTCACTGAATGGATACCTTATTTATTTAAATCATTTATAAAATTATTTATTAATAACAAATCACGTTCTAGAGAGGCTGAAATCTGAGCTACCTGGGGGGGTCACAGGATGATGTGAGGTCTGTGATGGAAACTCTCTAAACCTGATTAGTAAACACCCTCCATGACCAGCAGGTGTCGCTGTTTCCACTACTGTGAACGAGTCCCCCCCCACTTTGTAGATGGGGCAGATTTGGACAGTGTGATCCCAGCATGCCACTGAACTACAAACTCCAGCATGCCCTGCTAGCCATTATGCAGCCACAGGTGCCCAGCCGCTAAGGTCATTTCACTGCTACTTTATTTACTAATGAGATATGATGGTGACAACACTTTGACTCAGTTAGCAGGTAATATTGCTGGGAGATCCTCTTGTGTCACATGATTCTGAAGCTGACACCGCATGCTGGGACTTGTAGTTCACCAACAACAATAGAAACCAAAGCTTTAGCAGCCAGCATTGCTGACAAAAAAAAGGGGTGAATTAAAATACAAACCATCTAAAAGCTTTTTCTTTTTTATGTTTTTCTAGTCCGTTTTGGTTTGGTTTTGGTGGGTTTGCTATGGGGAGTTGTTTCTGGGGACGTTTTTGTGTGCAAAAAGGCCTTACAATACACCTAAACACAAATAAACTAAACAAATTAAAACACCCTCTGAAAAAATCATGCATGAATAAATTGAGATAACAAAAAAATGCAGATGGGTGAATGGATCATTAGCGTCTTCTCATAGATAGGGTTTAAATTGTATCACATCAGAGCTATCATGTAAAAAAAGGGGGAAAAAAGCTGCGCTAAGGTATGTACCTATGTGTGATATACAAATATAATAAACATTAGGCAAAATTTGAAGAAGCAGCAATTCTCTTTTATATAACATCAGTATAATGGAATAAATGTAGAAACGTTAGAACGTTTCTAAATTTATTCCAGAGCTATCATGTACCTGATTTGGTGAATAGCATAGGAGTATAGCTCATTTTTTTTAGTCTGTTTTTATTGCATTTTTGCATTTTGTTCTCTTTCATTGTTAATGGAGATATGAAGTCACAGAAAATTAGAATAACTTTTTTTTCTTTCCTCTAATTGTTTCCATGTCCAGGTCTTATTCTGTTCTGACCTCAAGAAATTCCAGAGTCCCGACAAACCCCCGAAAGCCAAGACAAAGATAAAAACCAAATTAAAGGAAGAAAACTCGATGGCTTGAAAAATGTAAATACTTTTTGTAGCAATTTCATAAAGAATTAAACACATTTCATTTTCTATGCTTGTGTGGCATTTTGTTTTTTTCATACATGAGGCGGTGAGCTGCCCTTACAGGTACCAGCATACACAACCCCTTTTCCTTAACACTGCAGCAGCTGCATAATGGAATCTGCACTACAGATGTGCAATGTCAGGAAAAGCTTAAAAAAAAAAATGATATTCAGAACATGCAGGCTGCCCCCCATTATTAACCCCTTCCTGCCCACCCTGGCATCCCTTTTTCTGAAGTCCTGAGAGGGGGGATCAGCGATCATGTGAGCACTGTGATTGGCTGCCACAGTGAATACATAGTGGAGAGCCAGTCCCACCTACCGGTCCCTAGTGGAGACCAGAAGATGTCTGTGACAGCTCGCTCTCTATGCTGGAAGTGCACTCTCAGCATAGAAAATGTGGCTGCCCAGAGACACATGGGCATTAAAGCCCACCCATTTGTGGCTGCACTTATAAGTTAAAGTGGAAGTCCACCCTAACACTACAATCTCTACATCTAGAGACATCCGCGATCTAACACTAACCTATCTGACCCTGTAAACAAGGAATCAGTATACATACCTTTTTTTGAAGCCGATCCGGTCTCCAGTGGCGGAAGCTCTGCAGAGGACACAGCCAGCAACGGCTGTGAAATGAATGGGAAGTGACGTCACCCATAGACTTACTACGACGCTTCTGTTGTCGGCTGTGTCCTCTCCACCCGCCTCCACAGACAGCTCAGCGTGGGATCGTTTTGATCGGCTTCAAAAAAGGTACGTACAGTGGAACCTTTGGTTAACGAGTGACGAGCGTTTTGAAAGGCTAGCAACTTTTAAAAAAAAATTCTGACTCGGTTTGTGAGTGTTGTCTCGCAAAACGAGCAGAATTCAAGCTAATGGGGTGTGCAGTACCGCATTTGGCCAGAGGTGCGGAGGCGCTGGTGACACTCGGAACGGTTTGGAGCCGCTCAGAAATACTCGGAAATACTCTGTTTCCGAGGCTTTCTGAGTTCAGCCAAGCTGTCCCCGAGTATTTCCGAGGCTCTCCGGCGCCCCCCCCCCCACCTCTGGCCACATGCGATATTGCATGCAATAGAAGTCAATGTGGAACGAATTATCTTCGTTTCCATTGACTTCTATGGGGAAACTCGCTTTGATATGCGAGAGCTTTGGATTACAAGCATTCTCCTGGAATGAATTATGCTCGTAATCCAAGGTTCCACTGTATACTGATTTCTTCTTTACAGGGCTAGATAGATTAGTGTTAGATTGTGGATGTCTGTAGATGTAGAGATTTTAGTGTTAGGGTGGACTTATCCTTTAAGTGGGCAGCAACGGGTTAAAAATTCTGCACAGAAAAAATACCAGTTGATCTCCCAGAAATCCTGTGAGCTCCTACCCTTTTTTTTTGCAAACACAGTGGGTCTGGTTTAAAGAGGAACAAAACTGTGCAAAACACTCACCTTCAACTTCAACAATGCGACGGTTACACCCCTTGCCAGCAACTGTCCGCTTCTCAATGGGCTACGTCCCAGTACCTGGTTTTCAGCCTGGTGGTAAAGTCATCCTACACATGCGCATGGGAGTCAGCCATTCGTCAACTCCTTTAGTAGGACAGCAGTCTGTGCTGAAATCCTGAACTGAATCCCGTACGCAACTGAACACACGTGCGATTCAGAAGCGTTCCTATAGAATTCAATGAGCCTGGAATTCGCACCTGAACCACACAGCAGTGCTCAGAAAATGCACAGAAATCATTTTAAATTCATACTGCGGACTCACCACATATATGTGAGCAGCTTTAATGGAATTCAGTGTTCTTTCACATGTAATCAAAATATGATGCTGTTCAAAACACATCCAATTCGCATATACACTATATTGCCAAAAGTATTTGGACACTTGCCTTTACACGCACATGAACTTTATTGGTATCCCAGTCTTAGTCCGTAGGGTTCAATATTGAGTTGGCCCACCCTTTGCAGCTATAACAGCTTCAACTCTTCTGGGAATGGCTGTCCACAAGGTTTAGGAGTGTGTCTATGGGAATGTTTGACCATTCTTCCAGAAGCACATTTGTGAGGTCAGGCACTGATGTTGGACGAGAAGGCCTGGCTCGCAGTCTCCGCTCTAATTGTTACCAAAGGTGTTCTATTGGGTTGAGGTCAGGACTCTGTGCATGCCAGTCAAGTTCCTCCACCCCAAACTGTTCCCACAACAGTGTGGACATTGCTTTGTGCTCTGATCCAAATCATTATGGTGTGGGGTTGTTTTTCAGGGGTTGGACTTGGCCCCTTAGTTCCAGTGAAGGGAACTCTTAAGACGTCAGTAAACCAAGATGTTTTGGACCATTTTATGTTCCCAACTTTGTGGGAACAGTTTGGAGATGGCCCCTTCCTGTTCCAACATGACTGCTCACCAGTGCACAAAGCAAGGTCCATAAAGACATGGATGAGCACGCAATATTAAACCCTACAGACTAAGACTGGGATGCCATTAAAATTCATGTGCGTGTAAAGGCAGGTGTCCCAATACTTTTGGCAATATAGTGTATGTGAACTGAACCTAATTTTTTTCCATGACCAGACCTAGCATGTCTCTTCTGCAATAAAGAGCTGTCTGCTTGCAGTTTTTAAAATCTTAGGTTTAGTCCTTCTTTAATACAGGCAAATAGACTGTTCACTTTGCAAGGGAATTTTTCATCGAAGCTTAGTGAAAGGGGTGAAGCCCTTCTCCATTGTCCAATCAAGTAAAAATGCTCTTAATCCTTTGCAAAGTGAAATGCCACCACATTCACTAAGAGCTTTGGGGTAATTTACTTGTAAAGTGAACAGTCTATTTGCCTTTAGTGAATCAACAGCAGTATCTCTGCTTCACTGAAATCCCAAGTTTTGTCATCCCTGCCTACTGGACTACAGAACCTCTGATCTTGACTCCAAAAAGCTTACCCACACACTGAATATAGGGAAAGGGCTCTTGGGAGATGTAGTTTGGGTGTTTATCTACTTCAGGAAAAATCAAGCTCCCAGTAGTTGCCCCTGCAAGAATGTTACAATCCTGGTGGTGTCACAGGGAGTAAAAGCTGTTTCTCACTACAGGAACAAGGTAAAAGGAAACAAAATAAATCTCTAGGACATATGTTAGAGAGCAGGAGGGGGAGGTTTGGGGGTAAATTTTGGTTGTACCTATAAAAAAAATCCTTTAGGAAGTTTTATGCCGCATACACACGAGCGGAATTTCCGTCGGAAAAATCTTGGATGGTTTCCACTCAAGCTTGCCTTGCATACACACGGTCACAAAAAAGTTTGCTGAACTTTCGCCGGTCGAGAACGCGGTGACGTACAACACTACGATGAGCCGAGAAAATGAAGTTCAATGCTTCTGAGCGTGCGGCAAATTGTTTCCGAGCATGCGTAGGAATTTTGCATGTCGAAATTGGTACAGACGATCGAAAATTTCAGATCGGAACTTTTTCCGACCGAAAAATTGAGAACATGCTCTCAATCTTTTGCTGGCTGGAATTCCGCCAGCAAAAGTCCGATGGAGCGTACACACGGTCGCATTTTCCGACCAAAAGCTCTCATCAAACTTTTGCTGGCGGAATGTCCGCTCGTGTGTACGGGGCATAAGTTAAAGTACTTTTGATTTTCAGTTCAGGACAGCATAAACCTTCCTTTCTTCTTCCTTTTTTTTTTTTTTTGTATCAGTTTTTAGAGCTCTTCTTAATTAGGGCGGTCTTGTTAATCCCTAAGCTGTGATACATTGTGGTGGATTTACTAAAGGCAAATGGACTGTGCAGTGGCTCCAGAACTTAGGCTACTTTCAGACTGGGGCATTGTGGGCGTTGGCGGTAAAGCGGCGCTATTTTTGCCGGTGCTATTCGGCCGCTAGTGGGGCGGTTTTAACCCCCGCTAGCGGCCGAAAAAGGGTTAAAACTGCCGGCATATCGCGTTTTCAATGGGAAGGGGCACTTTAGGAGCGGTGAATACAGCGCTGCAAAGATGCGGCTTGCAGGACTTTTTTTACCGTCCTGCAAGCGCACCGCTCCAGTGTGGAAAGCACTCGGGGCTTTCACACTGGAGACAGAGGAGAGGCTCTTTGCAGGCGCTATTTTTAGCGCTGTAGCGCCTGTAAAGCGCCTCACTGTGAAAGTGCTCATAGTAAACGAGGCAAAGGGTAACTTTACAAAGAATACCCAATCATGTGCAATAAAAATAAATGCATTTTGCTTGCACATGCTTGGATGATGGAAGTCCAGCAAAGCTTTCCCTTATTTACTAAGCTGTGGAGCAACTGCACTTGCAAAGTGCACAGTCTATTTACCTTTAGTAAACCAACCCCTTTGGATCATTGACCAGAAGTACTATGCAGACCTGGAGTCTGACTTCACTTGCAACAGTGCAGTTACCACATTGCAGTCCAGAACCCAGTGGGGTTGATTTAGCAAAGGCAAATAGACTGTTCACTTTGCAAGGGAAGTTGCACTTTGCATGAGAATTTCTCTAAGAAATATGCTTTTGCAAAGTGAACAGCCTATTTGCCTTTAGAAAATCGGCCCCAATGTGTCTAATACAGCTCATTCTGCAGCCTTTCTGTGGAAGACTCAGTGAGTCAGTGCTGGTTGTGAGCCTGGAAGTGATGGTGGAATTGATGATGAATTCAATTCAATGAGTCGAAGAACAATGTTAGATTTGGGAGATGATAATCCTGCTGCTCAAGCCCGGACTTGTGCTGGAAGTGATGTTTGGTGTGTTTTCATTATTAGGGCATGTTGCCAATCAATTAATACATCCTGACTTTGTTTAAAGATTAACTTGTGGCATTTCCATTCTCCAAATTTAGCCTTTAACGCAAGCTTGTTATAAGAGAAATGGCCATCGCTGACCTCTCCACCTGAAAATTCTAGCTAAATTTAACATCAATAGCAAATTGATGGCCGATCGGTGGTTCAGTTATCCTGACTGGGTGTCATATGACTTCCTGTCAGGATGCGCCGATCGTGTGGCCACGCAATCTATCACCGGCCACATCAACGGGACACGGCCCATGGCCGATCCGAGTACCGGCTTGCTGCTGGTACAATGTAATCGCCGTGACATATCACAGACGGTCACATGACAGTTGTAACCAATGGATGGCTTCCTTTCGTGCCATCCATTGACTACAACTGTGTTGCTAGCTGTGATTGGTCAGTGTGATCACATGGTACATTCACCGCCAATCTGTACCACGTGATTAGCTCTGGCCAATCACAGCTAATCAAAACAGACAATGAATCCAGTTTCGTTCAGTAAAATTCTTGTTTATAGCAATATAATGCATTGCTCTATGCAAACATAATGTATGTAAAAAAAAAAAGAAAACTCCTGATCACTTCCCCAGAGTAGTACAATGTTACTATGGCAACATTATATTGCTCTAGTCACAGTATGTTACAAAAAAAGAAAATTATAAGTGTTTTTTTTTTTTTATTATTTCTATCTTTTCCAAAAATTATGCCCTGTACACACGATAGGATTTTCCAACGGAAAATGTGTGATAGGACCTTGCTGTCGGAAATTCCAACCGTGTGTAGGCTCCATAACACATTTTCCATAGGAATTTCCGACACACAAAGTTGGAGAGCAGGATATAAAATTTTCCGACAACAAAATCCGTTGTCGGAAATTCCAATTGTGTGTACACAAATCCGGAGCACAAAGTGCCACGCATGCTCAGAGTAAATTAGGAGATGAAAGCTATTGGCTACTGCCCCGTTTATAGTCCCGACGTACGTGTTTTACGTCACCGCGTTCAGAACGATCGGATTTTCCGACAACTTTGTGTGACCGTGTGTATGCAAGACAACTTTGAGTCAACATCCGTCGGAAAAAATCCATTAATTTTGTTGTCGGAATGTCCGATCAATGTCCGACCTTGTGTACGGGGCATGAGTCTTAGATCTCCCCTTTAGAGTGTTCATCACTTCCATTTTTTTCCACAGTACCCCAAAAAATAGCACTTTATAATGTAGTATACTAAACCCAAACTATATAAATAAACAATTGTGCTCACATTTATTTGTGATCTTCAAGTGCAACAATCCCACAAACACCATGTGCCACATCCCACATGCCAATATGCTTTTACCAAAAATATTTGCCCTCACTTGCCAGGGCGAGAAAGCTCATATAAATCTAATATTCCCTTTTCTTCCAATTCACCATAGTCTCCACCATAGTTTACACTGTCACTTTACAGCATCCCCATATGCTATAGATATATCAACGCAAAGACCATAATGCAGCAGATTCATAAACTAGTTTATTTAAAAAAGTATATTCTAAAGCAATGTAAAAAAAGCTAAAACCTGAATCTAAGACGGCAGAATGGACACTTCCAGTTTTCAGTCTGACATCACTTCTATTTAGGGACTGACGCGTTTCGTTGTGTGATTTTATAAAAGGATCTAATATATAATTAAAGGCACAAAGGCTGGGGAAGTTGCAATTTGTAAGAAAAATTTCCCCTGAGCTTAGTGAACGTGGTGAAATTTCACTTTGAATACTCACGTGCAATAACATGAAGGAACTTAAAATACAGTATTTGTGATTGAATTATGCAAATCAGTAGCGCTTTACCGCATTCACTAAGTTGGCGGGAAATTTCCCTTACAAAATGAACAAACAGTCTATTCGCCTTTAGCCTGGGTTCACATATGTGCGAATTGGATGTGGGTTTACCCGCATCCAATTTGCATGACAGTCGAGTGTGACCGGCTCTCAATGGAGCCGGTTCACCCTCGTCTGGATCCACCACGGTCCGCATTCCAAAAGGTTCCTGTCCATGTTTGGGTCTGGTTCAGGTGTAAATTCAGGCAAAAATTTGGACCTGACTTGCACCTGAACCAGTAAACATGGATGCACCGGACCCCATGCTGGGAACCGCAGCCGGATATATGTGAACCCGGACTTATTAGATCAACCCCCTTATCTCAAAAGTTGTTAAAATGTCACGTAGGATCACTGTAGTAAGCAGGCTCACCTGTCTCTGGTGGCTAATCTAAAAATCGATATATATTTCAAGTAAAAAGTGTAATTATGAGAAAATCACATAAATTATTTCAGGGGGAACACTCCTATAATCGCTTACACTATGTGTTCACTCGCATTTTCAATACCAGTAATGTTTATATTGTTGTATTGCAGTCTTCTTTATAAATGATTGTTCTGATGTTGTGTAGGACAGTCGGTTACACAGCCTTTGATTGGTCCAGATGGGCAGACGGCCCTTCCCTGTATGCTGTAAATGTGCTGATAAGATCTCTGCATTGTGTAAAGGGTTGGGTCCAGGAAAATTAGATGTCACTAACAGTACAGTCTGTGTTCTAAGATCTGTGCCATACTGAACGTACTGTATACACAGGGATGGAAGTTTGCACAAAGCATAAAGAAATATTTCTTTGTTTACCATCATTAACATACACATAAAAAGAAATATGGTGCACCTTTTAACCACTTAAGGACCGAGCCTCTTTTTGAGATTTGTTGTTTACAAGTTAAAAAAGTTAACAGGTTTTTTTTGCTAGAAAATTACTTAGAACCCACAAACATTATACATTTTTTTTCTAACACCCTAAAAAATAAAATGGCGGTCGTTGCAATACTTTGTCACACTGTATTTGCGCAGCGGTGTTACAACGCTAAAGTTGGCCCATTTTTTTTTTATATTGTGAAAGATGTTACGCCAAGTAAATTGATACCCAACATGTCACGCTTCAAAATTGCGCCCGCTCATGGAATAGCGACAAACTTTTACCCTTAAAAATCTCCATAGGCGACGTTTAAAAAATCCTACAGTTTGCATGTTTTGAGTTAGAGGAGGTGTAGGGCTAGAATTATTGCTCTCACTCTACCGATCGCGGCGATACCTCACATGTGTGGTTTGAACACCGTTTTCATATGCGGGCGCTACTCACGTATGCGTTCGCTTCTGCACGTGAGCTCGGCGGGATGGGGCGCATTTAAAAAAAAAATGTTTTCTTATTTATTTTACCTTTTTAATTTTTTATTTTTACACTGTTGTGTCGCTTCTATACCTATTACAAGGAATGTAAACATCCCTTGTAATAGAAAAAAAGCATGACAGGTCCTCTTAAATATGAGATCTGGGGTCAAAAAGACCTCAGATCTCATATTTACACTAAAATGCAATAATAAAAAAAAATGTCATTTAAAAAAAAAAAGGCCCCTTTAAGAGCTATGGTCGGAAGTGACGTTTTGACGTCGCTTCCGCCCTGCAATGGTATGGAGACGGATGGGGGCCATCTTCCCCTCACTTTTCTCCATGCCACTGACGAGAGAGGATCCGATCGCCTCCATCGCTGCCGACGGCTCTGGTAAGCGGCGGAGGGCACCGGACCGTGGCGGGAGGGAGGTGCCCCTCTCCCACTGCCAATAAAAGCGATCCGCCGCAGAGACCACTATTATCGGAAAGCGAACAGCCGGCCGAAGAAGAGGATACTGGGATTATGGCAGCTAGCTGCTGCCATAACAAGGATATTCCTCTTCAAATTTAGGACGTATATCAGTGTGCGGTGGTCCGGAAATGGTTAAAATAGAAGATTTACAAATATTTACTTACAAAGACAATGGAGTTTAAGCTCCTGGGGACAGGGCTTTCCTACTTTGCGGTTATTTTTTTTTTTATTTCCACTAACTGGAACTATCTATGGAATATAATGATCCAACAATAGAAATAAATAACAAAAAGAGACATATTTGAAAAGAATTTAAAAATGTTTTACCCACCGTTGAAGGAGGAAATCTTGCACTTTCTTCAGCAGAGGGCGAAAGATTAAGGCGAAGGTCTCGAGGAGTAAAGATACCCAGGTATTTCAGAGCATTAGAGGCCCATTTGAATGTAAAGTTTGAGCGTAATATTTGGAGAGTGGCTGGGAGAATAGTTATTAAAGTTTCTGATTTCTGAAAGTTGATATTTAGGTTGGGCAAAATGCCATAGTGGCAGAATTCCTGAAGGAGGTTTGGGAGGGACATCTCAGGGCCATAGGTCCAAATATGCCAAAAAATTTTATCTGTGTTTTCAACTTGAAGATCCTTATGCAGGCCATACATGGGTCAAATTCTGAATGAATTTTCTTTTGAAAATCTGAATTTTTGTGCATTTTGTAATACGATGGTGCCACCATTGATTTTGAAATTTAACCAACAAAGCCCAAGCCTTCAATTTCACCTCTTTCCTACAGAAAATAACTTTCTTTCTGGGAATTTTCTTTTCTTGTGCTCATGTGCATTTCTTTTTTGATTTATATTTCTCACACGATTCTCCCATTATTGATTAGAAAATCGTTTGGATATGTATGAAATTTTATGAAAAAAAAATCACTCAAATTCGATGGCCGCACGAAAATCGGCCGTTTCTGCAGCCCTCTAATTTCAATCTTTAAGAGACAATTCTTAGAAAAGATTTTTGAAAGAAAATTCTTTCAGGATTCGACCCATGCATGGATGGCCTCAATATTGGGGTTCTTACAATGCACAAGAAAGGATCCAGAGAGAGAATAAATGGTATCAGTGAAAGGGGGACAGCCTTTGTGTGTGCCATTAAAGATGGTAAAGAGATCCAAAAAGATGCCGTTCGCTTTCACTTGGACAGTTGGTGTTGAATAGATGGATCTGAACTAGCTCAACCAGTATGTTGGAGAAGTTATTCTAAGAAGGACGTTTTAGGAACTATGTTGGAGGTACCTTATTGTCTCCAAAATCAATGTACCATGACAAGGCAAAACATCCTGTAGTAGTACATAACGGAAAATTCTTTTAACACGAGACCTTAAAGCATATGAACTGCCCCAGGGCTTATAGGAAAAATAGAATTTACCCGCATCACACTGTGTATTCAAAGTTCTATTGAAGGGTCAGCTGTTTCGCTCTAGAATGTTACCATTGTGTATGCTTTTGTTTTAGTTGTATGGTTTGATTTTTACACCTCCAGATAGTTTTTTTTTTTTTTTCCTTTACAAAACATTCCAAGTGAGTGGGGATATTGTACGCCCAACTAAAATCTTTTGAAACTTTTGAAATTATGTTATTACGCCAAAGTATTTATTTTTAATGTTTTTAAATCAAACTTTTAAATAAAATAATACCTGGTGATCCTGCCATGAAGGTAGGTTTGGGCTCTTGCTGTTGTGGTGACAACGCTCTGTCCATGTCTCCCAATTGCTTTTCTGCATGGTCACCCTGCCACACAGGCTACCAGTAGACTTCTACAGCAGCAAGGGGCCATGCTGATGCACTCTGCACGGGTATGTTCTGCAGTTGTCACCATCAGTAAGTCTTCCCAGAGCAATCAAAAGCAGTAGCTGCTGGAGTGAGTGCATGGAGACTCCGAAAAGATGCAAAAAAAGGCAAAGACAATTTTTTGTGATACACAGTGTAAACTCAGTAAAGCCGAATGTACTAAGAATGGAGCAGCTGTGCATGGAAGCCAATCTGGTTCTGGCTTTCATTTTCAAAGCTTAACTGAACAAGCTGAGATGAAAAAGTTAATTGATTACAATGCCTAGCCGCTCCAATTTTATTAAATTCTCCCCAATGTCGTTGTTGGTGCCTTATTGTCTTTTCTCACAATGTAAAGCTAGCCCACTGGACTGATGGGTAGTAATCCATAGATTCTCCCATTCATGCTAAACCGTATGGATGGATCTCTTGCTGAGAGATCTTAGTTTCTAGCAGTCAGCATCCGCGACTGTCAGAATACCCAAACAGTGACTGCAGGTGATTGGCTGCACTATTCAGCCTGACTTCTTCCGCTCTTTTTCCATGATTTCGATATCGAAATTTGTCAAATGAGGGGTGTCTGCAGGGTCACCCATGCCTCAAATTTTGCCCAGTTAACAGGAATCAGACAAAATTTGACCTGTCTATGGCCAGTTTAAGTCTATGATTTGGCCAGCCTACTGAAACCAATGCACTACCTGTGCAAATTATATTAACTAAAGGCAAATAGGCTGCTTACATTGCAAGTGTAGCCAGGTGTTTGGATAGAGAGACAGAGAGTGATTGAGGACTCTATGCTGCGGTGCTCTCTGTGGTCCCAAATAGAGATGTGACCAGGGCGAAGGCAGAGATCATCTGGACTGGACGGCTTAAGTAGGCAGGACTGACGAGCAGGATCATCAACAGGTGATTCACTGTGGAGAGATAGGATCTGGCAATTAGGCGACAGCTGAGCGGCCAGCTCAGAGAAGGAAGGGCTGGGCCCAGCCCTGACAAGCAGAAGGAGCTGAAGAGACTTAATGGTTGGCAGCACTGTATCCTAGGAGAAGAAACTTTACTATTGAAGTAAATGGAATACTAGACTAAAATTCCCAGTGTGAGCCTGGTATAAAATAAGAGAGACGGCTGTATTTTCACAGGCTGAATACTGAGGGATTTCCTCTTTGCTGCGAGGAGACGGAGGTGTGCACATCAACTTGCTACAAGCCTGCAGCCATGTGCTGAAGACTGGAGTCCTTCAAGGCAGATCCAGAAGTGATCTGACATCTGAACAGGACCCCTGTTGCTGAATTGCTGGGACTGGTGAGAGGACACTGCTGCCATTAACCTGTTGCTGCTAGCAGAGACTGAGCACACGGGGACTGGCTATAAAACTAGTAGCATTAGTTACTGCATGCAGTCTTTACTGGGTCTGTACTTTTGTGCACCAGAGTAAAGACTGGGCCCCAGCGCTAGCCAGCTGAAGAACTACGGCTAATGTTTACTCATTCAGATAGCTGCTTCACAAGAACTTTGTTATTCAACGAGCACACGAGGACTGGCTATAAAACTAGCAGCATTATTTACTGCATGCAGTCTTTACTGGGTCTGTACTTTTGTGCACCAGAGTAAAGACTGGGCCCCAACGCTAGCCAGCTGAAGAACTACAGCTAATGTTTACTCATTCAGATAGTTGCTTCACGAGAACTTTGCCTATTGCCCATAGTAAGAAGTACCTCTTTAGATTGTCTTAAATTTCATCACTGACATTTTTATATAGAGTGCACTCTAAGGTGGTTCTAGCCTACTGTTTACAGAGCAGATATTGCAGTATTGAGTATTATTGCTAATACTGTTTTCTAACAGTATTCTAATCCACATTATTGCTGATTTTGTGGATTACTAGGTTTACTCTAATTTAGCTGCATAAATCTCCATTCTATGCTGCTATAGCCTATTAAACATATTGTCTAGTTAACTGTTATTGACCTAATCCTTTTACTTACTAATTTATGTATAGTGCTATTTACTGTAACCTGTGACAATATATTGGGTTCATATACCACTAACCAGTCTGATGTTTGCTTTTTGATACTGAATCTTAATTGTGTGCAGGTTATCTATATTTGTACTACCAGCAGCAGTGCAGTATCCATTTGCTTACCTGGTATGTCAGTTGGGTGAAGGTTGTTCTCAGAGTCGTGGCAGAAGAATAGAAAACCTAATCTACCAAGTGTCTTCTGCGGGGGGTAGAACTACACAAGGGAATTTTCCCCAGAACTTGGTGAATGTGGTGAAATTTCACTTTACAAATAATGCCCAATCACGTGCAAGGATTGTTCTGATGTTGTGTAGGGCAGCTGGTTATGGAACCTTTCACTGGTCCAGATGGGTAGACGGCTCTTCCCTGCATGCTCTAAAGCTGCTGATAGGATCTCTGCATTGTAGACATGGTTGGTTCCAATAAAATAAGGTGTCTGACAGTACAGTCTGTGCCGCACTGAACGTACTGTATACACAGGGATGGAAGTTTGCACAAAGCAAAAATAAATATTTCTTTGTCATCATTAACGTACACATAAAAGAAAATATGGTGTACCTGTAAAGGAGCAGGATCACAAATTTTTACTTACAAAAACATTAGATTGTAAGCTCCTGGCAACAGGGCTTTTCCAAACTAGTCCGTTTATGTAGCAAGTTCAAAGCCGGAAAATAAACAAAAGAATAAAATAATTTTTGATGGTATCAGGTTCCAACTAAATTAGCATGTATTGATCTATCCATCACAGACCTTTGTTGGAGAGATTGCGGCCAACGTGGCACTTTCCTCCACATCTGGTTGAAATGCCCTAAAATTTGTATCCTTTGGGATGATATCCAAACCCAAATTTAAATTATGTTAGACAAGGATCTAACTGACATTTTACTCCATGTGCCTACTAATCTGACAAGCCATTATAGACTGCACCTACCTAATGTCACTAAACATCTTTTTCCAATTTATTGTAAAAAAAAAACTAGTTCCCAGCAGAACGGACTGAATTAAGAGAGTAACGGTTCTGCCCCACTTTCATGTAATTTTCTGAGTTGTATTGAACTGCATTAGGTTGTTATTGCTTTATAGTTTGCAGTCATCTAGTGGCAGTTTCTGGCCACTACAACTTGTTTACTAATGGGATTTTGGTATCTCCATCTGTCCTCCCCTTCTGTTTAGTGCTAGTAGTGCTAGTTAGTTCTTCATAGATACAGAACTTAGGAAAGTGATTGTCTTCTTACACTTCAAAAGACCCGAAAAAACATCTTCTTTACTGCAATTAGTTGAAGTAAAATTTGTGTTGCATTGAACTTCTGTGTTTTATTGAGGAGTCAAGCTGCCTGTTGGATGGTTATAATAAAATCACACTCGTGCAAAAAAATGCCCCGTGATATGAAGCACATATGGTGGACATGCCTCAAAGGTAAGACTGTGGATCCGGATGTACGCATTGGTCAATACGCTATTTAATTCTAATATACAGGAAGACCCATGGGGAGCTTTACTTCATAAGCCAAGCTTGGATTTAACGAAACAAGAACGTATCTTGGCTACTAAACAAACCATTGCAAATACGTGGAAAACACCTCTCCTCTCTTTTGGTGAGGTGAAGCGACCGGTGCATGGTACGCTGAGGAACAAGAAGCTTACGGCGATACTTTCTAAAAAAAAATGGCAGCCATGGTTTGACCAGTTTCCAGCGATGAGCCCCCCTTCCCGTTTCCTGCACCTATAGGAAATTCTGTTGAGCCGGCCGGTGGTGGCCTTGGATTCCTTGGGGCGGGGCTTGCCTTCTCTTTATTTATTTTTTCTCTGTGACTCCTCCTCTTCCAGCTTCTTCTTTTTACTCTCCCTCTTGTTCTTTCCTTTCATCTTCTTTCCTTTTATTTTCGGTTATTTACTGCCGGATGCCAGTTTGCTGAGTCAGTCAACTGCTCCTGGTCATCGTATTGAGGTCACGTTTTTTTCCTTCCTTTTTGATGGTATAGCTTATCTTTCGGTTAACATTTTCTCCCTCCCCCCACCCCTTTTTTTTTTTATTAGTATTTTTTATTATTTTTCGGGTCCCTGGCAGGTTCTTGGACTTTATCTCAATAATCAAAGGTCAATCTCAGGTACTGCATGATATTTTACAGGATGATTTCTGAAATGCTGCCTGCTCAGTGCATTCTTTAGGCTTTAACTATTGAGTGCCGCATTATCCGCTATTACCCTATTCGATTATAGTCATTTTGAGGTACCCTCAGCTGGTTATTGTTTGTCTTTTTGTTGTTACTGCTTATACTATGTAAGAGACCTATCAGTATATGATGAATATGTTGTCATTCTTAAACTACTCTCAGCCACTGGCAACTGTTCACTGTTTTGTGAGTTTGCCTTAATTCAATAAAAATATTGTGAAAGAAAAAAAATGCCCCACACAAATAGAAGTGAAATATCAAAATATACTCGATATGCAATAAAATGTGTATGGATTGAGAGCTACTAGTTATAAAACTTAAAATAAGGCTGAGGCTGGGTTCACATATGAGCCGCATGCGGCTCACAGCAGGAGTCCGGTGCGTCATGTTCACTGTTTTAGGTCCAATTTCAGCCCAAATTTTGGGCTGAATTCGGACCTGAAACAGATCACAAAGACGCACAAAATTGCACCGGACTCGCTGCGGAGATATGTGAGCCGGCTCCACAGAGAGCCGGTCAAAATCTCCTGCTAGTACCTGGATCCACATAGTGTAATACCGTAAGGTCTTTTATCTTTAAAAAAGGAGGGGTTCACACTTACAGAGTTGCAGATAAAAACAAGCTTGTTCTTTGGAAGGTAAAAAGTGATTGCCACGAAAGTCACCCAAAGCTTTTTGTCCTAACAGACTTCATCATCACCCCAGATGATGTCCGTAATGACGAAACGCGTTGGGTGATCATGGCAATCACTTTTTACCCTCCAAAGAACAAGCTTGTTTTTATCTGCAACTCTAAGTGTGAACCCCTCTTTTTTTTTTTTTTAAATAAAAGACCTTACGGTATTACACTATGTGGATCAATTTGTTTTTCATGTTCAATGCCAATGGAATGATTTAACATTTGCTGCATGCTTTGGAGTTCATCTGTCTGAAGTGTGATCATCCACTCTTTGAGGTCTACCTTCCACCTACTGTTCCATCCACAGATTACTCTATTGAGGCTATATCCTCACTATGTCTGTTTGACCCATGTGCTGTATGGTACATGTGTTCACCTCATCTGGTAAGTGTGCCAACCTTACTTCCCTTGACTGCACTTTATGATCAAGCACTTTTTCAAGATTTATCATTTTAAATTATTCACTTGTGTTGATGCATATTCACACTGTTATGGTATATGCGATCAAGATGGACTAATATGTTATGTCATTATCTTTCTCAAATTCCTATATCAATTGTCACACTTGTTTTATTTCACTATTGTTTTGTATTTGCCTTGTGGTGGTGCCAGCACTGTGTAAGGATAAAGCCTGTGAGAAATTCTTAAAAACACATACTGTGTAATATGCATGTGCTCAATTAAGCCAAGAGCAAGGAAGGACCGACAGGCAGGGCCAGGCGACGCAAACAGAGATTCATGGGAATTGTGGTGGCAAACAATATCAGTAACATAGCCCAAATGCCTAAAATACAAAAAAACTGACCTAGCAAACTTGTTTTTTATTATAAACAAAAGGAGAAAAACCTACCTGCTGCCTTTCAAATAGAAGACCGATCTGGCTGCATGGCCGCACAACCGTGCAACATAAGGTGAGCAGTGTCAGCCAAGTGGCCGGTTATGTCCTGCCAAACCTCGATCTGTATCTGTCCGTGTTGAGTTACAAAAATGTTAAGAATAAACATTCTATTTATAAAAAATTTTTTAAAAAAAATGAAAAAATGAAGAAAAATTTATTTTAGTAAGTAAGCATTTAACCCCTTCATGGCCGCGCTATGGCCGAATGACGGCTACAGCATGGCCCCACTTTGCTGGGAGGCCATCATATGGCGTCCTCCCATGCTCGCACTGCCTGCGCGCCCCTGTGGCGGGCATCGGCAGTGATCTTTGATCACTACGTCCTTCGGACACAGCTGATCACAGTTCGGGGTAAAGAGCCAATCACAGCAGTTTACCACGTGATCAGCTGTGTTCAATCACAGCTGATCATGGATGTAAACAGGATTTGCCAGTTATCAGCAATCCTTCCCTCATGCTGACGTGTGAGGAAAGGAGAGCCGAAAACTGGTAAATCCACACAGGGGACATCTCTACTGATAATCAGGGCAATGAAAATTTTATAACAGAAACGAAAACTTTTTTCTATCAAAATTTTCAGTCTTTTTTCGTTTGTTTAGCAAAAAATAAGAATCCCGGTGGTGATTAACCACTGGCCGACCAGCGCACGCCGATTTACTTCGGCAGAATGGCTCTTCTGTGCAAGGAGGCGTACCTGTGCGTCCCTCTGTAAAAGCAGGATAGTGGGCGTGCACACGCGCGCCCCTGGAGCATGCCCGCAGACTCAATGTCCACTGGTGGCCCGCGATCGCGGTGAGGAGGGGCAGAACGGGGAGCTGCCTATATACAAGGCATTTCCCCATTCTGCCTAGTGACATAACAGGGATCTACTGTTCCTGCTGATCTCTGTCATGTTTCTGTAAGCCCATCCCCCCCACAGTTAGAACACGCTGAGGGAACACACTTAACCCCTTGATCGCCCCCTAGTGTTAACCCATTTCCTGCCAGTGTAATTTTTACATTGATCAGTGCATTTTTATAGCACTGATTAATGTAATAATGTCACTGGTCCCCAAAAAGAGTAATTTGGGGTCAGATTTATCCGCCGCAATTTTGCAGTCCTGCTAAAAATTGCAGATCGCCGCCATTACCAGTAAAAACAATAAAGAAAAATAAAAGTCTCTAAATCTATCCCGTAGTTTTGTAGACGCGCTAACTTTTGCGCAAACCAATACACCTATTGCGATTTTTTATTTTTTTAACCAAAAATATGTAGAATACATATCGGCCTAAACTGATGAATACATTTTATTTTATTTTATTTTATTTTATTTATTTATTTATTTTGGATATGTGTTATAAAGTTAAAAAAAAAAAATGTTTTTTTTTCAAAATTGTCGTTTTTTTTTTTTGTCTATAGCGCAAAAAATAAAAAACACAGAGGTGATCAAATACCACCAAAAGAAAGCTCTATGGGAAAAAAGGACGTCAATTTTGTTTGGGTACAGCGCCGCATGACCGCACAATTGTCAGTTAAAGCGACGTAGTGCTGTATCGCAAAAAAAGGGCCTGGTCAGGAGGTGGATAAAACCTTCCGGGGCTGAAGTGGTTAAATACCACCAAAAGGAAGCTCTATCTGTCTCAAAAAAAAAAAAAAAAGCTAAAAATGTCATATGGGTACAGTGTTGCATGATCGCGCAATTGTTATTCAAAGTGCGACAGCGCTGAAAGCTGAAAATTGGCCTGGACAGGAAGGGGAAGATAGTACCCAGTAGGCGAGTGGTTTAAATACCTGATGTTTCTGTGCTTTTACCTAAAAGATTTTTAAGTTGGTGAGCGGACCTCTAGTGTAGCTTTCATAGGAACACATCTCACTAGATGGAGTTGAGCTGTGCATGGGCTCACGCCCAAAATGTCGTGTGTATCAGGATAACGTTACATCACTATAGATCTTGTGTTTTGAAAAACGAGAGTTATTTCTTGACATGTCAGTAAGATTTACTAGCTAATTTAGCAGCAAAAATGTGTGACAGATGGTGGCTCTTGTTTCAGCTCCAGGTATAATGGACCCGGTTATTTTAATGTCAAGGTGTAATCATCATGTTTACATAGCGTGTCGGCGTGTGTGACATTCCGATTATAAATCGGTGACATGTAATTATGGAGGCTTTTGTGTATGTATCAGCCAAAGTCAACAGGTTTATCGTGTTACCTGCAGACTGTTACTGTATGAGGCCGAGGACTGTTGATATGATGGAGACGTCACCTAGGAGATAACGTTCTGATCCGCCTAGTCTGCTCTCCCAGACTGCTATTAGGCCAAGTGTTCTTTTCAAGGCATATATAATCAATAATTTTATGGTGACCCAAATATAAAAGAAGCCATGAACAGATAGTCTAGGGTGGGACGGATGACTTTTGAAAACCACATGCAATCACTCTCAGTGGACACTTTTACTTCTCTTGTGGGTCGCAGAAGTGCGCTTACTTTTACACTCCTGGGACCCAGGGTCAGCCGACAGCCAAAACCTGATCTCTTGATCTGGATGACTGAGCAACATGTCATCCCTGTGGGGATACAAGGGTGTTAGGCCTCATTTACTTGTAGAGGCCAATTTATGAAGGTGTGTAATTTAACCACTTGCTTACTGGGAACTTAAACCCCATTCCTGCCCCGGCCAATTTTTAGCTTTTAGCGCTGTCGCACTTTGACAATTGCGCAGTCATACAACACTGTACCCAAATGACCTTTTTATCATTTTTTTCACACAAATAGAGCTTGCCTTTTTTTTTTTTTGCTAAAGAAACAAAAAAGACAGATTTAAAAAAAAATAATTAAGAAATAAAACATTTTGCAAACAGTTAATTTTTCTCCTTCACCGATGTGCACTGATGGGCTCTGATAGGCTGCACTGATGAGGTGGCACTGATGGGCACTAATAGGCAGCACTGATAATGAGGCACTGATAGGTAGCACTGGTGGGCACCAATAGGTGGCACTGGTTGGCACTGATTAGCAGCACTAATGGGCACTGTGTGGGACCGATGTCCCTGTAAGAGAAGCCGGTTACTGGCTTTCTTACTTTCTCTTCACGCTATCAGCGTGATCAGAAAAAAAGCAGATAACTGGCTTCTGTTTACTTCGTGAACAGCTGTCATTGGCTGACAGCTGATCACGCGGTAAAGGGCCGCTGTGTTTGGCCCTTTACCCTGTTCTGTGATCACCCGAGTCCAAAGGACTCGACAATTACAGGCCGCACCACAGGGGGGGGCACGTGAGCAGCGCGATCATGGGAGGATGTCTATTGGTGCCCTCCCGGCACTGGAAGCCCACGCTGTAGCTGTCTTCAGGCGGAAAGTGGTTAAAGGAGTACACGCATGTGGACTCGCCTGAATTGGGACTTTATTATTTTGTTGTGCACAGGGCTTTTTTTTTTTTCAGCAGGAATGCAGTTCCAGCACCTCCAGCACTGAATGTATGTAATGGCAAGGGGTGGTTGGGTTTGCTGGAGGGTCTATTGTTGCTGACTGCTGGGGAATCTAATGTCAGTGGGGAGATCTATTGTTGTGGGGGTCTATTGTTTTTATATCATAGGTGCAGCGCTAAAAAACAAATTCAGATTGTAACGTGCGATTTACATATTAATTAACAGTCCATTAAAGTTCATTCTCAACTCAAAATCGATTGAAATAGCAATCAGCACAGATATAGATAAGGTGCATACAAGGGAAAGCCGTCACCAACACTCGTTCACACTGCCTCTTACCCTTCAATATGGACCTCCACTCAGGAAGGTCAAACATGCAGTTTCCAAAACAATCCTGAACTGGTATCTCTGGAAATGAATCATCGAGCTCTTTCTGCTGGAACACTCCTTCACTGCCCACAGCTTCCTTGATTACTCATAAATATGTGAGGAAGAATAGAAGGAGTGTAACATAGTGTAGCATTTTTTAATGAAATGTATTAATAAAAAAAGTAAGCCCATAGAATTCAACTGAAGTTTCCAACCAACAAAATGGCCGCCGCGTGCAGGCCAGTGTAATGCTTCAGGGAGTGAGCTATGTTGGGTTGTGTGGATCACAGCTTCGGAAGTCTATGAATACTATATTCTTAACAGTTAACTTTAAACTTAACAGCTATCAGGTAGGAAGACTCAGATAAGGTTGGAAATACAATTGGTTTTATTTAGAGTGGTAATACACAGCCACGACGGGGAGCTTCAGAGGCAACTTAAGCTTAGTAGCACTACACAGGAATAAAGTTTATAGGAAACAAAGATACTTGCAGTGAGTGGATTCTTGGAGATGGGGTCACCCAGGGGCTTCTTGAGAGATGTACTGGTCTCCTATGTGGAAAGGAACAGGTAAGGTTTTCTTTGGGCAAAGTAAGTAGACTGTGGGTAGGGCAGAGGAGAGTCTCTGACTACTAGAGAGGAAGGGGCTCTGTCCGGCCCAACAAGTGGAAGTTGGAGGGGCTCTGTCCGGCCCAAAAGTGAGGTGGAAGACGGGTCTCTATCCAGCCCAAAAGTGAGATGATAGTCGGGGCTCTGTCCGGCCCAAAAGAGAGATGGTAGTCGAGGCTCTGACCGGCCCAAAAGAGAGAGATGACGGCAGTCTTCTGTTGGAGATCTTTACCTGGCATAAGGTTCTTAGCACGAACGTCAAGCAAAAGGCGTCGGCTGTTTAAATAGGGACAAGAGGAGGAGCCGGGTGATGTCGTTGTGACGTCATCAATCTGCGACGGAGTTTGTGGAGATATCAGAGCTCCCAGTGGAAAGATAAGAATATTGCAGGAGAAATGTCGGAGCCTCCAGTGGAGGGATAAAGACATTACAGGAGAAATGTCGGAGCCTCCAGTGGAGGGATAAAGACAGTACAGGAACCCCCCCCCTGAGGGACCCCTCCTGGGGGCCAAGGGAGCAGGCCTGTCAGGATTGTGAGAATGGAAGAGGCGGATAAGCCGTGGGGCATGAACCTCGGAGGCGGGTTCTCAGGAGTCATCCTGTGGACCGTAGTTCTTCCAATGGATCAAATACTGTAAGCGGTTTCTATATAGCTGGGAGTCGAGAATCTGAGAGATTTCGTATTCCACCTGGCCGTTAACCTCAACCGGCGGTAGAGGCATTGGAACTCGGCAGGGGAAGGTGTTGGGATGGTGGGGTTTTATCAGGGAGACGTGGAAGGTTGGATGAATACATAGGGACGACGGTAGGTTTAGCCTCACTGCTGCCTGGTTAATCACTGCGTGGATGGGAAAAGGGCCAATGAATAATCCACTAAATTTGCGTAAAGGCGTCTGCAGGTTAAGGTGTTTGGTGGATAGCCATACTAAATCTCCGATCTTGTTATGAGGGTGGAGTTTTCCTGTGAAGATCGTAGTAGGCCTTTTGTCTGCTTTGGGCTCTAGTGATGTTATCGCATAGTTGAGGAATGAGGTTCTTTAAGGTGTTGATAAAATCTTCAGCCGCAGGGTTGTTGGTAGGTATCTGCTGAGGGATGAAGGAGGGATGGAAACCGTAGTTAGCATAAAAAGGTGAACAACCTGTGGTAGTACTGGTATTGTATGCAAACTCTGCTAGGGGAAGTAACTCATGCCAATCGTTTTGTAGGTAAGTGCAGTAGCAACAGATATATTGTTCTAGACAGCGATTTACCCTTTCGGTTTGTCCATTCGTTTGAGGATGGTAGGCAGTTGATAATCGATGGTCTATCTGGAGTTTTAGACAGAGAGCTTTCCAGAATCTGGAGATGAACTGTGATCCTCGATCTGACACAATTCTGGAAGGGATTCCGTGGAGTTTGAAAACATGTTGTGTCAAGTTCTCGGCCGTCTCTTTGGAGTTTGGTAGTTTCATAAGAGGCATGAAGTGAGCCATTTTGGTAAGGTAGTCGACTGTGACTAGGATTGTGTTGTAACCGCCTGAGCGGGGTAGCTCAACGATAAAGTCAAGTGAAATGGCCTGCCATGGTTTTTCGGGTATAGGGAGATTTGTGAGGAGACCAAAAGGGGGTCGAGATTTGTGTTTACAGCGGGCACAAGTCTCGCAGGAGGACACGTACTCCTCTACCGACTCCTCTATTTTTGCCCACCAGACGTGATCAAGGGTCCTGGTGATGCCAGGATGCCCAGCCAGGGGTACGTCATGAGTAAGTCGAAGAATTCAATGGTGTAGAGAAGTCTGTATGCACAGCCTGTTATTTTTGTAGCGGAACCCTTCTTCATCTGTCTCTAACTGCATTGGGGGGTTTTCTGAGGTTAGTGCCTGCTGCAATTCCTCTTTGAGGGTCAAAATGGTGCATAAAATTTTCTGCTGTGGGATGATTTGGGAATTTCTGCCAGTTGTACCTTGGTGTTCTTCTAGGCGAGATAGTGAATCAGCCTTTCCATTTTTGGATCCAGGTCGGTAGGTGATGACAAAGTTGAATCTATCGAAGAAAAGAGCCCAGCGTATCTGTCTGGAGGAGAGTGTTTTGTTGCGCTGAATGTATTGGAGGTTTTGATGGTCAGAGTACACTATGAAGGGTAGTGAGGTACCCTCGAGTAGGTGTCTCCAAGTCTCCAGGGCAGATTTCACTGCTAGCAACTCCTTTTCTCCTATTGGGTAATTGATCTCGGCGGGAGTAAGGGATCGGGAATGGTAGGCCACAGGGTGATGCGGTCCATCAATGGATGATCTTTGGGATAGGATAGCCCCTAGGGCCAGATGGGAGGCATCTACCTCCAGGATGTATTGTAGGTTAGGGTCTGGTAAGGGTAGGATGGGTGCAGTGGTGAACCGACATTTCAGGGTATTGAAGCCCTCCTAAATTAGTGTATTCCATGCATAGTTTGTGTGAATACTGGTGAGTTAGGTTAATGGTTTTACAACTAAGGAAATTTTTTTTTTTATAATTTTATGATAAAAATTTGCGAATCCTAGGAATCTTTGAATTGCCTTCCTATTCAGGGGTCTAGGCCATTTTTGGATACATTCGATTTTACCAGGATCCATCTGTATGCCTTTCTCGGAAATGATGTAACCCAAGAATGTGACGGTGTTGGACTCGAAAATGCACTTCTCTAATTTAACATATAAATTATGTGTGTGCAGCCTAGAGAGAACTCATCTGACATGCTTGCGATGGTCTGCGATGTTGTCAGAGTATATAAGTATATTGCCTAGATATACTACTAGACAAACATCGAGAAGGTCCCTGAAAATGTCGTTCACGAGGAACTGGAAAGTGGCAGGTGCATTGCACAGGCCAAAGGGCATAACCAGGTACTCATAAAGACCGTAACGGGTGCGGAAAGCGGTCCTCCATTCATCACCCTGACTGATTCTACGCGCCCTTCAAATCAAGTTTGGTAAACAACTTCGCCGTTTGCAGACGTTCCAATAATTCTGGGATGAGAGGAAAGGGGTATCTATTTTTCAAAGTGATCTTGTTCATTTTTCTATAATCCATGATGGGACGTAGGCTTTGATCCTTGTTTCGGATAGAAAACATGCCTGCTGCTGCGGGTGAGGTGGACGGTCTTATGAAACCTTTCTTCAAATATTCTTCTATATATTTTTTTAGATGGGCCAATTCAGGCTGTGATAATGAATATATATGTCCAAAAGGAATTCTGCTGCCTGGGAGTAACTCTATAGGACAATCATATGGTCTATGTGGGGGTAGAAGCTCTGTATTCTTTTTGCTGAAGACATCAGTGAAATCTTGGTATGCCCTAGGTACCAGGTTGACATCCGCTGGGGGCAGTGATTCCACCTGAGATAAAGAAGTCTCTTTGTAACATGTCTCCTGGCAATATTGAGAGGTAAGGAGCACACTGCTGTCTTCCCAATGTAGAGTGGGTTTGTGTGTATGCAGCCAGGGGAGACCTAGGATGAGAGGGAAATGGGGAGACAATATCACATCTAGGCAGATGTATTCTATATGTGTATTTTCTGTCACCATAAGCAGAGGTTGTGATTGTGTAGTGATGGGACCTGAGGTTAAAGTAGTTCCGTCAATAAGTCTAAGAGAGACAGGTTTGCATTTAGTGGATATAGGAATTTCATTGGTTTTAACAATATGTGAATCTATGAAGTTTCCACACGCTCCAGTTTCAATCATAGGCTCGAGAGTAATTCGGGTTTGGCCCCACTGCAGAGAGACAAAAATTTTGAAATAGTTAGAGTCTGGTAAGTGGGGGTTTATTAGCTTGCATAGGTAAGCTGACTTACCCGGTCTTTTCTTCCTGAGTAGGGGGTCAGTCTTCAGCGATGTGATGTGGTGCACCACAATACATACAGA
Organism: Lithobates septentrionalis; assembly: GCA_037952835.1. NCBI lineage: Eukaryota > Metazoa > Chordata > Amphibia > Anura > Ranidae > Lithobates > Lithobates septentrionalis. Next base: position 412,379 of record JBBDGP010002483.1, read on the forward strand.
GCTGAAGGGACCTTCTCCTAGACCTCTTGGCTGGGGAAAGTGATCCCCTAATTGCACCAATCTCCATGGGATCCGCAGACTCCGTGGTTTGGCCGGAGAGAACCGAATAGGAGACCCCTGAGATTCTCTCAGCTTTCCGTTCGCGCATTCTTCTGTCAATGGATATGCTGAGGAGAATAAGAGCATCCAATGTAGGGGGTATTGTAGTGAGGGCTAACTCATCCTTCAGGGTTTCCTGATAAGCCTAGCCGGAACTGATTTTTTAGGGAGATCTGGTTCCACTTGGACTGAGTGGCCCACCATTTAAATTTGGCAATGTAATCTTCGACAGGGTTTTTCCCTGTCGCAGAGCACGTAAGGCAGACTCAGCGGAGATCTGCTTGCTGGGGTCATCATATAATAGATCCATGGTGGCCCTGAAGTCTCTAAATGAGTTTAGGATTGGATCTTCTTTCTCTATGAAAGTGTTTGCCCAGGCTCGGGGTTTCCCTCTAAGGGAGGAAATGGCTGTGCAAACTTTTGTTCTGTCAGTGGCATAAGTTCGTGGTTTCATGTCAAACAACAGTTTACAAGCGTTAATGTATTCTCTGTAGTTTCTCCTATCCCCCGAGAAGATGTCTGGTGGGCTTATTTTCGATTCTGGGGTGTCGGGGTGTGTAACCCGAATAGGGAAGTTATCAAAGACATATGATTTGAGAGTCTGGTTCCCAGTTGAAAGGTTTGAGACCATCTGTGAAAGAGCGTCAAGTTTCTGATTGAACGCCCCCAGGTGTGTAACTACCTCCGATGGATCCATTTTATTCCTATTGGTAGGAGGTTCGTGCTATCTGTAATGCTTCAGGGAGTGAACTATGTTGGGTTGGGGAAGTCTATGAATACTATATTCTTAACAGTTAACTTTAACCTTAACAGCTATCAGGTAGGAAGACTCAGATAAGGTTGGAAATACAATTGGTTTTATTTAGAGTGGTAATACACAGCCACGACGGGGAGCTTCACAGGCAACTTAATCTTAGTAGCACTACACAGGAATAAAGTTTATAGGAAAAGTAAAGATACTTGCAGTGAGTGGATTCCTGGAGATGGGGTCACCCAGGGGCTTCTTGAGATATGTACTGGTCTCCTATGTGGAAAGGAACAGGTAAGGTTTTCTTCAGGAAAAGTAAGTAGACTGTGGGTAGGGCAGAGGAGAGTCTCTGACTACTAGAGAGGAAGGGGCTCTGTCTGGCCCAACAAGTGGAAGTTGGAGGGGCTCTGTGCGGCCCAAAAGTGAGGTGGAAGACGGGGCTCAATCCGGCCCAAAAGAGAGATGGTAGTCGGGGGTTTGTCCGGCCCAAAAGAGAGATGGTAGTCGGGGGTCTGACCGGCCCAAAAGAGAGATGATAGTCGGGGCTCTGACTGGCCCAATAGAGAGAGATGACGGCAGTCTTCTGTTGGAGCTCTTTACCTGGCATCAGGTTCTTAGCACGAACGTCAAGCAAAAGGCGTCGGCTGTTTAAATAGGGACAAGAGGAGGAGCCGGGTGATGTCGTTGTGACGTCATCAATCTGCGACGGAGTTTGTGGAGATATCATAGCTCCCAGTGGAAAGATAAGAATATTGCAGGAGAAATGTCAGAGCCTCCAGCGGAGGGATAAAGACATTACAGGAGAAATGTCGGAGCCCCCAGTGGAGGGATAAAGACATTACAGGAGAAATGTCGGAGCCCCCAGTGGAGGTATAAAGACATTACAGGAGAAATGTCGGAGCCTCCAGTGGAGGGATAAAGACATTACAGGAGAGATGTCGGAGTCTCCAGTGGAGGGATAAGGACATTACAGACAGTCAAGTACCTCCACCCCAAACTTTCTCATGCATGTCTTTTATGGGTAGCAGTGCTACCCTCACTAAACTCAATTCACAGAAAAAGCTTTCAATAACCAAGTGATATCAAAAAAATGGTGAAAAAACTGTTAACATTACATAGAAAACACCACCGTGTAAAAAAAAATTCAAGCAAAATCATAAAAAAACCAACAATTGTGTTCACGTGTAAAATACATCTCAAAGTTCACATATGAAGACTTAAAGTGGTTGTAAAGGCAGAAGGTTTTTTATCTTAATGCAAGCCTTTTGAAATGCCTTGTTATCCATTCAAACGAATGCATCACATGCAATTAAAATGCCTGCATTTGAAAAGAACACCGGCCCACATGAGCACTTATCCATGCACTAAAAAGAGAAGTTTGGTAAAAAGCTTTTTTGGCTATACTGTACGTCTCTTGTGGGTCACAGGAGAGCACTTACTTTGTCACTACTGTGACCCAGAGTCGGCTGACAGGGGACTATAGCCCGCTATCAGTTGACATGGCAGAGCCGCTTCAGGCTCTGGAAGATTCCTAACAATATTGTTCAGATCCAGCTAGCTGCCTGATTGACAGCTGGCTTTGCTCCTCAGTGCAAAGATGAGAGCCAGAGCCAGCTATGTCAAGCCCACCGCCAGCCTGGCGCTCCAGTGAGCGCTAAAGGAGCAGAATAGAGAGTGGTAACTGATGACAGTTACCGCTCTCTGCTCTGAGCAGACCAAAAACTGAGCAATTAGCGGTCATGTGATCGCTCAGTTCTCGGGCAGAGAGCTTACATGGGACAGCTGCAGCATCACACCCATGCTGCAGCATAGAGGCGAGTATGGATGTTGTTTTTTTTTTGTTTTTTTTTAAACTTCTCTTTTAATCCAATGCCAGCTGCACATTGTCACTCTGGCCTGACTTCTTGATAGTACCAATGATGGACCATGCCTGCGCAATTCTTACCAAATGTGGTCTCCAGCAGCCGCACATGGGACAGGGTGACAACACAAAAATACAAAAAGGATACACCCCATAATAGAATGTGCCCGGATCTTTTATCACCTTTTAATGAGAGCTGCACATCTTAAAGGGTAGAAAATATGTAAAATTACATTAACATCTTATCATATATACATTTTTAGGGATTGGGTTTTGGGCTACGTGGTTTGGTAATGTAAAAATGTCCATGCATGTGTAGTGGTAAACTTCGTAGGAGCTGCTGGGAAGATGCCCAAGGTTTTTTTCCCAATAGTTGCCCCACAGCCAGACACATTGTCATAATCACTCCATTGGCTTAGTGAACAGTCCCGGGGTATTCTCTTTTTGGTGTTTTTATTTTTTGGTAACTTGGATAGGGAAGGGAACTGTATGGGATACTCCAAAACAATGTACAAACAGGAGGACATGCTTTCTTCTGTAGAACTATGAGCCAAGTCCTTGCAAAAGTAAACGGTGGACTAAGCCTTGTAGTAGCAACTTGAGAAATCTGACCAGAGTTCCTCAGAACACCAGACACAATGCCCCTTTTGCCAATGCCTGGAAGATTGGTTGCCTCCTTCTATTAACTACCAGACACTTTCTCCCAGTGATACCAGGCAAGATCCTCAGATGACAGCCCCTCAATCAGCTTCAGTAATTTTCAGCAAAGTAAGCCTTCCCAACTATCCCAGCTGGGACCTCAACCAGCAGCAGACACATGGCAGGCTTGACCAGGGGGCAATCAGACCCCCTAAGCTGTGATCTCCTCCTCAGGGACAAGACACTTCTGTTCCAGGTTTCAGACAATTTATACATCTTCCCAGCAACCATCTGTACATTCACACAGGGATTGGCTGAGACAGTATAAATATTCATGCTGCCCAATTGCCTTACTCCACACCTATGTTCCTGAACCACCTCAAAAGTTCTGGATTGCAGAAGAAATGAGCCCAGAACTAAATTTACCTAACCTAGCACCTGTCTAGGAGGGTGCTACACATGGATAACCTTCCCTCAAGCATATGTGATTTTACCACATTTCTTTGGGAAATTCTAAAGACAGGAAGTTTTAATGTTCACATAAAAAATAATACAATAGGAAATACATTGCTCATGGGACTTTACATGAGGCAAATCTATTTTCTTCATTATTTATTGTATTTTTTCTTTTTTTCTCTCTCTGATTCTTTTTTAATTGACTTTTTATTTGATCGATATATTACCTGGTCATTTCTTTGGGGTCAGTCTCACATTGCCCCCTATTCCTATTTCTATTTTTGCCTTCACTCTAGACCTCTGTTTTCATGCACACTTCATTCACATCTTTTCTGCTTTTTCTTTCTCTTTTTTTTAATCCTTTTTTAAACCATTTTATACATTTTTCTTAAAATATTCTTGCATGTACACTTATTACGTGTCACATCCTTTGGACATGGATTCTTATGTACTTCTTATTCTATGTATTCTAATATTTTTCACAGATAAGTGTTGGCATTCCTTTTTGGTGCCATTTTGAACCCATACACTTCAAGGACCTTTATTTCAAGAAAAATCTGTCTGCCCTCCATTTGACCCTTTGGTCCACGTAGTTCAACCGCCACAGCTCCCACGTTAGATGTCCTCTAGCGACTTGTACCCCTATGGTTGCTGGGCCTTATTTTTTTTTATATTTTTATTAGAGTTTTTAATTTTACAAACATCATATTCATAAAATAATAACAAAGAAGAAGAAAAAATAAATAAAAGGTAAAGCTGATTTGCAAGTGTTAAGGCTACCCACCATTTTCTTTTCGGGAGCCATCTACCTTTTACATAATTTTATCATTTTGTTGTTTATTTATTTTTAAAGACATTTATTATGCATCTACTTCTGAGGAAGTGGACAGTGATCCACGAATCGCGTCTGGGATGCAATGAATTTTCTGGACGTAATATGTCATATAATTGTGTACCTTTATCCGCTAATAACATTATGTTTATGAACACCATGATCAGCTATGAACTTATGGTGTTACAATGTCTACGTAACAATTATCAGCTCATTGTTATTTTTTTTAGTTGGAATTTTATTGTGTCTATTTATTAAAAAATGGAACCTGTACCTATGTGTGTAAAGACTTGCATCGTGTCAATCTATTGAACAATAAAACTTTTAATCATATGTACCAACCATGTTACATTTTGTCATTTGCCTTATGTAAAGTCCCATGACCAGTGTACTGTATATGCTATTGTATGTATTTAGGGATGGAGGCATTTCACTTATGGTGCTCCAGACCACAACTTTAAAGTGGTTCTAAAGTCAGAAGATTTTTTTTAATCTTTATGCATTCTATGCATTAATATAAAAGCCTTCTGTGTGCAGCAGCCTCCCTAATACTTACTTGACCCCCATCTTGATCCAGCGATGTTGCACGAGAGTCTCGGCTGTCCGGGACTCTCCCTCCCTATTGCCATTGGCTCCCACTGCTGTCAATCAAAGTCAGTAAGCCAATAGGGAGAGAGTGGGGGCAGGGCCGCGCCGCAGCTCTGTGTCTAAATGGACACACAGAGTAGTGACCCATAGCATGCTGTGGAGGCACTTGGCAGAAGGGAGGGGCCAGGAGACGCCAGCGTGGGACCCGAAAAGATAGGGATCGGGGCTGCTCTGTGCAAAACCAACTGCACAGAACAGGTAAGTATGACATGTTTGAGACTTTAGTATCATTTTAATTTATAAAAAAATAAAAAATAAATAAAAATCATCGTACATGCTGGCGATGCCAGCTCTCTCTCCAATATATCAAATATTGATCATTTTCTGACATGTTTGCTAATGTGCTAATCGAGGTGATTCACAGTTCTGTTTGCTGATTTTTGCAATCTTTGGTTCAAAAGTTAACCAGATAACATTCAAATATCAACAACGCAATGTACAGGAAACAAGCTGCTTGGATAAATACAGTAATATCTCTTCAGGTACTTACAGTAAACAAGAGGTAAATTATTTAATCATCACTAGCTGGCAATGAAGCATTAATGTTGAAGGGATCTGTTTGTGCTCTCGGCAAGAAATTCTATACCCTCGGGCCAAGTTGATAATTTGTAGTAAGTAAATGGGACACTGAACTTCTTATTGTTTTTGGTCATGAACGTGCGCTATATTTAGAAGGACAGATTATTCACTTTGACAGCCGCTGATTGTTGCCTTTGAACTTTTTCCAAATACCAACCCACAGATTTCAAAACTTAAGACTGCATTAGGTATATATAGCCAGCCAGAGTTGGTGGAGCTTTCAGAGTTGTGAGCAGTCCTTTGTTGTTGAAGAGGTTAGCTTTCTGACCTAAGCCAAGTTACAACTTATGGATATGGTGAATGAGAGACGGACTGAGAGGTTTGCCACGGCTGGAAGAAAAGCAACTGGCTGTGCTCCCAAACAACCAGGCAGCCTCGTTGACCAGTTGGAGTTCGGAAGAATATCAAGCCAGCTGACACAGAAAGGTGGTGGAACAATTCAGCCTAGAGCAAAAATGTCCACCAAAGCGCCAACCACAATTGGCAAGGATCACAAAAGAACCTCTTTACTGGGTGAAGATACTTCAAAAAACAAGGCCCTGTTTCCACCAATACCAATCATGAGTTCCTACACTCCAAGAAAGGCAAAGGTGTCATTTCCACCGTCCAGTCAAGCAGTGATGCAACGGAGACGTCGGTCTGTCCCAGAAGAGTCTTTAAACAGACTTCCCAAGCCTATCTTAAAGAAAAGACATTCAGTGTCTGTTGAATACAAGGCACCGACTCCTCAAAGTGACCAATTAGACATGTCGATTCTTTGGGCTCTACCGTGGGAGAGAGAGCTCTACTTACCACCAATATCATCCAGTGGTACGCTGGTCTACCTTGAGGAAGACGGCTCTCTTCCTCCGATGCTCCGAAGGCTCAGCAATGCTGATACGTACAATTACAGCCAAGAATTTCTACATGTGCTTGATGACATGCAGATTCGCCCTCCAACATCCCAACATCGAGACAATGATACAACGCACAGATAAAAACGACAGAAAGCATCAGGTCCAAAACAAAATTGTGTTGCATGTAGACTTAGCATTTCTTTAACCTTGATATTGAGAAACCCAAATTTGATCATTATGGTCCGGTCTGAGACTCACCTTAATGCCCCAAAGGGACTTTTATTGTGCTGCCCCGATGAATACACATCTTTTTTTACTAAAGTCATATGTGCATTCCATATGATTTTTTTTTTTTGTGACAATACAACAAAGTACCCCTATAATGTTACTACTTCGGGCTTCAGCCTGAACACCCATTCCGCAGACCTGGGTCTGATTATGTGCTATATCCTGGATGAAGCCCTTTTTATCAAAATATTTCTATAGTTTAGACAAATGTTTCTAATGTAATTTGTGAATGTCTGTGATTTTAGTTCTTGGTAAAGCTGGCTACACACATTGCAATATGATTGTGCAATCTTCCTAATATTTACTATCAACTCTATAGTATCAGCTCTGTAGTACAAGGACCTACCTAATTAGATATTAATTAAAGGAATGGAGCCACCGGGGGGGGGGGGGGGGGTATTAGTTGCTATGGGCAACTCAGAAACATCATCTTTTATTTTTTTTTTTGCCTTCTAAAATGTTATACAGTTGGCCCACATGACCAGCCAGAAAATACCTCTCAATTTATTGAATACTTGCTAAGCTGCAGCAAGCTGAATTCCCTCTGGCTTATATGGGTAACTGTACCAATGAATGCACTTTGGGCATTGTGTTTGAAGACCTTTTAAAAATGCTTAAATAGCAACCAACCAGCTGTTCCCTTTTTGTGCTGCCAGTGCTTGTAAAAAACTAAAAGGGAGCCGCTGATTGGTTGGGTTCTGATTTATTTTCCAGACATCTTTGGTGGACTAGTCATGATTTATTGAGGGTAGATTAAACATGCATGTGTCTAATTCTTTCTAAGTCCTGTCTTACCTTGTCTGCAAGACTTTTTTTAGCTTGCAGCACAATTTTTAGCAGATGTTTTTATAGCCATGTGTAAAACAGGAATGTTGTTGGTGATTTTTGTCATCCACCTGTGAGTAACGAAAACCATAAGTGTTAATTGTCCTGATTTCTAGACTGTCCTCGGTTTTGCAGTTTCTGTGTTCTCCCTACTGTGTTCTAAGAATTATCCAATCGGGTAGCAGAAGGTTGCTTTTAAAGGCACCACTATTTTCTCCGAAACGCACTCTCAATTTTTGCCAGAATTTTATTTACTTAAAAAACTGCACTACTTAGGGTGGCCAAAGACGGTGCAAGTTTCTTACCTGCAACCACGGGTTGCAGGAACTAAATTTGCACGATTCCCCCATCAACACAGACAGTGCTGACAGGGGAATCCCTCCTGCCGAGCTTTTGTCTGCTCCCGGGGGGGGGGGGGGGGGGAGGGAGCCGTCCTTGCCAGGAGAAGACAGTGACTATCGCTAGCAGCTATAGCAGCCACTAGCAACAATTGTAAGAGAATCCGGCAGGCTGGTTGTACCTGAGTTGATCAATCAACTTGGTACATTCAGCCTGCCCATTAACAGTTCGAATCTCGACAAGAATTCAGCAGGACTCGATCTGTGTATGGTCGGCCTTACAGATCATTTTGGAGCCTTGTAGAATAGATGATCCCAAACTGTATCTTGGTTTCCTGTCATGCTGGCATCTCTACAACTTGCCTGTTATCTGGCAGTCATATAGTCCAACGTTAAGTTCACAAGCAACTTGTTATGCATAAGATGATGCCCCAGTGTTATGATTGGCTGAGTTCTCCGAATCTCTGATCCATCCAACCCTAATGCCCCATACACACAATCGGAAATTCCGCCAGCAAAAGTCTGATGAGAGCTTTTGGTCGGAAATTCCGACTGTGTGTATGCTCCATCGGACTTTTGCTGGCGGAATTTCCGCCAGCAAAAGATTGAGAGCAGGTTCTCTATTTTTCCGACGGAAAAAGTTCCTATCGGACATTCCGATAGTCTGTAGCAATTCCGACGTGCAAAATTCATACGCATGCTCGGAAACAATTCGACGCATGCTCGGAAGCATTGAACTTCATTTTCTCGGCTCGTCGTAGTGTTGTACGTCACTGCGTTCTTGACGGTCGAAAGTTCAGAGAACTTTTGTGTGACCGTGTGTATGCAAGGCAAGTTTGAGCGGAATTCCTTCGAAAAAAACATCCAAGATTTTTCTGACGGAAATTCCGATCGTGCATTACAACCCGTATTTCCAAGGTATACAGGAAACAGATTCTACCTAATAGACTACTAATGTATCTTTCAAAATAAATATATCTAAACAGTAATTGCAATTGTATTGGATTTAGCAGCAAAAAATCATTAGGGGACGTTATTGTCAGTTTGATTTTCAGGTTAGATTAATATTAAGCCCTGAAAACAGATGTTACAAGGTATCACTTTCTCATCACAATTAATCTTGTTTATTAATTTATTTTATATTATAAGTAACTGGGGGGGTGCATAGCACTTAAAATAGGCATAGCAAGAGGGGTGGGGCTGGAAACTCAGATGCTGGGATCTTAAAATTGATGTGATGAATAAGAAACCAGTCCAGTGGACAAATGCAAGTTGCCCCCACCCTCCTGTGTATGGACTTCTTGTTACCTATCAGGAAAAGTATTTTTCTGAAATATTTATAATAATTTATTTGATGCAAAAATTAATATAAAAGATATCTCCAGTGCCCTTTCATTCATTTCTATCTATCTATCCTATCTATCTATCTATCTATCTATCTATCTATCTATCTATCTATCTATCTATCTATCTATCTATCTATCTATCTATCTATCTGTATATGTATATGTATGTATGTGTGTATATATATATATATATATATATATATATATATATACACTACCGTTCAAAAGTTTGGGGTCACCCAAACAATTTTGTGTTTTCCATGAAAAGTCACACTTATTCACCACCATACGTTGTGAAATGAATAGAAAATAGAGTCAAGACATTGACAAGGTTAGAAATAATGATTTGTATTTGAAATAACATTGTTTTTACATCAAACTTTGCTTTCATCAAAGAATCCTCCTTTTGCAGCAATTACAGCATTGCACACCTTTGGCATTCTAGCTGTTAATTTATTGAGGTAAGCTGGAGAAATTGCACCCCACGCTTCTAGAAGCAGCTCCCACAAGTTGGATTGGTTGGATGGGCACTTCTGGCGTACCATACGGTCAAGCTGCTCCCACAACAGCTCAATGGGGTTCAGATCTGGTGACTGTGCTGGCCACTCCATTACCGATAGAATACCAGCTGCCTGCTTCTGCTGTAAATAGTTCTTGCACAATTTGGAGGTGTGTTTAGGGTCATTGTCCTGTTGTAGGATGAAATTGGCTCCAATCAAGCGCTGTCCACTGGGTATGGCATGGCGTTGCAAAATGGAGTGATAGCCTTCCTTATTCAGAATCCCTTTTACCCTGTACAAAGCTCCCACCTTACCAGCACCAAAGCAACCCCAGACCATCACATTACCTCCACCATGCTTAACAGATGGCGTCAGGCATTCTTCCAGCATCTTTTCATTTGTTCTGCGTCTCACAAACTTACTTCTTTGTGATCCAAACACCTCAAACTTGGATTCATCCGTCCACAACACTTTTTTCCAGTCTTCCTCTGTCCAATGTCTGTGTTCTTTTGCCCATCTTAATCTTTTTCTTTTATTGGCCAGTCTCAGATATGGCTTTTTCTTTGCCACTCTGCCCTGAAGCCCAAAATCCCGCAGCCGCCTCTTCACTGTAGATGTTGACACTGGTGTTTTGCGGGTACTATTTAATGAAGATGCCAGTTGGGGTCCTGTGAGGCGTCTGTTTCTCAAACTAGAGACTCTAATGTGCTTATCTTCTTGCTTAGTTGTGCAACGCGGCCTCCCACTTCTTTTTCTACTCTGGTTAGAGCCTGTTTGTGCTGTCCTCTGAAGGGAGTAGTACACACCGTTGTAGGAAATCTTCAATTTCTCGCATGGAATAGCCTTCATTTCTAAGAACAAGAATAGACTGTCGAGTTTCAGATGAAAGTTCTCTTTTTCTGGCCATTTTGAGCGTTTAATTGACCCCACAAATGTGATGCTCCAGAAACTCAATCTGCTCACAGGAAGGTCAGTTTTGTAGCTTCTGGAAGGAGCTAGACTGTTTTTAGATGTGTGAACATGATTGCACAAGGGTTTGCTAATCATCAATTAGCCTTCTGAGCCAATGAGCAAACACATTGTACCATTAGAACACTGGAGTGATAGTTGCTGGAAATGGGCCTCTATACACCTATGTAGATATTGCACCAAAAACTAGACATTTGCAGTTAGAATAGTCATTTACCACATTAGCAATGTATAGAGTATATTTGTTTAAAGTTAGGACTAGTTTAAAGTTAGCTTCATTTAAAAGTACAGTGCTTTTCCTTCAAAAATAAGGACATTTCAATGTGACCCCAAACTTTTGAACGGTAGTGTATATATATATATATATATATATATATATATATATATATATATATATATATATATATATATATATATGCACTTGGTTTGAATCGGGTGGGAGGTCCACCATTTCAAAAACCAAAAGCGTGTATTTATTTTTTAACCAAACTCTTAAAAGTATAAAAATATTCAAAGTTTTGTATTTTGAAGCAAATGCTCTGTAACTTTTATTGTAAATGATGTATAGTGTTACCATGTATCTCATTTGTAACATTTGTTTTCTAAATAAAAGATAGGCTTTCGCTTTGTGGTGTTTATAGGATTTGATTTTGTATTGCAGGACTGACTGCCCTTGCTTTAAATAAAGGAACATTTACTTTGAGTCTATGCCCTAAGGCTCTGTTTTGTAATATATTCTCTACAACCTCAATAAAAAAGAATTTTCCTAAAAGAAAGGAACATTTACAAAGGTACAAAGGCATCCCCCCCCCCCCCCCAAAAAAAAAAAACCAAAAAACTGGTCAAAGTCTCTGCAGGTAATGATGGGGTTGGGGATATAGTATGGGTAAATGGTGGGCTTTGCTTGCTGCATACTTTTTCCAGGTCGTTAACAAAGTCTGTGATTGACCAAAATTTGGTTGCAATTCTCTAGTCATAAATGTGATATAGCTTGAAATACAGTTCCAACCTCATGGCCAGAGAGGTTTTTCATTCTTATGTAGTTTTTGGAAAGGAGAAGAATGGATAAATATTTAATAGGAAGAATGTACATATAAAACAAACCATGGCTACACTTCAGTGCCCAATGTGTCCCTACCCTAAATAATCTGGGGCCAATAACAGCATCCTGTACTTGGCTGTTTCAAGCTAATATCCTTTTATAATTGATTGAATTTACTTCTGCGATGTCTAGCCATCATTCTTGTTAACTACTTGCCTACAGGGCACTTTTACCCCCTTCCTGCCCAGGCCAATTTTCAGCTTTCAGCGCTGTTGCACTTTGAATGACAATTGCGCGGTCATGCAACACTGGACCCAAAGTACATTTTTATCATTTTCTTGAGACAGATAGAGCTTTCTTTTGGTGGTATTTAATCACCACTGGGTTTTTTAAATTTTTTGCTAAAAAAAAGAAAAAAGACCGAATTAAGAAAAAAATAAATCTTTTTGTTTCTGGTATACAATGTTGTAAATAAGTAATTTTTTTCCTTCACTGATGTGCGCTGATGACACGGCACTAATATGCAGCACTGATGGGCACTGATATGCAGCACTGATGAGCATTGATAGGTGGCACTGATAGGTGCCATCCATGGGCACTGATAGGGGACACTTATGGGCATAGATAGGCGGCACTGATGAGCAGGCACTGATGGGCACTGAAAGGCAGCACTGACTGGCATTACTGGTGGGCACTGATAGCCATCACTGATGGGCACTGACTGGCATCACTGCCTGGCACAGTGGGTGCTGCACTGATAATCACTGCCCTGATCAGCTCTCCTCACACGCCGTCAATGTGAGGAAAGAAATGACAATAACTGGCGATTTCCTTGTTTACATGTGATGAGCTGTGATTGAACACAGCTGATCACATGGTTAAAGAGCCTCATCATCGGTTCTTTACCGAGATCGGTGATGCAGCGTGTCCCAGGGACAGAGCGCACCAGCCATCACCGCGTTGCGCGCCTCCGCAGGCACGCAAGCATGGTGAGAATGGGACGATTTCATATGACGTTGTCCCAGAATGAGAGAGCTGCCGCCCGCCCCTCAATTGACAATACAGCGGGTGGGAGGTGGTTAAACCATTTGAATATTAGCGGTTTTCAGTGCTGAATGCTGATTGGATAATTCAGTCGTCCGATCAGGAGCCTACAAACAAAGAGTCTGTGTTACTTAGGCTGCATTAAAGTGATACTAAACAGAGATTACATTTGATATATTTATAACTGATATATATTAAAATGTGGGCATCTGAAGCATTGGGTTGCTTTTGAGGGGTGTCTTATCCCACATATGGCCATGCTTCTGAATTAGTGCCTGATGCCTGTTCCCACTTTCTGAATACCTGGACACCTGTTATCCCCCAGCTTTGAACGGCGCTCCAAGTTCACACGTGATCACAGTGATTTATATTAAAACTAAGCTTTATTTGTGAGCTTCTTAGTGAATGTAATTATTCAGCATACTATATCCCTCCACCCTAGGGGTTTGGCAATAGGAGGACATGGAAAAGGAGGGAGAGCCGGGAGCGTCATTTACCACTCTGTATATGCCCACATGTGCGACTCTATAGTCACATGGGCTGCACAGATAAGATAAAATAGGAAATTAAAAGCTTAGAAGGGAACTGAAACTGGAGCATGCTCAATAGATGACAACAGCTGGTCTACACAATCTCAGGCTGCAGTGGGGACATGGAGAAGATGGGAGAGACAGCTGAAGGCAGGATTAACCAGGTATATTTCACTCTACACAAAATGAATGCTTTAGTGGCTTTGTGAGTATGGTTATATAACCTGTATTGAGAGCTTTTCATAGTCTGGGTCAGGGGCAGACTGACAACTCATGGGGCCCCCGAGCAATAGCAGATTATGGGGCCCCCAGGCAATAGGAGAAGATTATGGGGCCCTCGGGCAATAGGAGATTATGGGGCCCCCAGGCAATAGATTATGGGGCCACACAGTATACACACACACACATACAGTATACACACAATATACACACACAATATACACACACACAGTATATACACACAGAATACACATACGCACACTAAAAAGGTACTGGAGAGGCGGGGCAGCTATAATCTTGGGATTTTTAAAAAAACACAGATTTTTACATACTGTCCCTGGTTTTATTGAGGCTGACAACCCTGATGGGGCCCCTTAGTGGCATGGGGCCCTCAGGCAGTGCCCGAGTGCCCGAATGGTCAGTCCGCCCCTGGTCTGGGTTTATCAACACTTTAATTGTCTTATTACCAGCTCTACTTAAAATATTTTAATTCTACTACTGAATCTGCCAAGAAAACTGATGGATATTTGAATTTGTTTTATCTAATGAAGCTGGTGCAGTGCTTGGCAAAACCCTGTGAACAAAAAAAGTGAACCATGACATTCCAACACATGGAAAAAAGTACACAAGGGTACAGTACCAGTCTGAGGAAAGGCCTCATTACCTGCCCCCCCCCCCCCCCCCCCGGGGTGCAAGGCTCCTGACAGGGGCAAGATACTCTGGTCTTGAAGAGAGACCCCCAATTAGGTATAGGAAAAAGACCAGAGGGCCACAGATCCTCTCCCCTACATCAAGGCAGGACCTGAAAAACCTTCACCCTCCCTCTCTGTGAGTAAAAAAAATAAAAATAACCACATGATCACTCGAAGTGCCTGCAATAAATACGTGCGGTCCCCTACTGCGCATGCCCGACGCGCACTGCGTTCTCTAATTGGGCTGGCTGTGGGGGAAGGAGAAGGGGGGCCGAACTTCCAGATACCCGCTCCCCCCCAAAAAAGGTGTCAAATGTGGCAGTGGGGGGGGGGGGGGGGAAATAGGCAGATAAGCTGAGTGTCCCCTTTTGGGTGGAGCTCCAGTTTAAGTTTAGAGAATTAGGAACCCTTAGGTTCCACAGTAAGGCTGCTTTCACACTGAGGCACTTTACAGGCGCTATAGCGCTAAAAATTGCGCCTGCCTGTAAAGAGCCTCTCCTGTCTCTCCAGTATGAAAGCCTGAGTGCTTTCACACTGGAGCGTTGCGCTTGCAGGACGGTAAAAAAAGTCCTGCTAGCAGCATCTTTGCAGCGCTGTATACACCGCTCCTAAAGCACCCCTGCCCATTGAAATCAATGGGCAGCGCCACCGAACCACCGGCAAAGCGTCGCTGCAGTGGCGCTTTGAGGGCGGTTTTAACCCTTTTTCGGCCGCTAGTGGGGATTAAAAGCGACGGTAAAGCGACGGTAAAGCGGCGCTTTACCGCTGACGCCCCCAACACCCCAGTGTGAAAGCCGTCTTAGTATAACAAGCATGATTTACTGCATATACGCACTGATTTTACTGTTGTGGGTTTAGTAACACTTTAAGGATATCGCCATTTACTTTGAAGAGAACTATGTGACCTTTCTAAATGCAGCCTTTTCTCAAAGACCTTAGGTCCATTTTCGGCTGTGCAGTACATTAATGCAAATTAACTTGTGTTTTAGCTCCAGTACAGTAATTTTTACCTAGGCTGATGTCATTGGTCTGCTGCAGGAAGGAGAAAGAATGTATTCAGTCTCCTCTCCCCTATAGATCAGACTCCTATATTGTAACTTTGTAGCAAGGTAAGAGGCTGCAGCAGGGGGCTGATCTGTGTCAGACATTTATAAAGAGGCACCAGGATTTACTCGATTGTGTCATCTACAGTATAAGCCAGCATCTCTGTGCAGGAACTTGATGGTGACCCTGGATGATAACTGAACAAAGAGGGCTCCGTCCTTCTATAGAAAAAAAAAAGCAGATGAAGACATCGTCAGATTGAGCACTGTGATCTCTGTGAAAAGTAAAAATAATACATAAAAGTGTTACACTGACATTACTTAGCATGCATTTAAAGTGGAGCTCCAGTCTCTTAAGTAACAATTAAAAGTCAGCAACTACAAAAACTGTAGCTGCTGACTTTTTTAAACAGCCGCTCACCTGTCCCATGATCCAGCAGTCCTCTCACCCCAGTCGTGTCCTCCCTCGCCAGCGCCGGCATCTTTACTATGGGCACCCGGCTGTGACAGCTTGCGGCTTCACAGCCGTGGTGCCCACTGAGCATGCGCAAGCAGCGTTGTGCTCTGTGACTGGTGCCAAAGTCTTCTGGGGCCTATCATGTGTCCCAGAAGACTTTGGGAGGGGGCGGGGATCACCCAAGGTGATCACAGCGGAAGTAGGAGCAGGTACCTGTCAAAATCAGTTACCTGCTCCCCCCCTCCCCCCCCCTCCCCATTTCACACAGGAGCGGGGGAGGAGGCATTAAAGTGGAAATTCCTCTTTTGGGTGGAGCTCCGCTTTAACAATGACGATAGGTCCATTTTAATATCCTTGTATACAGTTAGTGCATATTCTAGCTCCATAGGTGTGCGCAGCCCAAAGTTCAAACACACGTACCTTTCTCTGCAGCCTCAGCTGCACTGGGCAGTTTATGAAGGGGGCGTGCTCTGTGCTGAGTGGCTTCCTGTTCATTCACAAACTGAAGCATAGTAAACATAGTTTACTATGCTTCAGTTATGATTAGCCCCTTCCCCCACTCTCCATCCTGAAACATCCCCCCCCCCCCCCAGCAGTTGGGGTGAGAGGAAAGGAGGGGGAAGCCAGCAGCACTGTGGTGGGGTGGGGGGAGGGGGTTTACATCTGGCACACCCCCACGCCTATGCCTAGCTCAGATATGTGGTTGTAAATGTCTTATAATAATAAGGCACATGTAAAATTGCTGATATTAACCCTCCATAGACTCAGCCTTCAGTGTACATATCATATTGTACAAGGGACACAAGTTTTATCATACCTCCCAACTTTTTGAGATGGGAATGAGGGACACCTATCAGCAAATGTATGCAGGCATAGGACACGCCCCCTGCCACGCACCCTTAAAGGAGAATTGTACAAAAAAAAACAAGATTGGTTAAACCCACAAGTGCTTTTTTTTTATCACTACTATTCCTTTATATTGGCTTTTGGAATTTACAAATGCAGCAATTTAGAAATCAGATGAAAGGTTTAGCGCTGGAAAACACTTTTTGATAGATAAAAAGTGCATTTTTTATACATCTCTATGGATCAGACCAAAATGAGGGACAAAGAGCGACAGAGGGACATTGCTCCAAATCAGGGACAGTGCCTCGAAATTGGGGACAGTTGGGAGCTATGGTGTTATTATGGAAGTCATCAATACCAATTTGTCTACCCAACAGAAAGTTGTCAGCTGCTCTGCAATTATGCAGGGAATAACCTCCCTTCTATGAACAAAGCTAGCCAAGCTCATATAATTGTCGCCCTCTAGTGGAAAAATTGTAAAATGACAAGCCACACTCCACATTGGTAGAATTCTTGGCACTGCATTCCCATCTAGTTCCCCTCAGGTGAGTGAATTTAAATGTTGCCTTTGCAAAATGAGATCTCTTTCTGTTTGTTACAGAGCAGTCAAGAAACCAGCAATGGGTGCCGGATAATATATGTCTGTTCTGTTAGGAAGGACTAAAATAAGGATTTATGGTAGATATTTGGATGGTCTTTCGGGGAGGTCTCGGGGGTAATTTCAATCAATCAATCAATCAAGCAATCAATCAATCACACGTTTCCTTCTGGAATTGATTTTGGGAAGACGCCGCCACTTTTCCAGGTAGCTTTGCTTTTATTTTA
Organism: Lithobates septentrionalis; assembly: GCA_037952835.1. Lineage (NCBI taxonomy): Eukaryota > Metazoa > Chordata > Amphibia > Anura > Ranidae > Lithobates > Lithobates septentrionalis. Next base: position 430,041 of record JBBDGP010002483.1, read on the forward strand.
TTTTTTCTGAAAGGAAACAATTTGAGAATTTTTTTAAATTTCTGGAATCTTTCAGTATAGGATCATTTTGCAAAAAGGTTCTTATTTGCCGGTAAGTATGACCTGTTTTTTCAGTTCATCGGCTGCACTGCTGAATGCATCTTGTGTTCTGTACTTAAAGGGAGAACTTAAGTTATAAAAATGCCATGTAATTCTATGTAATATCCGGTTATGGAGCAGATGCTGTTTCTTTGGTTTTGGGCTCCAGCAGTGAAACTTACAGATCAGATTTCTGCAGCTGGAGAAAAGTTTCAAGTTCAGATCAAGGCTTTTTTTTTTTTTTTTTTTTTTAAGTCATGTAAGTGAAGGTACATTTTGTAAATTTTATAAATTGTACATTTTTGTAAATTTTAAACCGCCATATATTATAATCCATGCTAATACATAACATTTCCTATTGATTGATGGAGGTGATTATAGCCGTATCAGTGCAGTTCAGAGCTGTGCACGATGGAAAAATTAGTTTTTTGTTTCCGTTTCATTTGTTAAGTAAATGATTTTGTTTCGTCATAATCGTTATGTTAGAATGAATCGTTTTTGGAATTCATTTTTTACGTTCAGAGTCGTTTCGTGTATTCGTTGTTCCGAATCAATTCATGTTTTCGGAAGTTCTGGTATTCTTTTGTTATTTTCGGAAGATTGGCTATATCCCCGCAAGAGAAATCAAATGATTAGACTTTATCAACTTTAGTCAAGTGCATCCTAAAGTAACAAAAAAAACTAAAATAAAGTAATAAACAGTAAAATCAGAGTGTATATGCAGTAAAGCATGCTTGTTATACTCACTGTGGAACCTAAGGGGTTAGACATCCGCATTGTGCAAAAAGGCTGTTTGATCCTGTCTCCTCTGATCCTCCCCTTCTTCCACTGTCCCCAATCCGTTTCCTGATGGAACAGAGCCTTTGGAGTCACACTGCACATGCTCACTTTGGTGTGCATTGCTAGGGAGTTTTTTTTTTCTTGCATGTGGTCAGCACAGGGCCAATCAGCACTGTCCAGACAGAGCGTCCTGCAGCCTCATAGGACAGTCAGAGAATTAAAACTCCTCCTACAAGCTTTAACCAGGCACTGATGGAAGTCACAAGACTGCTATATACTGCTGATGAGAAAAGGTATTAGCAGTTTATATTTACTAAAATAATTGCATTTCCATGTTTTGTGTACTGTGGGAGACCAGATATAGTGAATGCAGGCTCCTGGCCTTGACCCTAATTTTGTATTTATTCGTTATGTTAGGACTTGGAGATTCCGATGGATCCACCTCTATCCAACCCGAAACACAATAAGTAGGAATCATTGTATTTCACTTACTGTATTTATTGCAATATGTTTCCATTTCAAATACAGTGGGGAAAAATAATTATTTGATCCCCTGCAGATCTTGTAAGTTTGCCCACTTACAAAGAAATGAAGGGTCTATAATTTTTATCATAGGTGTATTTTAAATGATAGAGACAGAATATCAACCAAAAAATCCAGGAAAAAAAAACAAGATACAAATGTTAAAAAATTGAGTTGCAGTTCAGTGAGTAAAATAAGTAATTGATCCCCTACCAACCAACAATAATTCTGGCTCCCACAGACTGGCTACAGTAGGTGCTCATGTGGTACACAGATTAGTCCTGTCAATTTAGAAGGTGCTCCTAATGACAACTCGTTATGTGTATAAAAGACACCTGTCCACAGAATCTCTTTCTTCCATTCAAACCTCACCATCATGGGCAAGACCAAAGAGCTGTCAAAGAACATCAGGGACAAGATTGTAGACCTGCACAAGGCTGGAATGGGCTACAAGACCATCAGCAAGAAGCTTAGTGAGAAGGAGACAACTGTTGGAGCGATTATTCGCAAATAGAAGAAATGCAAAATAGCCATCAATCGCCTTTGGTCTGGAGCTCCATGCAAGGTTTTGCCTCCTGTGGTAAGGATGATCATGGGAAAAGTGAGGGATCAGCCCAGAACTACACAGGAGGAATCTGTGAATGATCTCAAGGTAGTTGGGACCACAGTCACCAAACAAACCATTGGTAACACAATACGCCGCCATGGATTGAAATCCTGCAGCACCCGCAAGGTTCCCCTCCTCAAGAAGGCACATATACAGGCCCGTCTGAAGTTTTCCAATAAACATCTAAATGATTCAGAGAAGGATTGGGAGAAAGTGCTGTGGTCAGATGAGACCAAAATTGAGCTCTTTGGCATTAACTTGACTCGCTGTGTCTGGAGGAAGAAAAATGCTGACTATGACCCTAAGAACACCATCACTACAGTCAAGCATGGAGGTGGAAACATTATGCTTTGGGGCTGTTTCTCTGCTAAAGGTACAGGCCAATTTTGCCACATTGAGGGGCCAATGGACGGGGCCATGTATTGTAAAATCTTGGATAAGAACCTTCTTCCCTCAGCCAGAACACTGAAGATGGGTCGTGGATGGGTCTTCCAGCATGACAATGACCCAAAACATACCGCCAAGGCAACAAAGGAGTGGCTCAAGAAGAAGCACATTAAGGTCATGGAGTGGCCTAGTCAGTCTCCAGACCTTAATCCTATAGAACATTTATGGAGGGAGCTGAAACTTCGAGTTGCCAAGCGACAGCCAAGAAACCTTCAAGGATTTAGAGAAGATCTGTAAAGAAGAGTGGACCAAAATCCCTCCCGAGATGTGTGCAAACCTGGTCACCAACTACAAGAAACGTCTTACATCTTGGTGGAGAAACCATCTTGTTGCTTGCCAATAAGGGTTTCTCCACCAAGTACTAAGTTATGTTTTGCTAGAGGATCAAATATTTATTTTAACTCACTGAACTGCAACTCAATTTAGAACATTTGTATCGTGTGTTTTTTCTGGATTTTTGGTTGATATTCTGTCTCTATCATTTAAGATACACCTATGATAAAAAAAAATTATAGACCCTTCATTTCTGTGTAAGTGGGCAAACTTACAAAATCTGCAGGGGATCAAATAATTATTTTCCCCACTGTATATACACAGAGTCTGTCAGTATAAACAGATTGTGTAATATGGTTTTACATTTCTCTATATATGTTCAATATTGATATGTGATTCTGGTTTCCAGGCATCAGTGTTCACGTCCACCTTTTCCAATGCTCTTCCACTCATTTTGGAGGGTATATATTGAAGTAGATGGACCAGATACTTTTGGCTAAAACTATGGTCAGGTGTGAAAGAACCAAATTAGCAGGAGACACCTTTTTTTTACCAGTTATACATATGCAAATAAAGGTTTGTACTAGTGGATAGTGCTTGGGTTGTCACCAGAACAGGAATAGAAAAGGAATCTTCCAATAGGAACACTAGTTCTGGTGACAACCAGGTATTTCCTCTCACTTCCTGTTTTAGCTATGGGACAGGAACTGAATAGAGATCTCCCCAATGGGATACCAATGACAAAAAAAAAAAACAATCTGACAGGGGTTATAACTAGTGGTGCACCAAAATGAAAATTCTAGGCCAAAACCGAACCCGTGAATTACTGGCTTCCTAGATTTTTCTGTACTGACTTGTGCAAGTTAAATGGGTGGGTAAGGGGTCTTTTCACTTGGTGGTGTCTGGGGAGGTAGGGCATCTTAGACATCTTTTAGCCAAACTTAGTTTGTTTTGGTGTAAATAGCAATCAGCCACTTTAGATCATTTCAGACTGTTGTCATTGAAAAGGAATTCGGGGAAATCTCTTGAGGACACCTTTTTAGTGGCAGCTGAGAGGATCTCCCTTTACTTTTGGATATGTTCCCTTTCACTTCGTGTTGTGTCTCTGAAAGAGTGGCAAAGGAACACAGATAGCTTAAAAAAGGGCTTCCTATTTTATCGAAAAACAAAAAAGTTGTCTTTACATACACTTTAAACGCACTTAAACTAGAACTATATCCATTTTGGATAGAGCAAGGGTGGGTTATAACCCCTGTCAGATTTTTTTTTTGTACCATCTGTGTCCCATTGCAGAGATTTCCCTTCGCTTCCTGTCCCATAGCCGAACGGGAAGTGAGAGGAATTTCCTGCAAATTAACGGAATTCCTTGGGGGACCCCCAGGTCACCAGAACTAGTGTCCCCATTAAAAGATTCCCCCTCTATTACTTTTCTGGGGACAACACAAAATTAAAGATTTTCATTTACGTTCACTTTCAATGATAACTGTAACCAGGACAAATATAGAGGGTGAATCTCCTTTAACGGGGACTCAGACACCAATAAAAACTAACAGGTGCTCTACTCCATCTCCACCCCATCCAAAACTAAATAAAAAGGATTTGCCTTTAGTTATACTTTAATGTTTAACATCCCCACCTTACTTGGCCAAGAATTCCAAAGACTGACCACCCTGTATAACAGCCCCTTAAATACTCTATATTTTGAATACATAGATAGAAATGTGAATTTAACCCCCCCTAATATCCCTTCCCACCCCACTCAACCAATAAATACCAGGAAAAAAAAATGAAATGACTCTCTTATTTTTCAAATGACAGTAAAACAGACTAGTAAATGCTTGCCAGGGCTTATTCATGTAAATTTGATTACAATGTTATATTGTCTGTCCAAACCATATGCTGCTAGAAGCAAGCTCAGCATATTGTATTTCAAACTGCTTGAATTTGAAGAACGCAAAAGAAGGGGGGTTGGGGGAAATATGCAGTTTGCCCATATTCCTAACCTCGCTGTGCCAAGGAAAAAGAGATTTCCTACAGCTAGTCCCTTGCAAAGTTATGTTTTACATTAAGGAGCCCCATGTACATTTGCTTCTCACATTGTTAAACTGCTTACAGTCAAAAGTCCTGAAACGGCTTCTCGAGACCCTACTAAACCAGTTTTATGTTACCTTTTAATCAGAAAAATATGCGCGTTTTATAGATGAATGGGTGGGGGTGGGGGGGGGGGCTAAATCCTGGCTTTTGTTTCACTTCGATTCTAAATAGATTAGACGCATTACAGGTACTTTTTAAGGCAAACAAATAAAGTAGAGGTTATGAAATTTAGATTTTCAAGGAATTTTTTTTTTTTTTACAGGATCTTAAACAAAGCTTGAATTACTTATTAGTTGATTGGTTGATTTTTCTCTTTCCTTCCCTTTAGGGAGATTTGAAAAAAAAGAAAAGTAGGATTTTTCTTTGCGAACATACGCTGTGAAGCTGTACAGACAGAGTCTGAAAGTTGATCTGCAGTGTTTTGTCAGGAATTTCAAGTCAATTCAGTGCTCAGTAATGAGCGACAGGCTTTGCCCGTAGAGAAAGCAAACCATACAAAGAGTTGGAGAGTTAACCACAAGTGTCTCATCTATTGCAGTTTGCATGTTCCTTGGGCTTTGTCTTCAGAGGGATGGAGAAGCAAGCCAGGGAAAGAAGCCAAAGTGAGTGACCTGGAGCAACGAAAGAGAACTTGGCATCCTTATTTTTTTAACCAAAGGCGGATTGAAGATTATTAATAAAGGAGGTTTTTTTTTTTAACTATTATGAGTTCATGTTTGGAATTTTGACAAAACCAGAGGTTTTCTTCTGAAACAAAAGAGCTGTCTACATTTGTCTTCCAAGACCATCAGCAGAAGGAGTTGAGAGATTGGTGACGTTCCTTTTGTTTGTGTTTTGTGTTCATTGGCATGCATTTTGACATCTGAAGTCATTCCTTACAATTCAGAGGCTTGACAGGTCCTTGTCTTGTTTACGACATCCTTGGATTAGTCAGAACCAGAGTCAAAATCCTGCCAGCCTCGATCCCGTGGAGATCCAGGATATCATTGCGCTTGGCTTGTTTCGGTAGACTGGATACAATGCTGGTCTTCAGTTTTATCCTGGTTGGCATGTTTGGAGTTCTGATGGGATGTCAGATGCCACATGATTGGAGGCCACAAACCGAAGCATGCAGAGCAGAGCTGGTGGAAACAGTGGTGTTTGCCAAGGTGCTGGCTCTTCATAAGGATAGCTACAGCGTCTACAATTACCTGCCTTGGCAGTACAACTCTGACCTGTTTTACTCTGCTGAGATCGAGCTGTTGTGTGATCAGGGATGGGGAAGCATGCTGGAGGTGCCGACAGGGTCCCGCCTTAATGTGACCGGACTGGGATATTTCAACTGTCACTCATATACCGTAATGGAGAACAACTCCTACTACTTCTTTCTAAGGTAAGTGATCTTCTCTAAAATATGCCAATTTGTTTCCTGGACTGGTGAAATAGTAGAATGTTAAGTGATCTTAGAGCTGGTTCAGATCAAATGCAGTCCAGTGCATTTTTATTCTGCATCAAAAACACATGGGCAGTATTTACCATGGATTCCAATGACCCTAGTACAACATTTTGCATTTTTTTCTGTATGGAATGCACATGTCCTCAATTGAGATCAAGTAAAAAAAAAGAGGGGTAAAAATGCATCGGAACTCATAAATTGTGGCGTGAACTGGCCCCTAATCATGTTTTCAATCTCCAGGTAATTCATGTGGGTGTTGTCATGGTGGATACCAGAAACACGAATTCCAAAAACCAAAAAAAAGTCCCTGGCCCTTGCCAAAAAATGCACAGATGTGAACTACATCCATAGGAAACCATGTTCAAAGGTAGTGTGTTTCTGAAAAACTGAAAACGCACTAAAAAATGCATAGGTGTGAACCAGGCCTAAAGGAGGATTACCTGGAAAAATTATTTCCAATGCATTTTCTGTTATTGACAAAGAAATTATATGATCCCTCAAATGTATTTGCTGGCCCTTAGGTAACACTGGAGAGTCTCAGGGATAATACATTCATTAAGTCAATGCTTACTTATACACCGTGTAATAGACTGTTCTATGAGAATATTTAGTTAGTGGAGGGTTGCTTTGGGAATGCAATGTTTAGAATGAATGTGTAGGCTATACCACAATTCAATATTGATTAATTCCAGTGCATAGCTCATGATGAGAAGAATATTCATAGAAAGGGCCATACATGATTATGTCCAGCGGTCAGGTCTTGTTGAGAATGAAATGAGCGGTGTCTGTACAAGGTATAAAAAATGGGATCTGGTGGTGAGGCCACATTGACCAATAGAGGCTCTGCATTGGGATCTGGTGGCGAGGTCACATTGACCAATAGAGGCTCTGCATTGGGATCTGGTGGCGAGGTCACATTGACCAATAGAGGCTCTGCATTGGGATCTGGTGGCGAGGTCACATTGACCAATAGAGGCTCTGCTTCATCAAGCTCCAGTGGCACTTACAGATTGCTAAATCCTGCTTATAGCAGGCTAAAATGATGTGCAAAATTAGTGCCTGGAAGACCCCTTTGGAAACTTTAGGTTGCCATAAGTGTAAACACATATAATTATTGATAAATGAGTACTACAACATTCTGTCCAGGGGTCAAGTAATTTTTTGTGGTCTATGTGTGCACAGTGTGTAATTGGATTGCATGATGATCCTGCACACTGGTCTAGTTATATTGGGGCTCTAGTGTTCTAAGTCTTATAGAGTGTAGTAGAATTATGATGTCCAATGATTGGTTCATGTTGAGTGGTCTGATAACCTATGTCTTTGCAGGGTATCAAAGAATTGTATTATGATCTTTCCACCTGTTGGGTTACATTAGCACAGCCCTTTTCAATCAGGGATCCTTCAGAGGTTGCTCGGGGTTCGCAATGGGCAAATACTGCCTCTCAGACAAGGTACCACTGAGACCACTGCTCTTTTTTTTAATTATCTGTAAGGATAGCATTCTTCTCACTGGCCACCAATGTACAGAACATTCTTCCTACTGGCCACCAATGTAAGGAACATTCTTCTCACTGACCACCAATGTAAAGAGCATTCTTCCCACTGGCCACCAATGTAATGAGCATTCTTCCCACTGGCCACCAATGTAAGGAACATTCTTCTCACTGACCACCAATTTAAGGAGCATTCTTCCCACTGGCCACCAATGTAATGAGCATTCTTCCCACTGACCGCCAATGTAAGGAGCATTCTACCCACTGACCCCCAATGTAATACACGTACACACGAGTGGACTTTCCGGCAGACTTGATCTGGTGGACCGGACTCCGTTGGACCATTCTATCGTGTGTGGGCTCCAGCGGACTTTTTTTTCCCCAAAAGTCCGACGGACCTAGAAATAAAACATGTTTCAAATCTTTCCGACGGACTCGAGTCCAGTCGAAAAATCCACTTGTCTGTATGCTAGTCCGCCGGACCAAAACCGACGCTAGGGCAGCTATTGGCTACTGACTAGCAACTTCCTTATTTTAGTCCGATCGTACGTCATCACGTACGCATCCGTCGGACTTTGGTGTGATTGTGTGTAGGCAAGTCCGTTTGTTAGGAAAGTCTGTTGGAAGTCCGCCGAAAGTCCGTCGGATAGACCGTTGGACCAGTCCGGTCGAAAAGTCCGCTTGTGTGTACGCGGCATCAGGAGCATTCTTTCCACTGACCACCAATGTAAGGAGGATTCTACCCACTGACCACTAGCGCAAGAGCTCTCTTCTCCACCAACCACCAATCTAAGGGTGCTCTTATCCACTGACCACCAATGTAAGGAGCATTCTTCCCACTGGCCACCAATGTAAGGAACATTCTTTCCACTGACCAAAAATGTAAGGAGCATTCTACCCACTGACCACCAATGTAAGGAGCATTCTTCCCACTGGCCACCAATGTAAGGAGGATTCTACCCACTGACCACTAGCGCAAGAGTGCTCTTCTCCACCAACTACCAATCTAAGGGTGCTCTTCTCCACTGACAACCAATGTAAGGGGTCCCTATGCTGAATACTAGTGTAAATGGGGACTTCACTGACTACCAGTGTAAAGGAACATGACAATTTTCATGGTCTGGGTTACTTTTCTGTCCATTATTATTTTTTTTTTAATGTTAATATTATTATTAAAATAAATGTTGTCATATAGTGCAGCCCAGAGTGTCAAATACCTTAACCCCTTAGTGCCTTTTTAAGTCGGCTTTATTGCCCAGAGGGCAGAATGGCTTCAGTATCATGTGACTGATGTAATTGGGGCGGGCTCCTGATCAGAAGCTCTGACTGAGAGCTGTCGGTGACAGCCCGGACGGTGTGCTAGGAACTCGCTGTGAGCGTGCTCTCAGCACACAACCTCCTGCCACCATGAATGCATATGTGTGGTGGCTGGGCATTAAAGCCCGCCATTCTTTTGCTGTATATATGTGTTATGTGGTTGGCAAGAATTGAATTATGCCAAATTCTTTATTCCCTTATTTATTTTTGTATCCACAACTTGCTGAAATCACGTGGATTGGAACAAAAGTGGTGCATGCACTACTTTTCAAAAACGCACTGGAATCCAATGCAGGCAAACACACTGCTTTTGGGGCGTCGTTATATTGACACCTGCAGCAGATCCATTTTGATTGTGGTGCCGGAAACGCACGCTGAATGCGGGTTTCCCACACCGTGTTCCGAATTGAACAAGCCCTATGAGTTTTAGTCTTCTAAGTCTATGTAGAATTTAGTAGAATTATTTTATGATGTCCGGTGGTTGGTTCATGTTGGCGGATGTGTTATTCTATGTCTGTGCAGAGTCCTAGAATTGTATTGTGGTCTTATGTACTTCTCTGGTAACAGACTTTTAGTGTTCTAAGCTTGTATGGAGTGCAGTAAAACAATGGTCAGGTCATGTTTGGAGTGTACTAACATTGTATTAAGGTCCTATGCCGTAGTGTAGCGTGTAATGTTAGTGGATGTATGAGGCTTGAATGATAAGTTATAATGGTTTGCCTGCAGGAAGGGTGCAATGGTCTCCATCTGTTCCAGTACCGCACACAATCGCAAACTGTTACTCTAGAAATTGGTTTCAAATGTTGTCCAACATGTATCATTCATTGAATCAGAAAAATGATAAATGCTACTGACAGCTGTGCTGTAGAGAAAAGCGTTGCAATGAAATTTTATACCCTTCTTGTCTACATTTGATCCTCCTGTTTTTTGTTAACATATGCCAAATCTATGTTATCCATATGACACTGGTAGTTTAAAATAGGATTGTGCTCTAAACCTCTAAGCTATTTTTTCTGCAGCATTGTAGTTTAAAGTGCAACTCCAATGCCAAGCTTGGTGTAATATAAAATAAATATTTTATTTCTGCAATACTCACCTTGTCTCTAGTGATGTCCTCCAGAGAAACTCTGCTCAGCTGCCAGTTCTCTTCTTGGTTGGATAAAGGCCAACTTTATGCAACCACTTTCTGTGAGCCCAGGCTGTCATTGACACGCCCTGTCTGGGTTTGTCAACATATTGTCAACCTATCTCATCGCACCTTCAGTGTCACTTACAACTCCACTTCCTCTTCTCCAACTCCTCTTATCGTTGGGGTCCACCAAGGTTCTGTCCTTGGACCTTTACTATTCTCGATCTACACGTCCTCCCTGGGTCAGCTGATAGCCTCCCATGGCTTCCACTACCATTTATATGCTGATGACACCCAAATCTATTTCTCTGCCCCTCAGCTCACCCCATCAATCTCTTCACGTATCACTGATTTACTAATGGACATATCAGCCTGGATGTCAAACCACTTCCTCTAAAACTGAGCTCTTAATATTTCCTCCCCCATGTGCCCTCTCCCCTGACTTCTCTGTCAAGATCAATGGCACATCTATCAGTCCATCCCCACATGCCAGGGTGTTAGGGGTAACCTTAGACTCTGAACTGTCCTTTCGGGCCCACATCCAATCCCTGTCCAAATCATGCCACCTTAGCCACAACATTTCCAGAATACGCCCCTTTTTAAATAATGACACCACCAAGCTTCTAATTCACTCCCTGGTTATCTCTCACCTTGACTACTGCAACTCCCTCCTCATTGGATTACCTTTACATAGACTATCCCCCCTTCAGTCCATAATGAATGCCGCTGCAAGACTCATCCACCTTACCAACCATTCAGTGTCCTCCACCCCTCTCTGCCAATCCCTCCGCTGGCTTCCACTCACCCAACGAATAAAATTCAAAGTACTAACAATAATTTACAAAGCCATCCATAACTCTGCCCCCAGCTACATCACTAACCTAGTCTCAAAATACCTACCAAGCCGCTCTCTTCGATTATCCCAAGACTTCCTGCTCTCTAGCTCCCTTGTCACCTCCTCCCATGCTCGCTTCCAGGATTTCTCCAGAGCTTCTCCCATCCTTTAAAAACTCTCTACCCCAATCTGTCCGACTGTCTCCTAATCTATTCATCTTTAGGTGATCCCTGAAAACCCTTTTCTTCAAAGAAGCCTATCCTGCTTCTAACTAACACTGTTTTACTTCCTCCATCAGCTCAACCCCCCACAGCTATTACCTTTTGTATCAATTGACCCTTCCTTTTTAGATTGTAAGCTCTAACGAGCAGGGCCCTCTGATTTCTCTTGTACCAAATTGTAATCTAACTGTAATGTCTGCCCCCATGTTGTAAAGCGCTGCACAAACTGTTGGCACTATATAAAACTTGTATAATAATAATAATAATAATAATAATAATATTGGACAGGGCTACAGCACAGCAGAGATCAGCTCTGACTTCAAAATGTAAGTGCCACTTAAAGGCAGCTTGAAATGTATTGTACTAGTAAGTTAGCGGCTGGCCCAGGCTGGAAACAGGGTTAACTTCTGCAAACTCTGTTCCCAGGCTTTTGGTCCTAGCCAGCTCCCCTCTGCTATAAAAAGGGGGAAGGCTGAGGTCCAGGGGGCTTCTTCTCAGCGAATTGATTGGTTTTGTTTGTAGTACCGGGACTGCTGCATGTGGCAGCCCGTTGATGACACTGGGACTTTCGGAGGCATCCAAGCCATGGACAATGTCATAATGGACTCTTGCCTCACTGAAGTATGCCTGGGCAGATACACTACGATAGTTAGGGGTAAAGGAAGGACGCTGTTCATACTGAACTGTTATGCCATACTTGTTCAGTAAAGTTGTATTAACTGTTCTAAGCCTGGTCTGAAGTTACTCAAAGGGGTGCATGTTGGATTTGGAGTATCTAAAGAACCAGGGTCTGTAAAGCACAACGGGGTATGAAGCAACATTGTTACAGAAGGGTTAACCCATCAAGACAAAGAGGAGGAGTGTAGTTGATATGGGTAACCAAGTGAAGCAACAAGCTACAAGCAATCTGTCGTTAGGCATGGTGCCTGGTAACGTGACAGATCCTCTAGTAGTGAGGGGGTCGTTGTCTGGCTCCCTCCCCAGCGGTCGTTATCCAATAGCAACCGGATCCAAAGCCGCATTACAGAGATCTGGTGGATTTGGCGCAGGCTCAGCACGTTCCTCCTAATGCAAACATACAAGTTACAGTGTGTAGTGACATGGGACAGCACACCTCAGAGGAACTCTGTATTTTTTTTACTGCACACAGTGGAAGCTCATCTCTAAGTTGGGGAACGGCCTTAATCTTAGATTTTTTACATGACTGCAGCCTCCGTCTGGTCCTGGGCATTGATGAGTGTGCTCCGTGCGAAAGGTACCCCCTCGTGCAGGGCACAGTAGGCCCCGGCAGGATACGCCCACCCACATACTCTTTGTAAAAGAATGAAGATTGCTCACTGCCTTTGGAATAAAAGCTATCGCACTAAACCAGCCGTTCTCAACCAGGGTTCTTCTGAAGGTTGCTAGGGGTTCCTGGAGCTGTGATTGATTGTCCTCTAACCTGATTGTGCCTACATAATTCCGGTTCCAAATCCGCTTGTTAGAGTCAGCTGGCATGACACTAATGGTCTTTTTAGTTGTCTTTTAGGTAATATTCTGATCACCACTGTAAGGGGAAAATTCTTCCTACTGACCACCAATGTACAGGACATTCTTCCTCCAGACCCCATTATTTAAATTTGGATGGGGTTCACCAAGACCAGAAAATTGTTTCAAGGGTTCCTGTGGGGTAAAAAGGTTGCGAAAGGTTTCACTAAACTGCAACCAGTCAGAGGCCATCAAGGTTGTTGGTGGATGCTGGCAAAACCAGATTTACTCACCCAATGTGGTGGGTAAATTATGTAGGGTGGAGTTGCTTGTTCTGGTAGAATGCTGAAGTGTGCTAGGAGGTGACATCTTATAGATGGGTCATATGAACAGTAATTAGTTAAAGCATTTCTAGGAATTTCCTTTATTTAAAGGGCCAGTCTACCCCAAATTGTTTTCCAGTTTTGGGTAAATGCTTTCAAACAGAATCACCTAATTTTGGTTGATGTATGAAAATGCGTGTGTTGACACATGCAGATTAACACGCACAAAAGTATGATTTGGCCTTTAGCCTGATACTCATTCCAAACATATACGATTTACCAAAGCTAGTAAAACTCTATTGTCATTTGGTAAGTGATTGTACAAAACGTCAGTGATTACTGAGTCTACTAAGCATCCGGTCTGCACCAGAACCAAATATCCCATTCCCCTACAGGTGATTTGGGTCTACAAGAAGTCCCCATAAACACAACATGCGCCCAAGTGTGGTGATGGTTTACAGATAGACATCTGGTAATTCTCTGAAGACCTTTATCCACTGAGAACATTTGGCTTCCAGACTGGAAAGTAATGGCCCTCTGAGAGATGTATGCAGACAGTTTAACCTGCTAGGTGGTGATAATCTAATAAAACCGGAGAGCGAGCATTTAATGAGGTGTGACCCTCGCAGGCTGCTGCACAGAGACACAGCCATCAATCATCAGAACACGCTGGAGAATTCACATCAGACTGATTATTCCCATATAGAATATGCAACATCTCAGACTATCCCTCTGCCTGCTCAAAAATGTACCGTTTGTTGGTTAGACTATATTTGCACTATAGACCACTGGTTCTAGATGTTGGGGCATAAAGCTATGATTTGTGTGGCTCCATCCAATGCCCTGAAATCCTATCCTCCTAATTTTGGGATATGTGATAGGATGAGACGTGAAAACTTTTAGTTCTAAGAAGGCTTTGCTGTGCTAGGCACTGATTCCACTGGAGGTGTTTTCATTGCTTTTGTGCCTTCCCACCATATCCTGTATGGTTACACTGTTGGGTTCCAAGGTTTACTTCATAGCAGCCATGGTTTCCATGCAATGCAGCGATGATGGCAAAAAGCAAGGTCAATCCACAGCAGCACATTGGCACTATTTTTTTCTTTACATGTTTGTCACTGCACTTTTCAGGTATCTTTTTTCACACGTTGGTTGGTAGGATGTGAGCCTTCAGGCCTGCCCTGAACCGTAGGCAATGGATGGTCCTTAGGTTCCTTCCTCCCTTGCCTGGGAATCTCTTTTTGGAGGCTCCCTAACCTTGCACTTGGTGGTTGGCTTTAGTTTAGTCACAAGGAGAGGGATCCTCCAGGCCTTTTGGCTAGTTGTACCAGAATGCCTCACTCCTGTCATGAGTCTTGTGCCCCGGAGGATCAGGGGGGTCCTTCCTCTTTGGGGGGGGGGGACCAGTGAGACACCCAGTGCCCTTTTTTTTGTGTGTTTGCACCTTTTGGTTCACAGAGTTCTGCCACACAGCACAGCCCTGTTTCTGATGCCTTGAAGTTACTTACCGGTCTTCTCTCTGTGATTGGACAGTGAAGGGGAAAAGGCAGACTGATAAGCTCATCTGCCTATCACTCTGGGTTTACAGGATACAAAGTCAAAACCAAGTACTCCTTGCAAAAGTAAATTTAATGATCTAGTTGTAGCCGGGACTATAGTCTTTTGCTTTTCCTCCTATTGCTGCTTATTCTTCTGTGGTATTGAGTTCAGATGAACATTGTTTGTGTACAAATGCAGCTGCCATATTAAAGAAGACCATTAGTTGAACGTTCAATAATACAGAAATGCGGCAGCCACCTTTATGGAGATCGGGGGGGGGGGTATTTTGATGGTATTTGGTGCGATCTAAAGAGAGAAGAGGAGGAGCTAGATGGGGGAGAGGAGGGAGAACACCCAGTGGGTGGGTGAAGTAGTGTGTGTGGGACTGGGCTGCCTATCTGCAAGGTACCCCACCACTGTGGAGCTCACCCAACCCCCCCAATTGCATTTGGAATTCCGCTGCTGGAGACCAGGTGTTCCCAGGACCCTGTTGCGAGTGGCTGTTGCCCAAGAATACTTCAAGAAGCCAAGGGACAAGCCACTGTTTGGAGCTTTGACTTGTAAATTTACCCCTTGGGAGAGTGTGAGGCATTTGGTGAACACCTTGTGTGATTGCCTGATAGAGTCTCCCCTCCCCCTGCTGATGACCAAAGTTTTACCAAAATGAGTCTGTATGAACGCATAGAGATTTTAGGAGTGAGTGCGGGACTGGTAAGAGCTTAAACTTCAGCAAGCTAAATTTTTTCTCTATTGAGACTGTGTTATTTCTTAAAGGGCCCCAACGCAGCCGGTAGATGCTTACCTCATCTATCACTGGCCAGCGAGGAAGGGACTGTTCAGCCAACAGAAAATAGCATTGCTAGTGCTTAGCTATCATCATTCCCTCCATATAAAATATATTGTTTTGCTGCTTCTGTGCTCCTTAAGATACTAATTGTCTTTTCTCAGATTTTTGCTGTTTAAATGATCTATTAAAATGCCCGAGGTGTGTCGATAAGTGCTGGGTGAGCCATGTGTGTCATCTCCAATGACACCAGCGGCTTCTCCGGGGGTGGCACTACATATTAAAGGGACACTAAAGGTTCCCTTTTTTTTCCTTTTAAAATAACAAACATGTCATACTTACCTCTGCTGTGCAGTTGGTTTTGCACAGAGTGACCCCGATCCTCCTCTTCTGGGGTCCCTCCGTGGCGCTCCTGGCTCCTCCCCACATCAAGTGACCCGTCGGAGAAGCACTCTCTTTTGGGTCACCCGTTCGGGCACGCTCCCATGTCCTGCTGCTGCCGCATCCATAGACACAGACAGCAGGACTCGGGAGCCAATGGCTGTGCTGCTATCAATCTATCCAATCAAGAGCCGAGACCCTGGCCAGAGAGGGTGTGCGCGTCTCTGGCGTTGGAACAAACAGGCTCAAGTGAGTAAAATGGGGGGGCAGGGGGGCTGGTGCACTACCATAGGTTTTTCACCTCAATGCATAGAATGTATTGAGGTGAAAAACCGGGAGGGTTTGCAACCCCTTTAATGAATACAGAACTGCATTAATTTATGTCTTTTATATCTGCCTGGAGATCAGTGTGTGTGCTATCAGACATGCTCTATTCAAAACAGAGTTCTGCTTTTATGTGGAGCTCTGCTTTGTAGATGTGCTTATCGTGGCTGTAATTCATTTCTTCCAGGCATTTGATTCCTTTCCATTCCATTCCTTGGCATTGTTATATCACTTGCAGGCAGAATCTGTTTTTTCTTGCTTCTTCTATAATCTGAAATATTAATCACATATCTTCCACACATACTCCAATGGGGAGTGTCCGAACACAAAAAAGACGTGTAAAGAATATTTCTAGGTCCCCATCCTTCTATAGAATTTGCTGCTATGTTTTTTCTACTGTTGGCTCCTCTTTCCTAGAAATATTTGCCTTTAAACCAGAAATGACACACATAGCCTTAACCAAACCATCTAACACAGGATTTCGCAACCTGTCAATAGTCCCAGAGAGAGTTGTACTTTTGCTCTGTAATGGTCTACCAGATGACATTAACAGAACCAATAGACTGGTCAACTTTATAGGCCAACACAGCTCCACCATGATGGTGCTCTCCGTGATGCCAACCCTACCATATCTGTTGGGACAGTTCTACATCTTGGTCCTCTGCCCCACTGACCCAGGCCATGTCTTGGGATCACAACCTTATTTATGTTACTGCACACATATAGTAACTCAAAAATATTAATTGTTGGGATTGGCACAGTGCGTGGGTGTATAAAGTAGGTGGTCCTTTCATATTTAGAGGGAATTCTAGGTGGGACCAACTCTCAAAGTGGGTGTGATGGGTGGTTCTGCATATTTAAAGTGGGGTGTCTGGGTGAGACTAATGCCGCGTACACACGGTCGGACTTTGCGGCAGACTTTGCCCGACGGACGGGATTTCGTCAGACAATTCGATGTGTGTGGGCTCCAGTGGACTTTGTTTTCTCAAAAGTTGGACGGACTTAGATTTGAAACATGTTTTAAATCAATCCGTCGAAATCGAGTCCGGTCGAAAAGTCCGCTCGTCTGTATGCTAGTTCGACGGACAAAAAGCCACGCTAGGGCAGCTATTGGCTACTAGCTATGAACTTCCTTGTTTTAGTCCGGTCGTACGTCATCACGTACGAATTTGACGGACTTTGGTGGATTGTGTGTAGGCAAGTCCGTTCATTCAGAAAGTCCGTCATAAAGTCCGTCGAAAAGTCCGCCGGGCAAAGTCTGCCGTAAAGTCCGACCGTGTGTACGCGGCATTAGGCATAAAGTGGGTGGTCCTGCGATTCGAGTCATGGTCTGTGAGGAACTGTTGTAGAATAGACCTAAAATTCAGTCTAATATGGAAGCAAAGAGTTGATTATAGTATGGCCAGATTTACACTCTGAATATGCTATGTCAGCAAAAACTATTTTGCAGCAGGTTTAGGCAGCCTGCACATTTAAAGGCATGGTCCAGGGTGCATCATGGGGTGTATCAACTCATAAGGTAGGTATGATAAGTGGTCCATGCATATTTTGATGGGGGGTCTGGGTGGGACTAACCAATAAATTGAGCTTGATGAGGGCACCCTGTAAGGTGATCGGGTGAAATGCAGACTGTGCGGGGTTAACCGTATCCTGGAATCAGGACCATACCATCATGTCTACTATAGCTGGTGCTGTGCAGCAGGTGTTGGAGGCACAGTAACCCACCTATCCCTCTAATGCCCTGTACACACGACCGGTTTTCCTGTCGGAATAAACTCCTGAAGGTTTTTCCAACGGAGTTCCGACGGAATTCTGCTCAAGCTGTCTTGCATACACACGGTCACACCAAATTCCGACCCTCCAGAACGCGGTGACCTACAACACGTACGACGGGACTAGAAAACGGAAGTTCAGTAGCCAGTAGCCAATAGCTTCTGTCTCGTACTTGCTTCAGAGCATGCATAGTTTTTGGTACGTCGGAACAGCATACAGACGAGCGGTTTTCCCGATTGGAATTGGTTCCGTCGGAAAAATTTAAAACATGTTCTCTTTCTAGGCCCGTCAGAATTTTCGACTTAAAAATTCCGATGAGGCATACACACGATTGGAATATATGATGAAAAGCTCCCGTCGGACTTTTTCTGTTGGACATTCCGAACGTGTGTATGCGGCATTAGTATATCAGCTCAAGTGTATTCCAAAGGCACCGCCATTTATATTACTACTACTGAGCGTTTTTAAAATGAGAAGAAACGTGAAGAGCATAACATGACTACATCAGCTCCAAAATGTAAAAACTTTGAGCAAGTTTTCATATGTATAATTACATAGCTGGAATATAATCATAATAGTGATGGGACTTGGAGCTTGCAGCTTTAAGGTGGCCCATTCATTTCCCACATATCTCTGATTTGTATATTTGCAGTATAAAATGCTTATTTACACATATAATTTGTTATTGTTAAAATAGACCAGGGCCTCCCATAGTAAGCATTGCTTGGCGGTCCTGTCCCATGAGGCTTCCCTGGAATGGGTTAATTAAAGTAGGGGAGGGGGGTACCCAACTGCCATATGAAACAGCTGCTGGAATAGAGCCACCAGTCTGTAATTAGAGAGCATTGGGAAGGTTTAATGTACATCCAACTGCCTTCCGCCCGGAATAAGAAGACTATGAGGGTCAGAGCAGACTGGAGCCTGTTATCTCCCCCTTCTGTCTCCTTGGAATGATTTCCGGACATAATGAAAACGATATACATGTGCTATATACTTTCCCATAGAAGAGTAGGAGCAGAGAAGGGATCTATTACAATTGTAGTGGTAACTGCCATTCATGTCAGTTAGAGAAACATTGTCACCAAAAATTTGTAAAACTCTGGACCCACTTCCTAATAGTGAAAATGGTGGACTATGCACGCCTCCCTACTTTTTGAGATGGGAGCAAGGGACACCTATTAACACATGTATGTAGGCATAGGACACACCCCCTGCCACGCCCCCTTATAAGAGAATTATACAAAAAAAATGAATACTTAAAGCCACAATTGCTTTATTTTTACCCCTACTATTCCTTTATATTGGCTTTTGAAGTTTACAAATGCAACAATTTAGAAATTGGATGAAAGGTTTAGCACTGGGATACACTTTTTAAAAGATAAAAAGTGCATTTATATAGATCAGATCAAAATGAGGGACAAATGAAGAGGAAAGAGGGACAGAGGGACATTGCTCCAAATCAGGGACAGTCCCTCGAAATCAGGGACAGTTGGGAGCTATGGACTATGGCTGTGTAATGACGCAATGGTCTCCCTGGTGGAGACTTTAAGTCGCATGGAGACCAGGCAGGAGAGCAATTGGGAGACAAGGACAGAGCGTTACCCAGTAATAGGAACTGCTTGCACAAGGACCTTTCATGGCAGGAGCACCAAGGCTTCTTTTTTATCAGAGATTAGGTGCAGGTACTCCCTCCTTCCGAGTTACCCCCTGTCTTTGTCCCCTACCCACCTCTGAGCACCCCCCTTACTTCCACCCCCCTACCCACCTCCCAGTACTGCCCCTTTTAGAGAGTACAGAACCAAGTATCATTTGTGGTGCTCAAAAATTTGTATGGAATTTGAGAACAATAAAAGCAGTAAAAAAAGATCCCTTGTAGCCAGCAACAATAGACCCCCAACAGAAATAATAGACCCCCAGCAACAAATTACTCCTCCAACATCAATGAACCCCTCCTTCAACAGTAGATCCCTCCCAACTACAACTGTCCCCCTCCAGCAACATTATACCCCCCACCAGCAATAATTGACTCCCTGCAACAAAATACTCCCTCAGCATCAACAGAACCCCCTCCCTAAACAGTAGAACCTTCCCAACAACAATTGACCCCCCCACTAGCAATAATATACCTTCCCAGCAACAATAGACCCCCTGCAACAAGATACTTCCCCAGGTTCAACAGTAGAAGAGTAGAACCTTTCCAACAACAATTGACCCCCTCCCGCAACAATAGATCCCCCACCAGCAATAATATACCTCCCCAGCAACAATAGACCCCCTGCAACAAAATACACCCCTAGCATCAATAGACTCCTCACTCAACAGTAGATCCATCCAAATGACAATTGACCCCCCCCCCCCCCCAGCAACAATAGATCCCCCACCAGCAACAACAGACGCACCCCTAACAAAAGATCTGCCCCTGCAATTATAGACCCTCCCCCCCAGCACCCCTTACCATTTCCTACACTCAGTGCTTGAGGTGCCGGAACTGCATTCTCCTGCATTCCCTTTGAAAAAAAAGCCCTGAGAACCATTATGTTATCAGGGACCCTTTTATACAAAATCATGTTTTACTCGTCTCTTCCATCGCAAGTTTTGCGTAAACTAATTGGCACATTCCATCACGAGCGTCATCACTTTCTCTATAATCACTCACGCAGTGCCATCCTTGGCCCAGATTGAGTTCCAGGAGAGATCAGAAACGGGCGACGCAGGTTGTGCACGTTTTGAAGATCGGACACTAACTTTATCTGACAGCGCCTGCCTTTATTTTTCCATCAATACATAAGATCAAAGTTAAAACAACTCTGCAAAGCCAGCGTTCCTTAAATCCTTTAGGAATGCGGCATAATCCGCGGGGCAGCTATGGAGGGTCGGTGCTATGGGTGCCCCATGGCTGTGGACGAGGCAGCGGTCTCACGAAAAAAAACAGCTGGCGTTTAGGAGATTGGGAGCCCAGGCTCGGGGGGGTGGAAGGGCATTATACCACTTCATCCAATCCTTCTACCCTGCCAAAGTCTGGAGGGAGGACTTTTATTAGATGTCAGAGACAAACAAATGGAGTATATTTGAGTATCTAAAGATATCTGTACATTGAGGAAATCGTCAAGCTGATGAAACAGCTACTGGACTTTCTGTACTTTGCGATCCACCTATATAACACATTGGCTTGTATTATCGTTAAACGGTTAAGATGTATCTAAACCCAAAAACAAAATGTAATAATATTGCATCTTACCAGTTCTTGGATGTGGTGGCTACATTCGTTTTCTTTTTTTTTAAGCTTTTTTTTCCCTTTTTCTTTCACCTGGTGATTCTGCCATTAATACATTTCCTGTTCTAGGGTGACAACACTCACTCTCTGTACTGTATCAGGACCACAGAAACAATATAGGACCATGGGAACCCCACTGTCTTCTGTTGTCCATACCAGAGGCACATGGGGCTGTGGTCCTCAGAAAACAATGCAACTGATAACAGCCAGCACAGGCCGAAATCAGCTCACATAATTTCTGTAAGGGTCAACAGGTATCCTAACCTTTTGAGACGGGAATGAGGGACACCTACCAGCAAACGTATGTAGTCATGGGATACGCCCCCTGGCACACCCCCTTAAAGGAGAATTAACCAAAGAAAAAGATTAATTAAATCCACAAGGGCTTTTTTTTACCACTGTGACGGGAGGACCCTTGGAACCCAGAATCCCTTGGAAAGGTTGGGAAACCCTTGTTTCAGCTCCCCATGCATCTCTTATGTAATGTAATATAATATAAATATATCTTGGATTACTTAAAATGGGACAGTAATATTTATCCACAATATCTCCCAGGATATATGTAAAGACTATTCTTGGTTTGTTTGATTCTGAATTCAACATGTTAGTTGAGAGAGTTGATCACATTGGGCTCTGTACAATGTAGGAGATGAGCCGACTCCTGCTGGAGCTCCTGCTGTTGTGTGAAGGTGTCCTGTGTTTATACTTATGATAATGTATAATCTACTGTGTGAAGCTCGGTGACAACAAGTCTGACCTGTAGTGAAATCCTGATTAATCAGAACAATGCTCAGGAGGGCACGGAGTCACATCGGCTGCTTTAAGGGATTAGTTAATTAGCTAATGTTAATTAGGTTTCTGGTTACAGGTGTATTGTTAGAGTAATATGAGCAGGAGGGGTAACCTCCTCTTCTACTGTATATAAGACTTGTATTTTGGTTCTAATAAAACAGTCCATGTTCAGCAACTAAACAAGTATCGTCTTGTTTTGTGCTTGTAAGCGGTTGGAATATCTGATATCTATATTCAGACTGGGAGGAAGCGGTATATTACGAAAGCACTCAAGTGGAGTGTGTGACGTTTCGTTACAACCACTACTATTGCTTTATATTAGCTTTTAAAATGTACAAATGCAGCAATTTAGAATTTGGAAGAAAGGTTTAGCACTGGGAAACACTTTTTGAAAGATAAAAAGTGCATTTTATATACAACTATATAGATCAGACCAAAATGAGGGACAAATTTTGAACTTATCAAGCACATATAATAAAAAAAAAACTTTAAATTTTTTAACAGTTATGGTAATATTCAAGGCTGCTGATAAGGCAGTACAGCCGGCCCTCCTGTACCAGGCCTTGGCCCCATCAGTTCGAAAGGTGGGCCTCGACACCTGCCGGGCAGTAGTGCTGGCTGTATTCCCTTATTGCTGATACCAATCCTCTTGTGCCTCCCCCTGCAGCGCTACCGCTTCTACTCCTATTTCTTCCTCCGGCAGCTTTGCTGGGGGATCAGCTCTAGTATTTGTGCCCCACCCCCTTGCTGTCTGAGCCCCCGCCCATGTGTCCCTTTCCCCTGCAGCGCTTCCGGCTTCCCTCCTCTCCTGCCGACAGCTGCTGCAGGCACGCAGTGGGTTATTTCAGGATGGAGAGTTCGGGAAGGGGCTGGTAAATATGTAATTTAACCGCTTCAGCCCCGGAAGATTTGGCTGCTCAATGACCAGGCCATTTTTTGCGATACGGCACTGCGTTGATTTAACTGACAATTACGCGGTTGTGCGATGTAGTACCCAAATAAAATTGATGTCCTTTTTTCCCCACAAATGGAGCTTTCTTTTGGTGGTATTTGATCATCTCTGCGGTTTTTATTTTTTGCGCTATAAACAAAAATCATAATAAGCGTATATTGATTGGTTTGTGCAAAAGTTATAGCATCTACAAAATAGGGGAAAGATCTATGGCATTTTTATTTTTTTACTAGTAATGGCGGTGATCAGCGATTTTTATCGGCACTGCAACGTTATGGCGAACACATCGGACACTTTTTACACATTTTTGGGACCATTGGCATTTATACAGCGACCAGTGCTATAAAAATGGAAGGGATTAACACTAGGGGGCGATCAAAGGGTTTACTGTGTTCCCTAGGGAATGATTCTAACTGTGGGGGGAGGGGACTGACTGGGTGAGGAGAGCGATTCATTGTTCATGCTTAGTATGAACAATAGATTGCTCTCCTCACCCCTGACAGCACGGAGATCTGTCTGTTTACATTGACAAATCTCTGTTCTGTCTCTGTGTGGAGCGATCGCGGGTGCCCGGCGGTCATCGTGACCACCAGGCACGCACATGCCCACTTACAAAGAAATGAAGGGTCTATAATTTTTATCATAGGTGTATTTTAAATGATTGAGGAAGAATATCAACCAAAAATACAGAAAAAACACATAAAACAAATGCTATAAATTAAAGAGGTTTGTAAAGATTCCTTTAAAAAAACAAAAAACAAAAATGTCATACTTACCTCTGCTGTGCAGTTGGTTTTGCACAGAGTGGCCCTAATCCTCCCCTTCTGGGGTCCCTCCATGGCTCTCCTGGCTCTTTCTCTTCTCGAGTGCCCCATCAGAGAAGCGGGACACCCATGCGGGCGCGCTTCCATGTCCTGCTGCTGCGTCTGTTCCCACTGTTCCCCCCGGCGCCCGCGTCACTGGATTTGATGGCAGCAACAGGAGTCAATGGCTGCGCTGCTATCAATCTATCCAATCAGGACACAAGACACCGGCCGGAGCTAGTGTGCTTGTTCCCGTGGCGGGAATTAAGGGGCTCGGGTAAGTATAAGGGGGGTTCGGGGGCACTGCTGCACTAAAGAAGGTTTTTCACCTTGATGCATAGAGTGTGTACTACTAGGAGAAAGACTCACCTAAGCTCTATTGCTTTATTGAAGTTGGTGAGGGGAGTCGGTGCTCTGGCTGTGTGAATTCATGGTAAAATAAATCGCCGGCAACCCAAAGCTTCTTCTTGTAGGAATTTTATTAGGCACAATAGCAGTGTACAATCCACATAATGCTAAGTGTGTACTACTAGGCTTAATGAGTTTTCATTAGCTGCCCATTCAGGTGGTATACAATCAGACAAGCACCTGCACTGCACAGTTGTTGGCAGAGCTAAATGAGATTGAACAATGGGATTGTAATGTCTGTGTGTCCAGCTCAGCATGCCTACCAAGTTTTGCAATCCCACAAAGTGGAAGTTTGTGTTTCCCCCGTGCTTGCCGTACGCTCTGTTTCCCATCAGTGTAGGATTGCTGTATAAGCTCAATAACTGGGAATGAAGCCATGCTGTGCTCCCTCCGGGAGACCTTATGAATTGCAGGTTGAGACAAAACACATTTTCTGCTTTGAGTTAAGCATAAAAGCCATTGTGTATGTGCATGTTTGTGTGCATGTGTGAAAGATCTTCTCTCCTCTCTGTTTCGTTTCTGTGCCAGGCAAAATATAGAGGTTACAGTAACCAAAAATCTATAACAAACAGAGAAGAAATATCCAAAATGAATAAAATGAAAAAGTACTTGCTGTAATCTGTGGGGTGGCACGCATGGACTGCAGGGGGAGGGCACAGGGCCGATCCTAGGGTCACCGGCGCCTGGGTGCAGAAATATTTCTGGCGCCCCCACATGGGCGTGGTCATCTTACCAACTCCTCCCCTTTACAAATGTTTCTATGGCAACGACTCAAACACAGAGATGCTCCCCTAAGAAGTCTTTGTTACCCTGGGATCCTCCTGTGATCTTTTAATAAAGAAAATACAGGAAGAGGGTACACTAATGAGACCTGGAGGGGAGTCTCTCTGATGCACACAGAGAGGGCTTCTGTTAGAGAGTCTGTTAGAAAGAGCCCCCAGACATAATACAGAAGATGATCAGAGACTGCAGACATAGTACAGGAGATGATCAGAGACTGCAGACATAGTACAGGAGATGATCAGAGACTGCAGACATACTACAGGAGATGATCAGAGACTGCAGACATACTACAGGAGATGATCAGAGACTGCAGACATAATACAGGAGATGATCAAAGACTGCAGACATAATACAGGAGATGGTCAGAGACTGCAGACACAGTACAGGAGATGGTCAGAGACTGCAGACACAGTACAGGAGATGGTCAGAGACTGCAGACACAGTACAGGAGATGATCAGAGACTGCAGACACAGTACAGGAGATGGTCAGAGACTGCAGACACAGTACAGGAGATGGTCAGAGACTGCAGACATAATACAGGAGATGATCAAAGACTGCAGACACAGTACAGGAGATGATCAGAGACTGCAGACACAGTACAGGAGATGGTCAGAGACTGCAGACACAGTACAGGAGATGGTCAGAGACTGCAGACACAGTACAGGAGATGGTCAGAGACTGCAGACACAGTACAGGAGATGGTCAGAGACTGCAGACACAGTACAGGAGATGGTCAGAGACTGCAGACACAGTACAGGAGATGATCAGAGACTGCAGACACAGTACAGGAGATGGTCATAGACTGCAGACACAGTACAGGAGATGGTCAGAGACTGCAGACATAATACAGGAGATGATCAAAGACTGCAGACACAATACAGGAGATGGTCAGAGACTGCAGACACAGTACAGGAGATGGTCAGAGACTGCAGACACAGTACAGGAGATGGTCAGAGACTGCAGACACAGTACAGGAGATGATCAGAGACTGCAGACACAGTACAGGGGATGGTCAGAGACTGCAGACACAGTACAGGAGATGGTCAGAGACTGCAGACACAGTACAGGAGATGGTCAGAGACTGCAGACACAGTACAGGAGATGATCAGAGACTGCAGACACAGTACAGGAGATGGTCAGAGACTGCAGACACAGTACAGGAGATGGTCAGAGACTGCAGACACAGTACAGGAGATGGTCAGAGACTGCAGACACAGTACAGGAGATGGTCAGAGACTGCAGACACAGTACAGGAGATGGTCAGAGACTGCAGACACAGTACAGGAGATGGTCAGAGACTGCAGACACAGTACAGGAGATGGTCAGAGACTGCAGACACAGTACAGGAGATGGTCAGAGACTGCAGACACAGTACAGGAGATGGTCAGAGACTGCAGACACAGTACAGGAGATGGTCAGAGACTGCAGACACAGTACAGGAGATGATCAGAGACTGCAGACACAGCACATGAGATGATCAAAGACTGCAGACACAGTACAGGAGATGATCAGAGACTGCAGACACAATACAGGAGATGATCAGAGACTGCAGATATAATACAGGAGATGATCAGAGACTGCAGACACAGTACAGGAGATGGTCAGAGACTGCAGACACAGTACAGGAGATGGTCAGAGACTGCAGACACAGTACAGGAGATGGTCAGAGACTGCAGACACAGTACAGGAGATGATCGGAGACTGCAGACACAGTACAGGAGATGATTAGAGACTGCAGACACAGAGACTGCAGACATAATATAGGAGATGATCAGAGACTGCAGACATAATATAGGAGATGATCAGAGACTGCAGACATAGTACAGGAGATGATCAGAGACTGCAGACATAGTACAGGAGATGATCAGAGACTGCAGACATAATACAGGAGATGATCAAAGACTGCAGACACAATACAGGAGATGGTCAGAGACTGCAGACACAGTACAGGAGATGGTCAGAGACTGCAGACACAGTACAGGAGATGGTCAGAGACTGCAGACACAGTACAGGAGATGATCAGAGACTGCAGACACAGTACAGGAGATGATCAGAGACTGCAGACACAGTACAGGAGATGGTCAGAGACTGCAGACACAGTACAGGAGATGGTCAGAGACTGCAGACACAGTACAGGAGATGGTCAGAGACTGCAGACACAGTACAGGAGATGATCAGAGACTGCAGACACAGTACAGGAGATGGTCAGAGACTGCAGACACAGTACAGGAGATGGTCAGAGACTGCAGACACAGTACAGGAGATGATCAGAGACTGCAGACACAGTACAGGAGATGGTCAGAGACTGCAGACACAGTACAGGAGATGGTCAGAGACTGCAGACACAGTACAGGAGATGGTCAGAGACTGCAGACACAGTACAGGAGATGATTAGAGACTGCAGACACAGAGACTGCAGACATAATATAGGAGATGATCAGAGACTGCAGACATAATATAGGAGATGATCAGAGACTGCAGACATAGTACAGGAGATGATCAGAGACTGCAGACATAGTACAGGAGATGATCAGAGACTGCAGACATAGTACAGGAGATGATCAGAGACTGCAGACATAGTACAGGAGATGATCAGAGACTGCAGACATAGTACAGGAGTACAGGAGATGACATAGTACAGGAGATTATCAGAGACTGCAGACATAGTACAGGAGATGATCAGAGACTGCAGACATACTACAGGAGATGATCAGAGACTGCAGACATAGTACAGGAGATGGTCAGAGACTGCAGACATAGTACAGGAGATGATCAGAGACTGCAGACATAGTACAGGAGATGATCAGAGACTGCAGACATAGTACAGGAGATGATCAGAGACTGCAGACATAATACAGGAGATGGTCAGAGACTGCAGACATAATACAGGAGATGGTCAGAGACTGCAGACATAGTACAGGAGATGATCAGAGACTGCAGACATAGTACAGGAGATGATCAGGGACTGCAGACATAATACAGGAGATGGTCAGAGACTGCAGACATAGTACAGGAGATGATCAGAGACTGCAGACATAATACAGGAGATGATCAGAGACTGCATTTCCTATGAACGTTAGTAGATAATGGCCGATCGGCCCTCTCATCTGACCCAGCGATACAGCGATGGTTCCTCTGATCAGGAGTCAGCTCACTCTGAATTGCCCGTGGCGACTCCGCTGGGTAGAGCCCAGATCTATATTTCGGCAATGACTCCATTCCTTTCTCTGCCAGGGATGGCGCCAGGCTGTGTGGCTTTCCCTCTGTTGGCGCAGGTCAGCGGGGTTCTCTCTCTGATGGTGTTCCCTCAGCACTGTCCGCTCCCTCTGGAGTCCTGGATGTACTTCCCTGAAAGCTTTCCCAGGCTCCTGTATCTCTCTCTCTCCCATTTAGCTGAGCATGCTGTGTGAGCTGCAGTTTCCGTGTTACAGTGGGGCTGCCAGTCCTCGGGACTACATGTCCCACAATCCTCTTCTCTGCTCCTTTTTCTATTCTGTTTCTTCCCTGGGTATATGAAGGCAGCTGTGCTGGCAAGCGCTGCTCACTAGTACAGCAGCGTGCGCAAGAGGGAGAGGGAGGGGGGAGAGGGAGGGGGGGAAAGAAGAGCCCGCAGCTGCATTGGCATCACTAGGGTTGGGGTCACCCCCCTTCCACCAACTATAGTCGCCCCTCAGTACAGACCCCCCTCCTCTAACTATAGACCCCCTCCATCAGTGCAGAACCCGCACTAAGTATAAACCCCTCCCTCAGTACAGACCTTACTCAGTGCAGACCCCCCAGGAAAACCCCCCTCCATTAGTACAGACCCCCCCCAGGACAGACCCCACCCTCCATTAGTACAGACCCCCCCAGGACAGACCCCCCCTCCATTAGTAACGACCCCCAGGACAGACCCCCCTCCATTAATACAGACCCCCCACCCCCCAGGACAGACCCCCCTCCATTAGTATAGACCCCCCCAAGACAGACCCCCCTCCATTAGTACAGACCCCCCAGGACAGACCCCCCTCCGATAGTACAGACCCCCCCAGGACAGAGCCCCCCTCCATTACTACAGACCCCCCAGGACAGACCCCCCTCCAATAGTACAGACGCCCCCAGGACAGAGCCCCCCCTCCATTAGTACAGACCCCCCAGGACAAAGCCCCCTCCATTAGTACAGACGTCCCAGGACAGACCCCCCTCCATTAGTACAGACCCCCCAGGACAGACCCCCCTCCAATAGTACAGACGCCCCCAGGACAGAGCCCCCCTCTATTAGTACAGACCCCCCAGGACAGAGCCCCCTACATTAGTACAGACCCCCCAGGACAGAGCCCCCCTCCATTACTACAGACCCCCCAGGACAGAGCCCCCCTCCATTACTACAGACCCCCCAGGACAGACCCCCCTCCAATAGTACAGACCCCCCCAGGACAGAGCCCCCCCTCCATTACTACAGACCCCCCAGGACAGAGCCCCCTCCATTACTACAGACCCCCAGGACAGACCCCCCTCCAATAGTACAGACCCCCCAGGACAGAGCCCCCCCTCCATTACTACAGACCCCCCAGGACAGAGCCCCCCTCCATTACTACAGACCCCCCAGGACAGAGCCCCCTCCATTAGTACAGACCCCCAGGACAGACCCCCCCTCCATTACTACAGACCCCCCAGGACAGAGCCCCCCTCCATTACTACAGACCCCCCAGGACAGACCCCCATCCATTACTACAGACCCCCCAGGACAGAGCCCCCCTCCATTACTACAGACCCCCCAGGACAGACCCCCCTCCATTACTACAGAGCCCCCTCCATTACTACAGACCCCCCAGGACAGACCCCCCTCCATTACTACAGACCCCCAGGACAGAGCCCCCTCCATTACTACAGACCCCCCAGGGCAGGACCCCCCCTCCATTAGTACAGTACCCCCCAGGACAGAGCCCCCCCCTCCATTACTACAGACCCCCCAGGACAGACCACCCTCCATTACTACAGACCCCCCAGGACAGAGCCCCCCTCCATTACTACAGACCCCCCAGGACAGAGCCCCCCTCCATTACTACAGACCCCCAGGACAGAGCCCCCTCCATTACTACAGACCCCCCAGGGCAGGACCCCCCCTCCATTAGTACAGACCCCCCCCAGGACAGAGCCCCCCCTCCATTACTACAGACCCCCCAGGACAGACCACCCTCCATTACTACAGACCCCCCAGGACAGAGCCCCCCTCCATTACTAAAGACCCCCCAGGACAGAGCCCCCCTCCATTACTACAGACCCCCCAGGACAGAGCCCCCCTCCATTACTACAGACCCCCCAGGACAGACCCCCCTCCATTACTACAGACCGTCCAGGACAGAGCCCCCCTCCATTACTACAGACCCCCCAGGGCAGGACCCCCCCCTCCATTAGTACAGACCCCCCCAGGACAGAGCCCCCCCCTCCATCACTACAGACCCCCCAGGACAGAGCCCCCTCCATTAGTACAGACCCCCCAGGACAGAGCCCCCCTCCATTACTACAGACCCCCCAGGACAGAGCCCCCCCTCCATTACTACACCCCCCCCAGGACAGAGCCCCCCTCCATTACTACAGACCCCCCAGGGCAGGACCCCCCTCCATTAGTACAGACCCCCCCCAGGACAGAGCCCCCCCCCATTACTACAGACCCCCCAGGACAGACCACCCTCCATTACTACAGACCCCCCAGGACAGAGCCCCCCTCCATTACTACAGACCCCCCAGGACAGAGCCCCCCTCCATTACTACAGACCCCCCAGGAAAGAGCCCCCCTCCATTACTACAGACCCCCCAGGACAGACCCCCCTCCATTACTACAGACCCCCCAGGACAGACCCCCCTCCATTACTACAGACCGCCCAGGACAGAGCCCCCCTCCATTACTACAGACCCCCCAGGGCAGGACCCCCCTGCATTAGTACAGACTCCCCCAGGACAGAGCCCCCCCTCCATCACTACAGACCCCCCAGGACAGAGTCCCCCACCATTACTACAGACCCCCCAGGACAGAGCCCCCCTCCATTACTACAGACCCGCCAGGACAGACCCCCCTCCATTACTACAGACCCCCAGGACAGACCTCCCTCCATTACTACAGACCCCCCAGGACAGAGCCCCCCTCCATTACTACAGACCCCCCAGGGCAGGACCCCCCTCCACTAGTACAGACCCCCCCAGGACAGAGCCCCCCCTCCATTACTACAGACCCCCCAGGGCAGGACCCCCCTCCACTAGTACAGACCCCCCAGGACAGAGCCCCCTCTATTAGTAATGACCCCCCAGGGCAGGACCCCCCCTCCACTACTACAGACCCCCCCCCCCTCCATTAGGGTACAGTATACAAAAACACCCGGGTGGAGAACAGAAGAGTACACAGCAGGAGTGAGAGACACAGAGAGGAGGAGAATGTGTCAGCACGGACCGCTCCGCTCCCCCTCCCCCCCGCGCATGCGACATCACTCACTGCACGGCTGGCCTCTCTCCACACAGAGACCAGCCACTCTGCCTCCCTTCTCATCTTCGGCTGGCTGAAGGAGGGAGGGGCTTCAGCACTGAATACAGCGGCGCCTTTCTTCTTAGAACACCAGCGGAGAGGCGCCGCAGGACACAAACAAGAGGAGGAGGAGGAGGGAAGGGAGCACTCTGGTGCTACAGCGCCCCCACCTCTCTGGCGCTGGGGTGCACTGCACCCCGTGCACCCTGTCTGGGATCGGCCCTGGGAGGGCACCTGGGCAGATCAGAAGTTAGGACCCCTCCCTAATGCTCATGCATTTGCTCCAACTTTATGCATCCCTTTCTGTAACAGATGCATCTGGCTTAAAGCGGACCTACACTATATTACCAGAAGTATTGGGACGCCTGCCTTTACACGCACATGAACTTTAATGGCATCCCAGTCTTAGTCCGTAGGGTTCAATATTGAGTTGGCCCACCCTTTTCAGCCATAACAGCTTCAACTCGTCTGGGAAGGCTGTCCACAAGGTTTAGGAGTGTGTCTATGGGAATGTTTGACCATTCTTCCAGAAGCGCATTCGTGAGGTCAGGCACTGATGTGGATAAAGAAGCCCTGGCTCACAGTCTCCACTCTAATTTATCCCAAAGGTGTTCTATCGGGTTAAGGTCAGGACTCTGTGCCGGCCAATCAAGTTCCTCCACCTCAAACTTGCTCATCCACACTATATTGCCAAAAGTGTAAGGGGGGATCATTTGGTGTAAGTGGGATTATGGTGTGGGGGTTGTTTTTCAGTGGTTGGGCTTGGCCTCTTAGTTCAAGTGAAGGGAACTCTGAAAGACGTCAACATACTAAGGACAATTTGGACAATTTCATACTCCCAACTTTGTGGGAACAGTTTGGGGATGGCCCCTTCCTGTTCCAACACGACTGTGCAAAAAGCAAGGTCCTTAAAGTGGAGTTCCACCCAAAAATGGAACTCCCCCCCCCCTCCAGTGTCATATTTGGCACCTTTCAGGGGGGGGGGAGGGAGCAGATACCTGTCTAATACAGCGAGTTTGGGGTGGAGGAACTTGACTGGCCTGCACAGAGTCCTGACCTCAACCCGATGGATGTATTAGAACGGAGGCTGCGAGCCGGGCCTTTTCGTCCACATTAGTGTCATTAGTGACCTCACAAATGCTCTTCTGGAAGAATGGTCAAACATTCCCATAGACACACTCCTAAACCTTGTGGACAGCCTTCCCAGAAGAGTTGAAGCTGTTATAGCTGCAAAGGGTGGGCCAACTCAATATTGAACCCTACGGACTAAGACTTTTGGTAATATAGATAGTTATTTACGAAAACGGAGGTGTGCAATATCTGGTGCAGCTATCCATAGAAACCAATCAGCTTCCATGTTTTATAGTAAAAGCTTAATTGCACAAACATAACTTAGAAGCTGATTGGCTACCATGCACAGATGCACTGGATTCTGAGTGCACTAGTTTTAGTAAATCTCCCCTATAATTAGGGGCGGACTGATAACTTATGGGGCCCCCGGGCAATAGGAGATTATGGGGCCCCCAGCCAATCAGATATTATGGGGCCACACAGTATACACACACACAGTATACACAGACAGATGTAAAAAAAAACACAGATTTATACATACTGTCCCTGGTTTTACTGAGGCTGGCAACCCTGATGGGGCCCCACTTCGGAAGTTAACCCTCTCTGTTTGTTCTGTTGGCCACTAAGACAGAAGGTGATGGGAGAATCCAAAGTTGTGACCAGAACAGAAATAAGGAGCAAGCCTTACACTTCCCCCAGTCACCACGGGTACTGGGGGAATTTCCACTCACTACCTGTTGTGTCATAACAGCTATAGTAGGTGGGCAGACCCGGGAACTTAGCACAGAGATCAATAGAGTCCCCAAAATAAAAGAAACTCTCAGTGGGTTGAATTTTCCAACATTTACTAAAATTAAAATCCTGTTTTTTGGTGGACTGGCCCTTTAACAGTATAGTCGGTTTACATTTAGAGGATTTAAAGTACCAGAGTGGGTTCATGCCTGGAATTGTATACCTCTCTGGTGTTTATTCTCAGAGATGTAATTCTGAATACCTTTGATTTATATGGATTAGTGTGTATGGGACACAGGGGGATTGAGGTCATTTTTGCATTGAATTTACCTCCCAGGAGCAACGCTACGTCATTGTAAACATTGAATAGTTTATGTTGTCTCTGTTCTCATAATATTTACCTCTTCCAATAGCTCATGCATGAAACTGCTGCATAATACAATTTACTGCAATTTACTAAGACTACTAAGATTTCAGCAGTTCTCCAGTAGATGTCAAAGTCAGTTTTTCACCGCCATTAAGGACTCTTGCCCATGGACACTGTGCATACAATGAAATAAATGGATGTATTTTGGCACCTCGCAATCACAGGTGGTGTGTACAGCCCGCTACCAGCAGCCTGCCAAAATTAATTGAGAAAGTATTTTTTTAATCCATGAAATGTAAGCAACTATACTTTTTGTATTTAAAAAACTCTTATCAAACAAAAAAAAGTGGCTTTTTTGTATTAGAGGAGTTGTTTAGAACTATATAGTTGGAAGGGGAATGCAATAGGATTACTTGGGGTGGGTGAGAGTGCATAGTGGATGTCATGCCCAGACCCTCTTGTAGGATAATTATATTTCCACACAGCCTAGTTCCGTGTCTCTGGCTGCATTCTAGTATATAAAATGTATTTTAAAGCAGTGGTGGCCCATCCATAGGGGGCGCAAGGGTGCCCCCCCAAGCTATTCACCAAAAAAAAAAAAAGTCAGCAGTCTATGGGAAGCTTCCCAGCTTGCAATCAGCTGATTGCAAGCTGGGAAGCTGATTTGCCCGTGTTTAGGGAGTGTTCGGGGCGCAAGCGTTGTGCCCGCAAACACTCCCCACTCTCCAGTGATTTGTCATTGTTCCTATTCTTTTATTTTAATGGCCGGGACCGGAAGACGGTGGGCGGTGCTTTTACACCGCGTGTCGCTTCTGGTTTCCCAGCTCACTGTGGTTGGAGGGAGTGGACTGAGATGGACTGGCGCGTGGTGACTGATTAAGTGAAGGCCTGACTGACTGACTCCGGAGCTTCTCTGCAGTGCTCTGCTCGCCTCTCATTCTCTCCACTCACTAGGGGGTCTGTGCTGATGGTGGGGGGGGGGTTGTTTGTCGTGGGGGGTCTGTGCTGTTAGTGGGGGGGGGTGGTTTGTCCTGGGGTCTGTGCTGATAGTGGGGGGGTTGTCCTGGGGGGGTCTGTGCTGATATTGGGGGGTGGGGTTTTTCCTGGGGGGGGTCTGTGCTGATTGTGGGGGGTGGTTTGTCCTGGGGGGGTCTGTGCTGATGATGGGGGGGTGGTTTGACCTGGGGGGGTCTGTGCTGATGAGGGGGGCTATATACCCTGATCTGTGATGCTGAGCTATATACCCTGATCTGTGACGCTGAGCTATATACCCTGATCTGTGAGGCTGAGCTGTATACCCTGATCTGTGATGTTGAGCTATATACCCTGGTCTGTGATGCTGAGCTGTATACGCTGATCTGTGAGACTGAGCTATATACGCTGATCTGTGAGGCTGAGCTATATACGCTGATCTGTGGGGCTGAGCTATATACCCTCATCTTTAATGCTGAACTATATACCCTGATCTGTAATGCTGAGCTATATACCCTGATCTGTGAGGCTGAGCTGTATACCCTGATCTGTGAGGCTGAGCTGTATACCCTGATCTGTGAGGCTGAGCTATATATATATGTTTCAAGTTCTGTAGTTGACTTTTTTTTCCCCTGAAGAACTTCTTAAATTTTTCCTAGTGCTTTTAATTTTTCGTTCTAATTTTCTTTAAATTGTTTCAGGATGGATGAAAATTACAATCTTCTTCCTCACGGAGTCAACTTTCAAGACCCCATTTTCCCCAACACACCGGAAAACAATCGCATTTTCGCCAGTATGTTTCAGTTCTCCAACTGTGTGGTTGGGACAGATCCTCAGGTCTTCTCTCCAGACTGGGAAGCTCAAGAGGACAATAGGGTGAGCAGAGGACAAACATCTGCTGCTTCACGTTATCCCGTCCTTATCTGTGTCCCCTACGCTGACTGTTTGTTAATTTTTCCTTTGAGGATTTCAGGTTATTCCATCATTTCCTCATTGATATTTCCTGGCTCACATGTCTGTTTTGTAGCCTTGGTCTTCGGCAACCTTTTCCAGTTTTTGAATATGATCTTTTTTATTCAAATGTTAAAAGAATATAGCACTTTATAGATAGGGAAAAGTACATTTGGTTTCTGTGGGCCATAATCCCAGACAGGCATTAAGTTCGGTGTAAACCTAAGACTAGGAAATATGTAATATGTTTCTTATTAACCTAAGACTAGGAAATATTTGATATGTTACTCATTAACCTAAGACTAGTTTAGGAGATATTTGGTAAATGTAGACCTAAGGCAAGGAGATAATTGATACATTTTGTGTAGACATCTAGGAAATAATCCATAAATGAAGATGAGATAAAACTAGGCGATGATTGACAAATTAGATCTAATGCTAGGAGATGATTGATCAATTGGGTGTAGACCTAAGAAGGCAAAGGGATGTTTTTAGAAAATATATTTAAAATTGTATTATGTACATATCACCAGTTTGTTATGACTTTTTTTAAGGCTGACAATAAAAACTTGAAAATGTAGCTCAAATGTTAAACTATTCCCCCTGTACAGTAGCAGCTACTAAACTCGAGTTTAGGAGCTTTTGGTATTTTTTTGCCATAGCTTCTAAACTCAACTCCATAAAATCCTGTGTCAATGTAAGCATAGGCTTTTAGCAGAGTTTAGGAGCCGCCGCTGTTAGGTGAGCTTCAACCGCCCTTACCTGAACGTGGAAAAATCTTGTTCAGGATTGGAAAGTTTTAACCATCGGATGCGGGAAGACACAAGACCCTTTGCTGCGTTTTGCCGTGGCCGGGGTAATTGTAGGCAGGGTGTACTTGAAGCCTATACATACATTTGAGGTGGCTGGGGGAATGCTTTGTCTTTGTATTTTGACATTGGGGAGACACAGATCAGCCCTGCAAGATATAGCCTGCTGCACCGATTGGGTGGAAATTTGCCAACAGGGAGTCAAGCTCTAGATTGACTTCAGTTTAACCACAGTGCATGGATCGAAATTTGGTTAGTCCCTGCTTGGAGATTGTTCTCTTTTCTCTACAGTAAATCAGATGATCCCTTTGGAGCACAAGTTGTATAGTTATGTTCACCAAGAGGGGGTAAATGCCATGGTGGGAATAAGTGTTACCAATGAGCCTGAACAGATCCCTGACTATGTAGAATTCGTCAATGAGGCTGTTTCCTTCCCTTCCCTGATACAGGATCTCATCATGACAGACAGATTCGTGCAGTTTGAAGAAAAAAAAGTGTATTTGGTATTATTTGTATCCCCACCTGACATATATCACACGTTCTGTTCCAGTGTCAAGGGGATAGGAAGTGAAAAATAAACGTAAATCCACCAATAGGAGCACAGCAAGAAAAAAAAAGACAAAGATTTTAACCCTTCTCATTGAGATCTAAATCTAAAAAAAAACATGCTTGACTGGTGTTGTTCTTTAATAGCTACTTTTTTATGAATATTACATCTCCTTTGTCTTTCCCAACAATGAGAACTTTAAGCTGATGTTAGACTGTACTTGTTGAGAAAGAGAATCTTCTATTTCCAAAAAAAAACAGTTCTTCCTTTAAATACGGCCAATATTAGCTGTGTTTACAGAATGTTTGATCCTTCTTGGTGACTCCAATGTGTCTTATGTTCCTTTTTTGCAGTTGATGTGTGATTCAGTTCAAAGGGCTTTGTTGGAAGAAGAGGAACGTTCAAAGACCTTATCCCAGAAAGTCCGTTTCCTAGAGAAAGCCAATTCCCACCTGCGAGAGAAAGTAAAGAACCTAAAGAGAGCTCTACGTCAGGCCACTGTGGACAGTAAAAAGGAGGTCCTCTCCAAACACCTCATGGACAAAGAGAAAGCTGTCAGTGAAGAGGAACCAAAACCTGACAGCCACAAGAAGGTTATAGCTAAGTCAACCAAGAAAACAACAGGCAACAAGTTGGATTAGTCTCTAGACCGTGTAATATCTTCTGGAGCAATACCGCACTAAATGGTACCAGATATTGAGGGCGAAATGAACAGAAATTTAAAAGAAAACCTTCATACTTCTGGAGCTGCAAGGTCATTATATAGACAGTTATCATCAGTATTAATATATGTTACATTCTCTTTATAGAAAATGACCACAATAATTATATTCCGTTTCTCATCTTCCTGCATTACGTTCTTCCATAACCAATTTCAGTATTTTCATCCAAGAAAAAGTGCATCAGCTGCCCTGTAACACCAAAGACTTAGCTTTCAATGGCACAAATTTAAATCAACTACTAAACCTAAATTGCAAGTTAACCCATGTAAAATATTTTTTTTTATTATTTGCGTGAATAAATATGTAAAGGTTCAAGAAACGTATTGAAGCTAAATACAGTAGCTATTAAAATGTGGTGTTATAGTGGTGAATGAAAACTTCTGGCGCTTGGTGCCAGTTTTTGTTGCCAGAATTATTTTTTCTGGTGTGTGGGAGGAAACCGTAGCAAAATATAGAGCATGCCCACCTTAAATATGGCTACCAAAATATTCCTACAATCACTGTTATTGGTTGGCTATGGTAAAGACATTGGTGGACTTCATTCTGAGCTTGCTTACCAAAAAAACATTGGTCATGCTACATTCTTCCGAAGTATGGGAGGAATGAGAGGATGCAAAAAGCAACTTTTTGCCAGGATGCCAAGCAACTGGCAGCCACTAGAGACAGGTAATCATTCAGGTGAAGCACCCAGGGAATGACATAGGGAAAAAATTGCAGATGATCGTTTGTCCAGTAAGCCCATAGCGAAGTATCTGTGAATTTTAAAGAGAAACAGCCAGTAAGTTGTCTGTGCTGTACATAGCCTGCGCAAAGAGCAGAGCTGTGGGAGTGGCCCAGCAGGTTCCACCCACTACAGGCTGTCAATAGACAACTACAGGAGGGGGCGGAGACAAGACCAGTCACCCTGCACAAAGAGAGAGCAGCAGTGAGTGGTCTTAATTACAGGAAGCTTCTGCACAGAGGCAAACCTTCACATTAAATTACTGCACAGATCTGGAAGAAATACACAAAGTACACCAAGGTTTAAGTAAAAATACACATGCCTCTTTTATTTAACTAATACTTGCTTCTTCCGGAGTTGATGTTTAATGTTTTCTTACTGTATCAGTCAGTCATGCACAGTGTAGTATTAAGCAGCCTCTGGGAAGTAGCTGTGCAACCAGGAAGACTATAGTGTTATGCTAAACCCTACCAATGTTAGATGTAGCCTGTGGCGTCACTAGGGGGTGGCTTTTGGGTCTATAGCCCCGAATCTGGGGCCCATAGCCCCGAGTCTCAGGGGTCCCCAACCAGAGGCTCTGCAGCCATGCAGCGGGCAGCACGCGAGAGCTGGAGAGCGGACAGGCAGCATGGGAAAGCCGGGCGGGTGACAGAGCAGAGAGATGACATCATCTCTTACCGCCTGCCCTGCATCGCCGCTGTTCCGCCCTTACTTTGCAGCCACAGGCAGCAGAAAGATTACATCATCTCTCACTGCGCGCCCTCTCTCTGGTGACCCTGATGTAAGGAGTGGCTCTCTGGGGACTCTGAGGTAAGAAGGGGCTCTCTGGGGACCTTGGTGTAGATGGGGGGCTCTCTTGGGACCCTGATGTAAGGTGGGCTCTCTGGGGACCCTGATGTAAGGCGGAGGCTCTCTGTGGACTTTCATGTAAGTGGGGGGCTCTCTGGGGACCCTGATGTAAGGGGGGGCTCTCTGGAGACTGTGGTGTAAGTGGGGGAACTCTGGGCACCCTGATGCAAGGCTGAGGCTCTCTGGGGACTCTGATGTAAGAAGGGGCTCTCTGGGGATCCTGCTGTGAGGGGGAAGCTCTCTGGGGACCCTGATGCAAGGCAGGGGCTCTCTGGGGACTCTGATGTAAGGGGGGGCTCTCTGGGGACCCTGATGTAAGGGGGAGGCTCTCTGGGGACCCTATTGCAAGGGGGAGGCTCTCTGAGCACTCTGATGTAGGGAGGAGGCTCTCTGGGGACCCTAATGTAAGGAGGGGCTCTCTGGGGGCCCTGATGTAAGGAGGGACTCTCTGGGGGCCCTGATGTAAGGGGGGCTCTCTGGGGACCCTGATGTAATGAGGGGGCTTTGGGGACCCTTATGTAATAATATATAATGTTCTATATACTCACACACACGCATATATTATATACACATGTGTATGCCCGCCCAAGCGTATGACTTTCTTTACTTCACTGCTATGGGCTCTAGCCCCAGATCTTTTGTAGACCTAGCAACGCCCCTGGATGTAGATGTAATTGTACAATGTATATTTAAATAAAATGCAGAAAAAGCGTATAGTTCATTTTTGTTCTGGACTGGAAAGCCAGAGGTTAAATTTGGCCCTTATGTAACTTCTAATCTAGTCCTTTGAGGTCCAGAAGCAGAAGGCTGTACCACGCGCCTCACAAAATGGACCCATGGTGGGTACCGAGCACTCGCGGCAGGGACTCTCACCCACACTATAAGTGCACATTGTCAGGTGTCTTGGGTGCAGCTGTGGACTTTGTAATATGTCTGTTGTACAAATATAGTATTTTAATGTGACACGTTACTTTGTTACAACTATACCTCCATTTTTTTGTCACATTTGTTTTTATACCTTTGCCATGATATACCCATGTTATGGTAGATAACAAAAATAAAATGTCACTTAAAAAAAAAAGAGACATGTATTCATATATTTTTAATGTATTGTATATTGGTCTCTTACCCTCTCTCACTCTCTTCTGTCTCTCTTTTTCCCCTCTCCTCTCTCTCTCACCTTTCCAATGTCTCCTCTTGCCTTTCTCTTCAGTTTTCCAATCACTCTTCTTATTACCCCTTTCCTCTCTCCTCTATACCCTCTCCGCTCTGTTTCCCATTTGTGATTTTCTTCTCTTCCCCTTTTCCAGTATACCTCCTTTCCCATCTCCCTTCTCTCTCTCTCTCTCTCTCTCATCTTATCCTCTCTCTCCCTTTTCTTTCTCTTCTGACTTTCTAATATTTTGTCTCTCAATCTCCCCTTCCACTCTCTCCTCTCTCCTCTCTCTCTCTCTCTCTCTCTTTTCCAATCGCTTCTCTTTTTCAATGTCTCCCCTTCTCCTTCCTATGCTCTCTCTCTCTCTCTTCCCCTTTCTGCCCTCTATTTTTTTACTTCCTTTTTAATCTTCTATCTCTCCATTTTCTAATCTCTTCTCTTTTTCCAGTGTTG
This sequence comes from Lithobates septentrionalis, assembly GCA_037952835.1. Taxonomy (NCBI): domain Eukaryota; kingdom Metazoa; phylum Chordata; class Amphibia; order Anura; family Ranidae; genus Lithobates; species Lithobates septentrionalis. Next base: position 470,725 of record JBBDGP010002483.1, read on the forward strand.
CCCCTCTCTACTCTTCTCCCCCTCCTTCCTCTCTGCTCCCTCTCTCCTTTCCCTTTCCCCTCTGTCCTATGACTTCTCCCTTTCTTATCTTTCCTTTCTCACTCTCCACTTTCCATTCTCTCCTCTCTGTCTCCACTTTCTAATCTCTTCCCCTTTTCCTTTAACAATGTCTCCCCTCTCCCCTTTACTCCTACTTCCTCTCCGCTCTCTTTCCTCTCCTTTCCTCTCCTTTCCCTTTGCCCACTCTCTGTCCTTTTTCTGCTCCCTTTCTAATCTTTTGTCTGTCTGTCTGTATCTCTCGCTTTCTTTCTCTCTCTTTTTTTTATTCTCTCCTCTCAAACTCCCCCTTCTAATCTCCTCTCTTTCCCTTTTCCAATGTCTCCCCTCTCACCCTTCTCCATTTTCTCCACTCACTCTATCTCCACTCCTCCTCTCCTTTACACTTGTTCTTTCTATTCTTGCTCTCTTTCTATTCTTTAAGATGTACGTAATGTGCCATATCATTATTCAATAGATGCTATAGCGCATTCTCAGTACATACAGATCCACTACCTTATGATATTCATGTTATTTTAGTTTACTGCTCCATATTTTATGATGGCAAATACAAATGCATAGGTTCTCACTCTAGTCTTTATCTACATGTTTAACAACCTTAGTGTCCCTCTGGCTTTAATGGTAAAACTAAATTTCAGGCAAGCAGCTAAAAACACAGTCAATATACACACTATATTACCAAAAGTATTGGGACGCCGGCCTTTACATACACATGAACTTTAATGACATCCCAGTCTTAGTCCGTAGAGTACAATATTGAGTTGGCCCACCCTTTACAGCTATGACAGCTTCAACTCTTCTGGGAAGGCTGTCCACAAGGTTTAGGAGTGTGTCTATGGGAATGTTTGGCCATTCTTCCAGAAGCACATTCGTGAGGTCAGGCACTGATGTGGACGAGAAGCCTTAGCTCACAGTCTCCCCTCTAATTCATCCCAAAGGTGTTCTATCAGGTTGAAGTCAGGACTCTCTGCAGGCCAGTCAAGTTCCTCCACCCCAAACTCAGTCATCCATGTCTTTATGGACCTTGCTTTGTGCACTGGTCCAAACCATTTGGTGGAGGGGGGATTATGGTGTGGGGTTGTTTTTCAGGGGTTGGGCTTGGCCTCTTAGTTCCAGTGAAGGGAACTCTTAAAGCGTCAGTATACCAAGACATTTTGGACAATTTCATGCTCCCATCTTTGTGGGAACAGTTTGGGGATGGACCCTTTCTGTTCCAACATGACTGTGCACCAGTCTGCTCTGAGAAAAATATGTGCGCTACTATTATTGCCCTTTTTCTTCCCCAAAAAAAGGAGTTCTCCTTCATTTGGCCGTTCAGCTGCATAAGCCGTATTTCGGTAGGAAGAATCGTCAGATTCTTGCTGCTGGAATAACAGGTGCATGCGAATAGAGGCAGACACTCAGCCTGTATTAAAAGTGTTGACAGGCTGACAGCAGCTGTCGCTGTTCACATGTAGCCACACACTAAGTGGTTACCTGCGGTTAGGGACAAGTGTCCGAACCTGGACACATCTAACTGTGTCCAGGCTCAGACACCTATCCCTACGCACAGGTGACCACTTGGTGTGCAGCTACATGCAAACAGTGACAGCTGCTGTCAGCCTGTCAACACTTTGTACAGGCTGAGTGGACACCGCTATTCACATATACCTGTCAGTTCAGCTTCAAAGAGGAGCTCCAGTCTCCCCCCAAAAAATTAAGTCAGCCGCTACAAATACTGTAGCGGCTGACTTTGAAAATAAGAACACTCGCCTGCCCCTGGATCCAGTGATGTCCTCACCCAAGCGGATTCTTCAATTGGCTTCAGGTGCCGGAGCTGGCATCTTCACTAAGGGAAACTGGCAGTGAAGCCTTGCGGCTTCACAGCCGGCTTCCAACTGGGCATGCGTGAGCCGCTCTACGCTTTGTAATTTGTCCAGCAGTCTTCTGTGACCTGTGAAGTGTCCCAGAAGGCTGCTGAGGAAGGAGGGGCCGAACTTCCACTCAGATCGCTGCGGCAATCTGGCCAGGACTAGGGGAGTACCTGTCCAACTCAGGTACCCGCTCCCCAGTTAAAAAAAAAATAATGTGCTTACAGAGGAACTCCGACTGGCCTCCCCATATTTTTTCCTTTTTTCCCCTGCTTACCTGATTTTAAATCTTATTTTAATAGAGTATGTGCAGATATGAGCCTTTATTATCTGATTGAGTTCCGTTCACTCCAAATGATGTGTGAGGAGACACTTCCGGAGTCAGTCCCCATCAGATATACGTCATCCTTGGTTGTTTGGTGTTGCCATAACAACTCACCTCCTTATAACGCGGGTGCCCACGTAGTCACGACATCTGCTGAGGAAGTCCCCGCCCACTGGGACGCAACGCGTCCAGAACGTGACGCCGTGACGTCATCCGCGGCTACTGCGCATGCTCCACCGTTTGCATTCACTCTGCTGTGTGTACTCATTGTCAGCGTCCTGGCACTTGTGAAGTGCCTGCTATGTAAGTGTGTTTTTTACATTCCTTTAATAAAATATGCTATACGGAGAGCACTATGTCTGTCCCCCTTTTTCGTTTATATGAATCACGCTGACCCCCTGCTACGTGGTTTCTGGAGGAGTCTCTTGCCATTGGACCTTACCTTCACTTTGTCTGATCCCTATGGGAATGCTCGCTTGACTCTTCTTTGAAGGGTCCTGGTTACCAGGTGAGAGGCCATTCGGTTTATGGTGAAGGGTCCTTCTATCAGTCACACATCTGTGCTGTGAAAATCACGTTTGCCTGGTGGATTCATGTTTAATATCTGGAAATTTTCTGTGCTCTGCATAATTACAAGGACATTTCCCTAGTGTTATTTTCCTCATCCCTGGAATATTTTATTTATATTTTTGGTTTTAGTTTTAGCGCTGCACCTATTTTATTCATTTACCTGATGGTGGTATCTGGATGGTGGTGCTTTCTCTGACATCATCGAGAGGCCCGCTGGCACCTCCGGCCTCTCAATTACACGCCGATAGGTCCACCCCCCCCCTCCTGTTCTTAAATGAAAGGCTATACCTCCTGGGATATGTGACGTGCATATCACGAGAGGCACAGTGGACAGTGTGCCTGTCATTCTTCTAAGACGAGTGACGTACATGGAGAGGCGGGGCAGACTTTACATAAAAAAAAAGGCTTAAACAAAAGAAAAAAAACAAAAAAATACAAACAATGCCTTATCCCAGAGGAGGGGTGGAGAGGCGCGATCTTCCTTGGGAGACTGAAGGTTTGCTTTAATATAAAGGGGGGGGGGAGAAAAAGAGCAGACCTTCTACTTTTGGGTCAAGTTCCACTTTATCAATCAGCAGAAAACTACAGATCTATCAGGTAACTACTCAATATGTTTGAGCCCTGATGAAGGGGTTATGCCCCTGAAACGCGTTGGATGTTGTATATTATCACTTTATGGACAATTAAGGCATCGTGGACTCCTTCACCATCTGTTTTGGCTTGTGTTGTATGCACATACTTGCTTTCAATCACTTTTCTGTGCACCCTCCGCTCCGAAAGGAATCCTTATTCTGCGTGAGCAACCGAGTCAGCTCATTGTTCACTTATTGTTGTTTTTATGTTCCGGAATGAAATAGCATTGAAGTCTCAACACCATTTTTTATTTATTCTTTGAAGACTAGCAATAACACAGCAGTTTTTGTTTTTCTGTGTTCCCCCCCCCCCCGTAAGGCCCCTTTCACACGATAAGCCCGCTCGGATCCACCTGTCCGTTTTTCAGGCGGATCTGACCGGGCCACCTATTAACTCCTATGGGCTGGCGGATATCAGTGGAGATGTGACTGCTGACACCCGCCTGCCATCCGATCCGCTAAAAACAGAGAATGGCGATACGTTCCGCCATCCGTCTGGCGGATCAGATCGGACGAGATCAGAGGAAAACGGACATGCTGTCCATTTTTTGTCCGATCTCCCCATAGAAATCAGCGGGGCTCTGACAGGTCCCGCCCTGCTCAGTGAGCAGAGACGGACCTGTCATCCGCCAGCTCAGATGAGAACAACGGAGCGGACTCCGCTGAGCGGATCCGCCCCGTGTATAAGGGGCCTAACATTATTTTATAAACCGCTTTGTTAATGCTAGCGACTAACTGCCTCACATATGTAATTTTTTATTTTGTTCAAAGTTCCACTTTAATGCTAAAGTCGAATTCCTGACCAACACTAATTATGTTTAAAATTGTTCTTTTCCCCCTCCTTCTACCTGACCTATGTAAAAAATAAATGTGTATATTTACCTATTTTCAGCCTACTCCAGTCAAGTCACGTGATCAACAGCTCAGACTCCCCTGTTTCAGTAAGCGGCTGCTGCAGAGGAGAACGTGCCATTACCATGGGACATGGGAACTTATGGGTGATGTCACTGCTTCTGGAACTCCTAGCCGCTGTTGACAGCTCCCTCCTCTCCCTTGAAGCAGTAGTAAACCGCTGGATTTTTTTTTTCTAAACCTGCAAAGCAATGTCATAATGTGCTAATATGCATCGCATACTAGCACATTATGTGAAACTAAGAACAAAGCCCTCAAGAAGCATGCTATCACCGCTGAAGGCGCTTCTATCCTCACCTGGTCTTCCTTCCGGGTTCGCAAACTCCAGCTGTGTGAGTGTCCGGAGCTGTGATGACGTGACGTCACTCCCGCGCATGCGTGCAGGAACCGCTGTCTACGGCACAGGACTCTGACAGAGCGGCACGGGTGACCTTTCCTTCAGAGAGCATGCACCGGTGATGTCACCGGCTGCATCTACAGTAAATATCTCCTAAACGGTGCATGTTTAGAAGATATTTACAGTACCTATAGGTAAGCCTTACCGCCAGAACACTCCAGTCAGCGTTCTCAGCCATTGGCTGAGAGTGCTGATCGGACGCCAATCGGCAGACCTTTTTTTCGGTCATCCCCCTTTGACAGAAGCCGGACGTTTCTCCAGCTTCTGCCGGACCGGCTGCCGTACACACAGGCCAAATGTTGGCTAGTTTCTATTGTTTCTAATATTCGGCCCTTAAGAACCGCTGTTCACTGACGTAGGGGATCATGTGACTGGACAGGGCCAAGAACACCCTCTCTTCCACCCTCCTCTAGCTGATCACTACAACAGTCCCGAACCTCGGACCCTACCTATGTGTGAAGTGTGGACACTTCCTATTGGTGGAGGCGCACATTCCAGCAGTAAGGGGTCCTATCACTGGGGCTTCAGAAGGCAGCAGAACTACAGGGGTCCGTGAGAGGTGCCCAAAAAAATGGGTGGATGAAATGACTTGGTCCACTGGGCAGGAAACAAGATTTCCAGAGCAAAGAAAAGATGAGTTTGAAGACTCAATCTCATTATGTGCCCGGACAAGGTTTTTATGACAACCACCCAGGAGAAAGGTCAAAGTAATTTACTAAGTTATGATAAAACTGGATTTTTGCTCAGACTTTGGCTTAAAAAATAGCACAAACCTAAAATTATAGGTTAAGAGAATTTCAGCAGATGGTAACACGTGGACGTTTTGTGGCCTAGAAAAAAAGTAGATTCCTACTGAAAGAGAGAGAAATGAGATCTAAGGAAGTGAGGCTTTCTTGTCCCAGTTAGCTGTGCAGTTTGGGCATATCATATTTTCATCCGGCTGTATTAAAAACTCCGTCCTACAGTGGCCATCACATTACTGAGCTCTGGGTGTATTTCACACAAATACTTGACTGAAACTGATGGCTGCGTTCTTTTTGTCTTTTATATTCATTTTTACTTGTTTTTTCCGTTTTACTTTTAATGGAGAAACCAGCTCTTGTTCAGGAACCAAAGAAACAGAAAAACAAAAAATCTAGGTCAATACTGCATGCAGAGTCCATTAAAGGGAACCTGTACTGTCATTGCTGATTCCCTTTTGAAAATGATTGTTGTCTGTCTGGTTTCAGTACTTTCATTTTCTGACCAGGAAAATAAAATACAGTATCTCACAAAAGTAAGTACACCCCTCACATTTTTGTAAATATTTTATTATATCTTTTCATGTGACAACACTGAAGAAATGACACTTTGCTACAATGTAAAGTAGTGAGTGTACAGCTTGTATAACAGTGTAAATTTGCTGTCCCCTCAAAATAACTCAACACACAGCCATTAATGTCTAAACCGCTGGCAACAAAAGTGAGTACACCCCTAAGTGAAAATGTCCAAATTGGGCCCAAAGTGTCAATATTTTGTGTGGCCACCATTACTTTCCAGCACTACCTTAACCCTCTTGGGCATGGAGTTCACCAGAGCTTCACAGGTTGCCTCTGGAGTCTTCTTCCATTCCTCCATGACGACATCACGGAGCTGGTGGATGTTGGAGACCTTGCGCCCCTCCACCTTCCTTTTGAGGATGCCCCACAGATGCTCAATAGGGTTTAGGTCTGGAGACATGCTTGGCCAGTCCATCACCTTTACGATCAGCTTCTTTAGCAAGTCAGTGTTCGTCATGGAGGTGTGTTTGGGGTCGTTATCATGTTGGAATACTGCCCTGCGGCCCAGTCTCCAAAGGGAGGGGATCATGCTCTGCTTCAGTATGTCATAGTACATGTGTTCATGGTTCCCTCAATGAACAGTACCTCCCCAGTGCCGGCAGCACTCAGGCAGCCCCAGACCATGACATTCACACCACCATGCTTGACTGTAGGCAAGACACACTTGTCTTTGTACTCCTCACCTGGTTACCACCACACACGCTTGACACCATCTGAACCAAATACATTTATCTTGGTCTCATCAGACCACAGGACATGGTTCCAGTAATTCATGTCCTTAGTCTGCTTGTCTTCAGCAAACTGTTTGCGTGCTTTCTTGTGCATCATCTTTAGAAGAGGCTTCCTTCTGGGATGACAGACATACAGACCAATTTGATGCAGTGTGCGGCGTATGGTCTGGGCACTGACTGGCTGACCCCTCCCATCCCTTCAACCTATGCAGCAATGCTGGCAGCACTCATACGTCTATTTCCCAAAGACAACCTCTGGATATGACGCTGAGCACGTGCACTCAACTTCTTTGGTCGACCATGGCGAGGCCTGTTCTGAGTGGAACCTGTCCTGTTAAACCGCTGTATGGTCTTGGCCACCATGCTGCAGATCAGTTTCAGGGTCTTGGCAATCTTCTTATAGCCTAGGCCATCTTTATGTAGAGCAACAATTCTTTTTTTCAGATCCTCAGAGAGTTCTTTGCCATGAGGTGCCATGTTAAACTTCCAGTGACCAGTATGAGAGAGTGAGAGCGATAACACTAAATTTAACACACCAGCTCCACATTTACACCTGAGACCTTGTAACACTAACGAGTCACATGACACCGGGGAGGGAAAATGGTTAATTGGGCCCAATTTGGACATTTTCACTTAGGGGTGTACTCACTTTTGTTGCCAGCGTTTTAAACATTAATGGCTGTGTGTTGGGCACGAAGATCCTCAGCGTGGGCTGATGTTGGGCACTAAGATCCCCAGTGTTGGCTGATGTTGGGCACTAAAATCCCCAGTGTGGTCTGATGTTGGGTACTAGGATCCTCAGTGTGACTGGTGTTGGGCACTAACATCCCCAGTGTCGGCTCATGCTGGGCACTACGATCCACAGTGTTGGCTGATGTTGAGCACTAAGATCCCCAGTGTTGGCTGATGTTGGGCACTAAGATCCCCAGTGTTGGCTGGTGTTGGACACTAAGAGGAGTGACTACATGCTTTGGACAGTCTCATGTGACCGTGCTTGGTCCTAGAGATTGTCTGTTAGATTCGAGTGCTATCAGATGAAAGAAGGTCACATGCTTCTCCAAACACAAACACTACCAAGAACCAAAATTCATAATAATTCATCCAATATTATAAAAGGGAGTCAGGATACACTATGCAAGAGCTACAGAAGGAATAGTAGTAACGTAGTGCCTTTCTCAACAGGGTAAGTAATTACTGACACCAACAATCTTTTTCGCTATCTGTAAGGGAGATTCCTCGCACTGACCTCCAATCTACACAGCATTCTTCGCACTGACGAGTAACGTAAGCAACATTTTTCCCACTGACCACCAATGTAAGGAACATTCTTCCTATTGACCATCACACTAATATAATGTAAGCTGTAGCTATAGTTAATATAGACAGGGATTTCCTGAGCCCGGAAAGTTATTTCAAAGGTTCCCCATGTTAAAAAGGTTGAGAATGGCTGTGTATAGAGAGATTATCCAATGTGTACAGCAAGAAAGGGAGAATGTATTTCTCTAAAAGCTGGTAGAAAGAGGAATTTGTTGAAACAAGTAAAAATATTAGTTAAGGTCACGCTCTAGGATACCAGTCACTAAAGCTGGCCATAAATTAGTCTTTTTATTTTCTTCTTTTTTTGGATGAAAAAAAAACAGACTTGATTTCTCCACCCACACACTCGATGTGGATGGGGGAATCCTCCCTGCTGAGCCTTTGTAGTCTGACAGTGGAGAGACTTCCCCTCTGTCAGAATACACTGACCAGCAGCGCCAGCTATAGACTTCAGCGCTGATCGAGTGGGGAAGATCCTACAGGGCAGGTATACAGAAGTCAATCAGTAGACAGACTTCTGTACAACCTCCGTGCCCATACATGGATTAAAATCCATCCAGTTCAGCAGGAGAAAGACAAATCGGTAAGTCAATCTGTTGTGAGTCAATAACTATAATTGGCTTCTGGCAATTTTAACCAGTTCAGCTCTTTGGACGTATGTAGTACCGTGTTTCCCGAAAATAAGACCTACCCTGAAAATAAGACCTACTGTGATTTTCCAGGAGGGCTACAATATAAGCCCTACCCTGAAAATAAGCCCTAATTTAAAATGGTTGTAAAATCCTATAATCCACTCTATTACAGTATTATATAATGTAAAATGTGTGTGTTTCTGTAATATTATTGTGCCAAATACCTTTGTTACAGCGCCGCTTGGTGCTCAGCTGACCTCCCGCTGCTCTCCTCCTCTTCTCCCAGCTGTCAGTGGAGGATCTTGGCCCCTCCCTCTGCAGTGCTCGGAGCGGGGAAGAGAGCTCTGGTGGGTCACGTAAGCGCCCAGTGGTGCTGTAATGAAGGTATTTGGCACAATAATATTACAGAAATACATATTGTACATTATATAATACTGTAATAGAGTGGATTCTAGGATTTTACAACCACTTTAACTCATAATGCTAAATGCTAATGACTCCTGAGCTGACAGGAAAGGGAGGGAGATGGGGAGGGAAGACAGGGATTGGCAAATACACATTACATTATAAGACCTACCCTGAAAATAAGACCTACTGTGTCTTTTGTTAATTAACCGCTTCAGCCCCGAAAGATTTTACCCCCTTCTTGCACTTTTTACAATTTGGCACTGCGTCGCTTTAACTGACAATTGTGCGGTCGTTAAACACTGTACCCAAACAAACTTTGCGTCCTTTTTTTCCCACAAATAGAGCTTTCTTTTGGTGGTATTTGATCACCTCTGTGGTTTTTATTTTTTGCTCTACAAACGAAAAAAGAGCGACAATTTTGAAAAAAAAAAACCCATACTTTTTGCTTTTGGCTATAATAAATATCCCCAAAAATGTAAAAAAAAAAAAAACAAAAAGCTAATTTCTTCATCAGTTTAAGCCAATATAAATTCTTCTACATATCTTTGGTAAAAAATATCGTAAAACTGCTATAGGACAGTCGCTAAGTGGTTAAAGCATCACCTATGGTGATTTTTGGGCACCGTTGTTTTTTTGCGATATAGGCACATGCAATTTTAAGAAATGGAATGTTAGGTATCTTTTTACTTGATGCAACCTCATCTTTTATATTTAAAAAAAAAAAAAAAAATTGTTATATATTGTGTGTGTTTTTACACTAAAAAACATTTTTTTTAATATTTTTTCCTTATAATTTGTGTCTAATAAACATTTGCTCAAATATCATGTGACATAAACTATCACCTTTTCATTCTGCTTCCAGAAAATATAAAATGCTCTAAGGGTTTAAGTAATTTTATTGCCAAAAGTTAAGATTTTTACACGTATGCGGAAAAAAATAAATAAATTGCTCTTGAGCCGAACCGGATAAATCAAAAGTAAAAATAAAGATTTCTGAAAACAAAAAGCTTTTAATAAATATAATGAAGTTTAAATTTTATTGTGCAATGGGGGAAGATGCATGGATGTTGGTAAAGTGCGTCACTGCCCACCTTACATTTTACGAAAGAAAGGTTTGAGTTTATTCTTCTTCCAATGGTTTGAATTTAGCCGCTTGGAGGATTCTCAAAGAAACAAAATGAAGTGCAGCCAAAGCCTGGGTTTTAGTATGTGCGGTAGCAGAAGAATTCTGGGGCTTAATGTTCTTATACTGTAATAATCTAAAGGAATTTCATATGTGGAGAGGAGAAAAATTTCTCAGCTATAGGGGTCCTGAAAACGAAAACTTGTCCGCATAAGAAACCTCTGTGAGATAAACCTTCTGTATTACGCTGCATGTGTCAAACATCAATTAAAAAAACAAGTTATTGGAAAAATAAGTCATTCATGAATAAAATAATTATGTAATTACTTTAAACATTATTAAAATCACTGCTCCCGAAAAAACGTCCGTATTTAAAACTTTTTTTTGCATTGATCCATGTCCCCTGGGGCAGGACCCGGGTCCCCAAACACTTTTTATGGCAATAACTTGCATATTAACCCTTAAAATTAGCACTTTTGATTTCTCCCATAGACAATTCACTATAGCCGCTATTACTTCATGACTTTTTTTTTCCCTTTAGAAATGTCATTTTGCTGTCAGACTTTTCTAAACACGGGAGAAAAAAATAGCCACTTTACAGGCATACTATAGACACCCCCCAGGTACAAAATTTAAAGGAATACTTCACTTTTATTGTTTCACTTTAAGCGTTATTAAAATCACTGCTCCCGAAGAAAAACAGCCATTTTTAAAACTTTTTTTTTTGCATTGATCCATGTCCCCTGGGGCAGGACCCGGGTCCGCAAACACTTTTTATGACAATAACTTGCATATAAGCCTTTAAAATTAGCACTTTTGATTTCTCCCATAGACTTTTAAAGGGTGTTCCGCGGCTTTTGAATTTGCCACAAACACCCCAAATTGTTCGCTGTTCAGCGAACGGGCGAACGGCCAATGTTCGAGTCGAACTCATGTTCGACCCGAACATAAAGCCCATCCCTATTTAGGAGATTCACCCTCTCTATTTACCCCGTTTATCATTATCATCGAAAGTGAAAGTAAAAGAAAACCCCAAATTTTGGGTTGTCCCAAAACTAGAAAAGTAAAAGTAAAGTAATACTGGGGAAATTTTCCAGTGGGGGGCACTAGTTCTTGGGGACCTATGGGTCCCCAAGGAATTCCCTTAATTTTTAGGGATTTCCTTTCACTTCCTGTTTCGGCTATGGGACAGGAAGTGGAGGTAAATATCCCCAATGGGACACGGATGACAAAAAATATATTGACATACGCTATATTACCAAAAGTATTGGTACACCTGCCTTTACACACATACATGAACTTGGTCCGTAAGGTTCAATATTGAGTTGGCCCACCCTTGGCAGCTATAACAGCTTCAACTCTTCTGGGAAGGCTGTCCACAAGGTTTAGGAGTGTGTCTATGGGAATGTTTGACCATTCTTCCAGAAGCGCATTTGTGAGGTTAGGCACTGATGTGGACGAAAAGGCCTGGCTCGCAGTCTCCGTGCTAATTCATCCCAAAGGTGTTCTATCGGGTTGAGGTCAGGACTCTGTGCAGGCCAGTCAAGTTCCTCCACCCCAAACTCTCTCATCCATGTCTATATGGTCATTGCTTTGTACACTGGTCCAAATCATTTGGTGGAGGGGGGATTATGGTGTAGGGTTGTTTTTCAGGGGTTACAGCACACACTTATTATTTGATATAGGTTACAGCACATGACTTCTGCCTGTTGATTGGTTGCTAGAGATTACTGTACATTATTACTCCTTACTAATTGGTTGCTAGAGGTTACTGCACATCCTTACTGCTCAAAGATTGGTTGGAAGAGGTTAGTGCACAGCATTACTGCTCACTGATTGGTTGCTAAAGGTTACAGTACATCATCTCCTCAACCCGATAGAACACCTTTGGGGATGAATTAGCGCAGAGACTGCAAGCCAGGCCTTTTTGTCCACATCAGCGCCTATCCTCACAAATGCACTTCTGGAAGAATGGTCAAGCATTCCCATAGACACACTCCTAAACCTTGTGGACAGCCGTCCTAGAAGAGTTGAAGCTGTTATAGCTGCCAAGGGTGGGTCAACTCAATATCAAACCCTACGGACCAAGGCTGGGATGCCATTAAAGTTAATGTGTGTAAAGGCAGGTGTCCCAATATTTTTGGTAATATAGTGTATGTCAATTTATTTTTTTGTCATCTGTGTCCCTTTAGGGGTATGTGAATCCCCATTACATTGGAGTTTTCTGTCTATTGATGGGTCCTCTCACCTCCCCAGTCCATGGTGTGCAGGCAGTGAGGAGATGATGTGCTGTTACCTTTAGCAACCAATCAGTGTGCAATAATGCTGTGCACTAACCTCTTGCAACCAATCAACAACAAGCAGAAGTCATGTGCTGTAACCCTCTAGCAAATAATAAGTGCGCCATAATGTGTGCTGTAATCTCTAGCAGCCAGTCAGTGAGTGATAATGATACACTGTAACCTCTGGCAACCAATCGCAATCACTGCCTGATCTGATCCAGTAAACTGATTTTGAGTCTAGCTGTTATTTATTGTAGACTCAGAGCAGGTTGAGAGCAACAATTGCATAGGGGGGGGGGGGGGGCGCCCAAGAAAATGTTTGCCCGGGGTCAAATCAATATTAAAGATGGCCCTGGCTGTCAACGCAATATTGAACCCTACGGATTAAGACTGGAATGCCATTAAAGTTCATGTGTGTGTGAAGGTTCCAATACTTTTGGTACTATAGTGTATTTAGCCTGAAACACCTAAAAACCAGGATACACTTGTACACAAATAACAAGCTCCCGTATTCGCTGGCTCTGTGGTGCTCCCTCCCACAATTCACGATTGGTTGGTGAGAACATCCTTCACAGTGATGGGTTAATATTAAGAAACAGAAGACAGGAGGACAAGCACAGGAGCTGGTCGCATATCATGCATGGTTTATATATCAGAACACCCGGGATTTTAGGGTTCCTTGAGCTCTAAATGCAAATCAACATGAGGGTATAAATTTTATGCATGTAATTAATCCCTTCCCGCCGCCTCCCAAGTTCTTCAAAAGCTTCTAAATGCTGTGAGGCGGAGGCGGTCATTCGGTCATGTGACCGCTGTGATTGGCTGTCACAGCGGTTACATAATTGGAAAGCCCCTGATCGCAACTCTGCATTGGGAGCTTTCTGGTCCTCGCCGGTGCCACTGGGAGCGCACAGGACGCATGTTCTCAGCACAGAAAACTGTTTATCTAAGGCCACATAGTATAATAGGAATATATATGGGGGGGGGGGGGGGTGTATAATAATATATATATTTATATGGGGGTTGTCTATATATATAATATAAATATATATATATATATATATATACTATATATACACCCCCCCATATATATTACTACTATACATCCCCCATATGTATAGTATACATATACTATACTATACTATATTATACAATGTGGCCTTAGATAAACAGTTTTCTGTGCTGAGAACATGCGTCCTGTGCGCTCCCAGTGGCACCAGCGGGGACCAGAAAGCTCCCAATGCAGAGTTGCGATTTTATATATATACATATATTACATATATGGGGTGTATATTGCTGTCTGTGTTGTTACTGATGACTCGGTAGGTAGCAGATGGCCTGTAGGGGGAGCTCATGGTAATGGCTCCTCTATGGAGAGGATCTCCGGGTACCATACACTATGAGCACAGAGGAAGAGGGCCCAGTTTTTCCTGGGTCGCACTGCGCATGCGTCGGGCGGGAATCCGACGCATGCGCACTAGGGGCCTGCTTTTCCGAGATCGTACTGCGCATGCGTCGGGCGGGAATACGACGCATGCGCACTAGGGGCCTGCGGCTTCGAGATCGTACTGCGCATGCGTCGGTCGGGAACCCGACGCATGCGCACTAGGGGCCTGCTTTTCCGAGATCGTACTGCGCATGCGTCGGGCGGGAATACGACGCATGCGCACTAGGGGCCTGAGTTTCCGAGATCGTACTGCGCATGCGTCGGGCGGGAATCCGACGCATGCGCACTAGGGGCCAGTTTTCCCGGAACCACACTGCGCATGCGTCGGGCGGGAATCCGACGCATGCGCAATAGGGGCCAGTTTTCCCGGGGTCGCACTGCGCATGCGTCGGGCGGGAATCCGACGCATGCGCATTAGGGGCCTGCTTTTCCGAGATCGTACTGCGCATGCGTCGGCCGGGAATCCGACGCATGCGTACTAGGGGGCCTGCTATTTCGTGATTGTACTGCGCATGCGTCGGCCGGGAATGCGACGCATGCGTACTATGGGGACAGTTTTCCCGGGAACGTACTGCGCATGCGTCGGCCGGGAACTGACGCTTGTGCACCAGGGGCCTGCTTTTTTTAGATCGCACTGCGCTGCGTCGGCTGGGAATCCGACGCTTGCGCACTTGGGGCCAGTTTTCCCTGGACTGCACTGCGCATGCGTTGGCCTGGAATGCGCACTAGGGGCCTACTTTTTTGAGATCGCACTGCGCATGCTGCGCTGCGCACTAGAGGCCTGTTTTTTCGAGATTGCACTGCGCATGCGCACAACGCATGCGCACTAGGGGCAAGTTTTCCCGGGGCCGCACTGCGCATGCTGCGCACTAGAGGCCTGCTTTTTCGAGATCGCACTGTGCATGCGTCGGCCGTGAATCCGACGCATGCGTACTAGGGGCCAGTTTTCCCGGGAACGTACTGCGCATGTGTCGGCCGGGAATCCGACGCATGAGTACTAGGGGCCAGTTTCCCGGGACCGCACTGCGCATGCGTTGGCCTGGAATGTGCACTAGGGGCCTGCTTTTTTGAGATCGCACTGCGCATGCTGCGCACTAGAGGCCTGCTTTTTCGAGATCGCACTGCGCGTGCGTCGACCTGGAATCCGACGCATGCGTACTAGGGGCCAGTTTTCCCGGGACTGTACTGCGCATGCGTCGGCCGGGAATCCGACGCATGCGCACTAGGGGCCTGCTTTTTCGAGATCGCACTGCGCATGTGTCGGCCGGGAACCTGACGCATGCGCACTAGGGGGCCTGTTTTTTTCGAGATTGCGGTCCCAGGAAAACTGGCCCCTAGTACGCATGCGTCAGATTCCCGGCCCGACGCATGCGCACTAGGGGCCAGTTTTCCCGGGACCGCACTGCGCATACTTAAGTTACCACGCCAGCCCACCCTAACCTGCGCAATCGTGGTTGGAGCACATGGATGGAGGTGCGCCGCTGTGTAGGCTAAGGTGCCAGGACTCAGAGGAGATTCGCCTCCTCCTGTTGACACGGCTGCCTCAGCCTGGGAGGGACCCGAGGAGGAGAACTTCAACTTGAAAGGTCCGGGGGAGCCCGAGGCCGGACCACGGGCACTCTGCGCCACGTGTGGGGAGGGAGCGAGCGAGTCACTTACTTTACACACGGTAAGTGCTCCCAGCTTCTGTTAGAGGGGAAAAAAAAATGTCTCCCTCCCTATTGGGGGGTTGGGGGGGTTGGCACAGCGTGTTGGTGTGCTCTCTTAGGGGGAAATTGTGTGTGGGTGTTTTATATATATATATAATTTATTTGAAAAAAAAAAGATATTTTTATAATTTTTAATTTTTTTTTTAAATAATAATATATATATATATATATATATATATATATATATATATATATATATATATATATATATATATATATATATATATATATATATTATTATTATTTTTTTTTTTTGGGGGGGGAGCACAAGGAGTTCAGTTTTTGGGGGTGGGGGGATGTGATAGGAAGTGACAGTGAGCACGGCCTTGTTGGTTTTTTTTCTGTTTTGTTTTTCTTGGGGGGGGGGGGGGGGGGGGGGGAGATAGGAAGTGGCGGTGGGTGATCAAATAGCTGATGGTGGCCCGGTTAGATTTTTGTTTGTCACCCACCGCCACTTCCTATCTACCTCCCCCGCAAAAAATAAATAATAAACTTATCAAGGCCGTGCTCACTGTCGCTTCCTTTCACACCCAATGTCGGTTCTTTCTTTCTTTCTCTCGGTCCTTTCTCTCTTTCTTTCTTTCCTCCCTCTTTCTTCTTTTCTTCCTTCTTCCTTTTTTCTGTAATTTCTTTCTTTCTCTTTCTTTCTTTCTGTCCTTTCATTCTTTCTTTCTGTCCTTTCATTCTTTCATTCTTTCTTTCTTCCTCTTTCTTTCTTTCTTCCCTCTTTCCTTTTCTTTCTTTCTTTCTTTCTTTCTCTGTCCTCCCTCTTTCTTCTTTTCTTCCTTTCTTTCTGTCCTTCTTTCTTTCTCTCTGTCCTCCTCCTTCTTTCTCTCTTTCTTTCTTTTTCTTTTCTTTCTGTCCTCCCTCTTTCTTTTTTTTTCTTTCTTTCTTTCTTTCTTTCTTCCTTTCTTCCTTTCTTCCTTTCTTTCTTTCTTTCTTTCTTTCTTTCTTTCTTTCTTTCTTTCTTTCTTTCTTACCTTTCCTTCTCCGTCCTTTCTTTCTGTCCTCTTTCTTTCTTTCTGTCCTCTTTCTTTCTTTCTCTTTCTTTCTGTCCTCCCTCTT